>CM056585.1:71718496-72065996 GCA_029721435.1 Gymnothorax reevesii | reverse complement strand
GGACCACATTCTAATGTAGAATTACCATCTGGGAACCTGTGATTCAGAAGGGAATATTTGTAAAATGTATTTGAGAATAATTTGCAGTTTAATTTGTTGAATATCAGAGCATGCCTCAAAAAATCAGCCTTGAATGCCGTGGGGGAATGGCCGCCTGATACCGGCACTGACACCTTTAATATTTAATATGTTTTAATATTCATATCAGAAATATTCATATCTCTTCTTCTCATATTACCGCAGTGTGGGAACATGGGAGACTGTCACAGTCACTGCTCTGACTGTAAATAATTAATCCATAACTCTGAGTTTCCCATTTGCCAAGACCCTTCCCTGCGCTACTGCTTCTCGATGCATCTGATCAAAGCCAGGGTGTCTGAACTACGGTGTTGCAGACAGACTGCGCACCAGGAGGTTGCAGGTTCACTCTCCAATGTTGCTAATACGAGGTACTGAATATGAATTACGGTTGTAAATATTCCGCCGTGTGAAATGGGGGCATGTGACTTTTTGCAATGACCTGAAGTGCAGTCAGGTCCATAGACATCTGGACACTGGAAACAATATTGTTATTTTAGCTGTCTATACACAATATAGGGGATTGAATAATGAATATGAGCTCAAAAGCTTTTAGTCTTTTTTTGTTTGTTTTTTTGTTTGAAGGTATTTACCTAAAAAATGGATGAACGATGCAGGAATTACAGCTTTTTTTCATCCCCCCCTCCCCCCTTAAAGGTGCACTATGCAAGTTCGTTTACTTTCACTTCTGTTGACATTCAAACTCAAACAAAAAAAATTAGCCCGCCCCTCCCTCCCATAGTTCCCTCCTTCCCATGCTTCCATAACTGTCAACTCTTGTCGGTGATTGGCTGGGATGGTTTGTTATGTTATGGGTACAGCCTGTGCCCCTTGTGTTTATTTGCAGTTTGTGATGCTTGTGCAGTCTCCTGAGGCTGGGTTTTTTTTACAGTGAATTTAGGGGCAGGCAGCTAGCGGATTGTGGAGAGATGTCGGTGAATTGAGACAAAAATATAATTGCGCAGAAAGAAAACAAACTTGCATAGTGCACTTTTAAAAGGACCAACAGTAATTGGATTTGTGGCTGTGCAGTAGTTGCATGGCCATGTATGTGATATTTCTTCATTTTTTCATTCACAAGTAAACTGATAAAATGTGAAGAGTTAATGTTTTGGCATTTGGATTGGGAATCTGTAGCTGATAATTCTCCATATGAATTCGGGAGAGCTGCCATCGTCAGTAAAGCAGGCCATCATTAGGCAGAAAAATCTGAATAAAAGCTTTAGAGAAATAGTAAAAACACCAGGTGTGGCCAAAGCAACTATTTGGTTCATTCTTAAGGACAAAGAATGCTCAAGTGAGCTCAGGAACACCAAAAGGAATGGATGACCACAGGCCATTCATGACCATTGGCCAGACTGGTAACACTCTCCAGAAAGTAAGCATATTTGTGTCAATATCAATAATGAACAAAAAACTTCACCAGAGTAAATACAGTGGGTTTAGTTTATCACAAGATGTAATTCACATACACTAGTAAGTCTCGAAATCGGGAAATTTAACAAACCATCTAAAAAGCCTGTACTGTTCTGGAACAACATCCTATGAGCAAATCAGACAAAGATCAACTTTCGCCAGAATGATAGGAAGAGAAAAGTGAGGAGAAGGGAAGGACTTGTGTCACAAGTCTCGTGAATTTCCTTTGTGTCTCCTTTCATCCGGCAGCTTGCGTGTCTTTTAAAAATCATTGTCTCTTTTGATTGGTTTGACGCCTTGCATTCTCCCTCCCCCCCAGGTGTGATGCATTCGTGTTCCCCATTTCCTAACGTGCCTGTGGTGTGTACATAACCCATTGCTTTCAGTATGCCAGTTGCTGGATTGTCACTTGCTATTATAAAATGAGTGGTCAGTATCTACCTAGTTTAGAGTTTCTCGTCGTTGGAAATCATTCGCAATCTTTAATGATAGTGAAATACGGAAGCACTCGTTATTGCCTTATTCACCCCATGAATTCCTAAATTTAATTCCTAAATAATTCTGTATTTGAATTTCCAAATGTCTTGCTTCACTGGAATGATTTTCCACAGTGTCCGTGACACAAATACTGAGTTATAAAGCCTAAATAGTGTCATGAGTATCAGGAAAAATAGGCATTTTCTTGTATTCTGCACAATAGTAATAGTAACTATTATTAGGGTTTAATAGTAACAACATCCCAAGCTTTTCTCTCGGTCTGTTAACCAGTCATCAGTCTTTTCCTCCGCCCAGTTTATTAGGAACACCTCCCAAGCCTTCTGGGTTCATCGGGATTGGGACTGCCTTCCTGTTGAACCCTCCGGTCCTGCCACATGACAGTTGTATCCTGGCAAAGGTGATTCCCGTCTGGCTTGTGCTTTGGGACGCCATTGGATGAGTGCAGACATGCCTCACACTCAAGCCCACTACAATCTGAACTGAACTGTGTTATTCAGCTCTGGGCTCCGTCTCTCGCAGTCATTACCACATTACTATCAATTACCCGTACTATTGAATTGTACTTTGTCTCTAAATCTGGTTCTTGTCTGGATAATAACAGAACTGCTCACAATTGGAAGCGTACCATCTCATCTGAGAGCGTGGGCATGTCTTTCTGCCAGTTGAACCAGTTCCATTGTATTTACGCATGATATGGCCACTGACAAAAGCAGAAGAATGAATTCTGAATTGCATACGGCTTTATTATCTGCCCAAATTCAGATAAATGCTTCAGAAGTCATTCCATAGTGCTCCACAGTGCAGATGGACCATGATTCATGACACACTACGAAACAGATCAACTAATTTTTATGGTATAGAAGTGGAATGTCTTCAATAGCCAAGTCCATCACTTGTTTTGAATCCAAAGGATTATGTTTTACACTTGCTGAAGGCAAATGGGAGGCAAAATGCACCAAAACCAAGCTGGGACTGAAGACTGTTGCAGTGACGACCAAGCAGAGTACCTTCAACGACAAAACCCAGCATCTGGTAATAACTGGTTGTTCCAGACCTCAGGTTGGCATTGATTGCAAAAGTTTTACCACCATGTATTAGAAATCAAAATTTCTAATACATGATGTTTGTATGCCCAAGTACTTTTGTGCCCCTAAAACTTCAGGATTGAGTATTAAAATCGTTGTAATTCTTATATGTTTCATGCAGTGTTTTTGAAAAAAAAAAAAAAAAAAAAAACCCCATAAATTATACCTGCAAGTCTACCCCAGCACAGTTTGGTTAAGTCATTCGTTCATGAATTTCAAAGCGTAATGGCCATTGTGGTGGGGTACAAAGCCAGAATTATTAAAATTGTGTTCCTGTCCAAGTATATATGGACCTGGCTGTATAATGGATCAGGACACGGCATGTAAAACTTGAGAAGGGTTTTGAGCCCGTGACATAGTGTGTGAATGCAAAGAAAGGCTTATTAACAGAGGGCACGGAGAGAATCAAATCAATTTCACTCGTATGCTTTGAACGACGACTGAAAAAAAGATGCACTATGGAAGGAGAAGAGGGAAAAACCCAGCTCTGAGACTGTAGAGAGCAAAAAAAAAAAGAGAAAAGAACAGAAAAGACTCTTTTGTGGGAAGAAAAAGCATTCAGACTGTGATTATAAAAAGCTCTCTTCCACGCCATCTCACTGACTCTCCGTATGCCGCTGAGTAAGGCTGGCACTGCTGACTCATCTCGTCACATTGTGCCTCTCCGGAGTGTCTCCTGCCCCATGTGTCCCCTCTCAGCGCGAGCGAGTGTCAGAGTAACCTTTCCTCATCTCAGAACTGTATCATGAATAAAACATACAGACTGCAGGCGTAACTCAGTGTTTGTCGCACATCAGATGTAAATATCAGGCATCGGGTGAATATTTATCGCGAACATCCTGATAGAAAAGGATTTCCATCTTGTGTATTTTACTTTTGTATAACATCAGGAGGAACCTAAGATGGCTGTACTGAGCTTGTGACAATTTGACACAATTTTTTTTCATCTTATTGCGTGTAGAGATTGGTGGGATAAGGGCCTTCTAGTCAAGGCCACTGCTACTAATAACAATGTGTGCGATAGAGTAAACTGTCGATCTGGTTGCGTGCTCTGCATTAAAATGCATCCTGTCAGTCTGTGCTAGTTAGCTGTTTTACTTGAAGTGCAGTTTGGAGAAGTAAAGTTTGCAAGATCAAACAGGCCAAACCGTTATTAGGGACTTGGTGGGTAATGGCCCGATTTAAAGGACTATGGCATTTTGAGAGGGATCAAAAGTGTTTGTGGTAGATTATGAGTGTATATGTGTGTGTGTGTGTGTGTGTGTGTGTGTGTGTGTTTGCGTGTGTGTGTGTGTGTGTGTGTGCGCGTGTGTGTGTGTGTGTCTGCGTGTGTGTGTGTAAGAGAGAGAGTGTGTGTGTGTGCGTGTGTGTAGAGAGATGGTGTGTGTATGTACTCATCTATGTTCTGCTGTAAAATGGCTACAGAGGTGCTGTCCTCATCAAGCAGAAATGTCCCCCAGTGGACAGTTTGGCGGCGTCCTCTGTCCTCAGAAAGCAAGTTCATTTCTGGCTCATGTGCTCTTATTCACACTCATCCTCAGCACAAACTTTTCCAGTCGCTTTACGGCCGCACCACATCAAACATGTCAAATTTACCATTTACCATGCACATGAAGGTCCGAAGCACGCAGTGTGAGCTTGTGTGTATTGCTGGGTGTGTGTTTGTCTGTGTATGTGTGTGTGTGTGTGTATTGATGTGCGTGTGTGATTAAGTGTGCGTGGGTGCTAATGAGATGTGGTGTCGATACTTCAGGACAAGTCAGCTTGGATCCAAAGAACGACTCACTTATTTTATGAAAATGAGAAAGACGTGTGAATCCAGGACTAATTCTGAGTTAGACGTGTAACTTCACGTGATTATTGCTGTCAGACGTGTTGAGCTCTTGGTCGCACCTAGCTCTCTCAGCGTCTTTCTCTGAGGTCACTCCGGCTAACAGCCAATCAGCATTCTGTTCTTATCCACACTGGGTTTTAAAGGTCAATCTGACCAGAAACTCTGCCTTTCCAAGCTTCATTCGATCACATTCACTTCCCTTTTCATCCTCTCCTCTTCTTCTTCTTCTCTCCAGATATTCATGCAAGAAAGGATGACAATCCTCAGTCAGCCTGCGGTAGTTGCTGAAGCAACATCTACTCCTTGTGATGTCAGATTGCTCATTGCCGTGGCAATAGTGTTAGCGAAGGAGCGAGATGTGCTAACGCAGTGCTGTCACAGTGTTTATTTCCCTAGAAACATTCCGTTCCAGGATTAATAGGGAAAAACAGTAAAGATGAGTGTTAAGTAGATCAGACAGTTGTGGGAGTACAGGGTGGGGAAAGTGAATTCAGTGTGTACCAAGTGGCTTTATCACTCTGTGAAACGCTGCATGGGCAAATAGTTCAACAATTTAAGAATAACGTTTCCCAACACAACATTGCAAAGAATTTGGGAATTTAATCATCTACAGTCTACAATATTATTAAAAGATTCAGAGAATCTGGAGAAATCTCCGATCACAAGGGATAAGACCAAAAACCAATATTGAATGTCTGTGATCTTCAGGCCTTCAGGCTAAAACAGATAGGATTCAGCAGTGGAAATCAATGCGTGGTCTCAGGAACATTTCTGAAAACCACTGTCAGTGAACACAGTTTGTCGCTGCATCCACCAATGCGAGTTTAAACTCTATCATGTACAGATAAAACCATATTAAAACTCTTTAGAAACACTGCTGCCTTATCTGGGCCCGAGCTCATTGAAGATGAACTGAGACGAAGTGGAAAACTGTCCTGAGGTCTGACCAATCAAAATGTGGCTGATGTGTCCTCTGGCCTCAAGAGTAGAGGGACCATTTGTTAGTGTTGAATTCCTGTGTAAGGTTTTCTTCTTATTTCTTGTTAATATTTTCTGTGCATTTTTTATTTTTCTTGTATGTCACATATTTATTGTATTTTCTTAGTTGGTTTAGATGTCATTGCTTTCTCACTCTTGTCACTGTCACATGCTTTTCATTTCTTCCCTACAATCAAGCACTTGCCCTCCCTATTCTGTTTTGTAATTATCACACCTTGTTCCCTTATTTTCAGCCACACCTGCTGCCACGTCTCTCCCTGCACCCGCACCTGATCCCGCTTCACATTAGCCTTTTTTTCTGCCCGTATATACCCTTGTAATTCCCCCAGTTCTTCACAACTTTGTTGCTAAATTTCACAAGCATTCTGAATTCCCTGAGCTTTTTTAGAATACAGTTTGTCTTGTTCACGGTTTAGGATTTCTGCCTTAGCCCTTGTGTCTAGTTGATTTTCTATCGCCACAATTTTTCTGGCTTTTTGGTTTTTGGTTTGAATTATCTCTGTATTTAGCCTACCTCTCGACTGGCATTTGTCCTCAGGGCTGTTTTACAAATAAGACTTCCACTTCGATGCTGTATTTCGACTGTTTGGTTTTGAACTGGATTGTGTGACCATGAGCATGAATTAATCCATTGAACTGACTTCCTGCCTGAACCATCACAAAGAAAATGTGTGCTATCCCGCAATTTTTTGCGGCAGCAATATTTGATGCGACGCTCCATCTGTCCTGTCATGTCCTGAGCATTTTTCTTAATTGTTTCCCCACAACCCGGTCATCCATATCAGTTTCCAGTGCTGTCTTCTTTAATTGATTTATTATTATTAATTATTGTCTCATTTCCTCCCCTGCCCATCCTGTGTGTTGGCGTGCGTGCACATTTTCTTTCCTTATTGTTGATCAATGTGGTGCGAATTTAACTTCTTGGGTTTGCGTGTTCCCCTATTTGCATTGTCTTGCCTCATCATTGGTCTTCTAGCCTATTCTAGTTTTTTTAACAACCATCCGTGTCAGCTTCCAGCGCTGTCTTCTTCAACTGATGTCTTCTTCTTCCCACCGCAGGTGCTTCTGGGCCTGCAGGTTTCCCTTCATCATTGTTGATTGGTGGGGTGCGCATTAAAATGTCTTAAGTCTGTGTCTTTCCATCGTTGGACTATCTAATGTCATAATTGTTCTAGCCTTTTCTCAGTATGTGCCTAGCCCTCTCTAATCTTTGGAATTATGAAACAGTCGTTTATTTATTTAGGGCACTCTTCCCCTGTTCTCTTGCGGTCCTTTGAGAGGCCCATCTCTCCGGTTTCCGCAAGCTACGAAGCCTATGAGTGTGCACAGTTCAGTGTGCCCCACTGACTCGGATTGCTGACCCGACTTTGACCACTGACTGACCACTGACCATGGCTTGCCTAACTGCCCTGATCCTGTTAGCCCCTCACCCGACTCGGACTGTCTTTGACCAGCTTTGCCTGCGCCTTTCGCTGTTTTTCAGTTTGAGATGGTGCCACTAACTATTTGACTCCATTATTAAAACACCATAAAGGCTTATTCCTGGATCTGCGCCTGGTTCCTTTTTTTGAAATCGTAACACCATCTGGCCGCCCTCAAAAACAGATAAACATGACAGAGAAAAGATGCATTATGACATCATCTAGTGTTAGTGCAGTAGGACTCCTAAAGCACCGCAGTTATTCTTCCCTACGTCATTATGAATTGTCCTTTTCATCTGTCCTTAAACTCATGTTTTCCATCAAGGTTAAGGGAAAGTGGTAAGGAATTAGAGGAACTTTTTGACTATTTGACCGCAGCTTAAAAGTCTTACCTGCACTGGTTGGGGGGGTGGGGGAGGGGTTCTAAGAGTGACAGGAGTCATGGCAGGTGAAGAAGAAGAAGAATCAAGTTCTGACTGAACTAATCAAGGAAAAGCTTGCTGTAACTGTCTCTGTCTCAGAGGTGATAAATGCCAAGGAAATAAATTTGTCTCAGAGAATGTGAATCTTTATTCTCTCCTCCTCTTAATTTTACCCTCCCCTCTTTATTCACTCCTCTGCTTAATTCCCCTCTCCCTTTTCTAGCTACTGCTGTGGCGCAGAGTCCATTGTCCGTCCGTCTGTCCGTCCGTTCGTCATCTGTCCGTCAACAACTTTCTCTCAATTGCTACATGATAGATTTGGATCAGCCTTGGTACTAACGTTCCTTTCATGGGCCTGACCAAGGATCGTTATTTTTCAGCTAAATTTAATATTCAATATGGCTGCCTTGGTCACTGATTGGCTGACACATTTCTGATTTCTTCTCCAGTTTCACTAGTCAGATTTGGATTGGACTTGGTGCACTTGTTTGTCTCACAGCCTTGACCAATTGTTGTTACTTTTGGCGTCAATTTGGAATCCAATATGGCCGCTCAGGCCCTTGATTGGCTGTCAAGTTCTACAAGGTAGATTTGCATCAGCCTGTGCAGAAATGTTCCTCTCGTGGTCCTGACCAAATTACCTTATTCTTCGACTCAGTTTGGAATTCAGTATGGCTGCCTGGCCTCTGATTGGCTGACACATTTTTGACTTTTTATCCAGTTCCACTGGTCGGATGTGGATCAGATGTTGTGTATTTGTTTGCCTAATAGCCCTGACCAAGTTTTATTCTTCAGCTCTATTCAATATCCAATATGGTTGCCCTGGTCTCCGCTCTCCTGTTCCATTTCTCAGATTTGGATTATACTTGGTGTCCATGTTTGTCTCATGGTCCTGACCAAGTATTGTTATTTATGTATTTATTTATTTTTTGCCTTGATTCGCAATCCAATATAGCCTCCCTGGCCTTTAATTGGCTGATGCATATTCAATTTCTTCTCAAATTCTACAATGCAGATTTGGATCAGACTTGAAAAAATGTTCCTCTTATAGCTCGTAACAAAATCGGATGATTGGATGAAACATGTTCAACTTTTTCTGCGGTGCCAATGGTCAAACTTTGATCACACCTGCTGCAAATGACTGTCTCATGGCCCAGCCTAACTTGTTATTTTTGGTCAGTGCTGGAACCAATATGGCTTCCCTAGCTTCTGATTAGCTGATACTTTTTCAACTTCTTGACACTTGAAACATTTGAATCAAACTTGCTACAAATGTTTGCCACAAAGCCTTAACCAACTGGTGTTATATAACGGGTTAATTTAGAATCTAGTATAGTTGTACCAGTATCTGGCTGACACAGTTTTGACATATTCTCAAGTTGCAGTAGGTAGATTTGAAATAAACGCGCTAGACGTGTTCCGAGTCTTGGTCCAGATGAAGTCTAAAGGTTAGGTTGATATTTTTTCATTGATTAAAATCCATTTACATGAAACTCTCAAAGCTGGTTCGCAAACCCACAATTTCTGTTAGTTAATAGAGCATTTACTGCTACAATTGGTGGTTAATGGCTTGACATCTTTACTTACTGTAGATCATAACTTGACTGTCGGCATTTCATACTGTATGCTGATGTTTACTTTTTTGCATAACTGAAAAGAAATTTCAATGTCAAACCAGGTGAGCAATGCCGTTATTCATTCCTCTTCATTTCACCTCATTCCCTCTTTATTCACTCCTCTGCTTCTCTCTTTCCCCATCCTCTCTTTCATCGCTTCTGTTCATTCAGCCCCTTTCTGCTTTATTCACTCATCCACTTCATTCCATACTTTTATTTGTATATTCATCTCTTGTCTTCTTTCAAACCCTTCCCACTGCTTTCATTTCACTGCTTATACGGTCCTGTGCCTTGCGGTGTAGTGTAACTGTTATCTGAATAAAACACATCAAACATTTACTCTATTAAAACAGTATTGAAGCTAAAATTTCAGATTCCTAATTATGAGTTGGATATTGACCTGAGCGCTAAGTCAGAACTTGGTATTTACCATTAATACCATCTAAAGTGAACATGGCGTAAGTTTTACCCATTTCCTCTTTATCCATTCATCCTCTGCATTCCAGCCCTCCCTGCTTCATTCACTTCTCTGGGTATAATCTCCTTCCCTCTTCATTCCTCTCTCCTCTTAATTCCACCCCATTCCCACTTAATTAACTGTGAGGCTGAAACCATCATAAATCCTCTGTGCTTTGGCTTGCAGTCATTTATTCATGTTTTGTTGAACAGTGAAATCAAATGAAATATGTTTAATTTAACAAAGGAGCATGAGAATGAGATCATAACGAAATGCGTGTTTTTATTCACTGTCGCAACAGAAGATTGTAAATGCATGCATTTGTGCAGTATGGTGGAGAAGGTGTGTGTGTGCGCGTGTGCGTGGGTGTGTATGTATGCATACGTGTGTGCATATGTGAGTGTGTGTATGTCAATGCATATACGCATGTAAGTGTGTATACGTGGGCACGTGAGTATAATTGTGTAAGTTGTGTAAGTGTGTGTGTGTGTGTTTGTGTGTGTGTGTGTGCGTGTATTTTTATGTATGCATATGTATGTGCACATGTGAGTGTGCGTGTCAGTGCATATACGCATGTCAGTGTGTGTGCGTGGGCACTTGAGTATGATTGTGTAAGTTGCGTAAGTGTGTGTGTATGTCTGTGTGCGTGTGTGTATGTATGTGTATGTATGTGCACATGTGAGTGTGTGTGTCAGTGCATACACGCATGTGAGTTAGTGTGCGTGGGCACGTGAGTATGATTGTGTAAGTTGCGTAAGTGTGTGTGTGTGTGTGTGTGTGTGTGTGTGTGTGTTTATTCATTGAGGAACAGTTCACGGCATTAAGCACAGACTCACAAACCCTGTGCCTTCATCTCACCCGGCAGAGGACTGAACCAGACATTTTAATAGCAGTGCTTGTGGCTGTGCCCTTTCCGCGCCTCCATATTTCAGAGTAAACTGAACGCGTCTCCTGCTGCGTAATGCCATGAGTTAGAGAACAATCGTTGTGGTTTATCAGGTTGCCAGGTGTCCCCGTGGAATTCTGGGATATTTTTATGTGTGATATTCCTCTTTTTTCTTATTTGTTACCTCCGCTATATGCTTACTCACACATTATGCTATTTGCCGATAGCGTTGTGCTGGCTAAGATATGACTCAGCCCCAGCGTTCCTGGCACAATAATGGCAACAACTTTTCATGCCCTCGAACTGCCATCACTTCTCAATGACCCTCATCGCATGAATCTGATAGTAAATTTCTGAGTCTGTTCGATTAGCTCCACCTCCATGTTGTCTTGACAGATTTGGGCAACATGGTGCTGTAGAATGATTCTGGTTGTATTTGCTTCAGGGTAAATTTGTCCTGATGATGAGGTGGTATTTGATGAGCACAGGGAACAGCCCTCCGTAAGCAGAGATCCACCTCGGAGACTATCAATGAGGCTGAGACTGTGGAGTCATGCAGTCCTGCGGGGGTCATCATGGTGGCATTCACTGACCTGCTGGAAGAGCAGTCAACATTGGAAAAGGTTTTGTGTTGTAAGACAAAGATGGATCTGTTTTATGTTTGCATGAGTGTGCGTGTGGATGGTTAGGTTTGTGTACAGGATAAGAAATGGAGGCTTTGTCTGTAACTGTGTATGTGGGTGTGTGTGGGCAAGAGGACGTGGGGGAATGGCCAAAATACAAACAAATTTGATATGCATGTTTTTCATCAAAAAATGTGCTGTATTGCATGCAAATGGTTGGTGCTTAATATCTGATATATAAAAAACAGTGACCCAACGGTAAAGTTCAAGTAACTCATCATCTCTGGGCTTGTGTTCTGAAATATTTTGTAGTTATTTCGTTCAGTACAGTATTGAGTTTGTGCATTGCATGGTATTTACAACCCTGTTTTGGTGTGCTTTTGTGTGTGTTTTGGGTAAGACAGGGTGCTGGCGTCTGTGACTCTGTTTTGTAAGGTCATGACCCTATTTTGCTGTTGTGTTGCCCTTGTTTTGACTCAGTTTGGCCAGTTGACTATGGCCCTGTTTTGGTGTGACTCTGCTTTGATGATGTTTTGGGTAAATGTGGGGATCATTGCGTCTTGACCCCGTTTTTTGGTCAGGGTAGGAACCTGTGATAGTGTTTCTGGGTCACAGTCTGTACACTTTTGAACGATCTCAATGGTCTTTGCTTATGTTCAAACTCATCTGTGTTTCAATTGTGTAAACAGTTGTTCGTAATTGCAATAAATCTTTAACACAAGGCAATCGTCCCTGCTTATTCTCGCTATGTGAATGCAAACTGTGTAGTGAGACTGTATGTAAGCATCACAGCACAACACTTACAGCTGTGCTGTCCTGTCAGAGAGGGAGAGAGAAAGAATGAGTGAGAGAGAAAAAGAGGGAGATATCTTGTGTTGCATTGACGCCAGTGCGCTCAGTGACTGGAATAATCTCCTTGTACTGAAGAGGGCCCTGTTAGGGGTCTAACGTCCTGCCAAATGAAGGGCCCCTCGGCTCTGTGCTTTTGATCAGCGGCGGAGCAGAGCGCGAAGTCAGCTGACTGTTTATCCTGTCTCCGGCCCACTGTGCTCACATCAAGAGCGCCGGCGATTAGCATAGTCACATGCAGAGCCTCCGGCTGCCTCTGTTATCTCTCTCTCTCTCTCTCTCTCTCTCTTTCTCTCTCTCTGTCTGTCTCCTCATCCCTCACTATCCCTCCCTCTTTCTTTTTCTCTCCTTATCTCACACTTGCTTTCACACACTCCCCTGCTCTCTCGCTTTCTCTACCCTTCTGTCTCTTTCATTCTCTTTCTATCCATCTCTGTCTCATTTGCTCGCTTTCTCTCTTAGCTTTCCTCTACCCAGTCTCTCTCTCTCCCCCCCCCTTCACTGGGTGATCCTATAGGGAGTGCTCCAGCATCCCTCTCTTTGAACCGCTATCCAAATTGCCTGGCTGAAACGAAACGGCCATTTTGGCCGCAAATGTGAAACAAACAGCTGTTCCAATGTACTGCGGGAGCATCACCAGGTTGTTAAGGGCATGAATCCCAGCTGCTGAATTGTCGTTGTATGTCAATGCTGTAAGCAGCACATGTCTCTTTACTCATTAAATAAATGTGAAATGTTCAATGTTTATTGGGGCATTGGCGGAGTTTGTTTTGTTATTGGGTTAAAATGACATGCACAGAAACATGCAGTCTTTATGAATACAGAACTGCATATGCCCTGAGAAGCGAGATATGAAAACATGAGATTTGTGAGTGAGATGTGAGCGGAAAAAAACAAGGCTCACAGTGAGACAGACATGGAATTGCAGACATTGAATGGGATTCATACGACTAAAACAGAGGTGGCAAACCCTGGTTCAGAAATGTCGCAGTGTCTGCTGGTTGTCACTGTGACTCAGCACTTGATTTATCAATTTAAACAGTCTATTGCACAGTTAATTCACCTCACCTGGAGTTATGGGTCCAAATTGGGCGGTGAGAGCAAACACCCCTGTGGCCTTCCAGGACCAGGACTGACCACACTAGTGGAAGAGCCAAATCACCCACGTTCAGGGGTGGACATTCCTGGGACTTCCCACCATATTTTACTTCCACCCATGGACTCAGCCAGCTGATTTTCCTGACTAGTCCAACCTCTAGTCCGAAGGGCTGTTTTATTTAAAGGTGCACTTAGTCAATTTTCCCAACTTCCTTCTTCGCATTAAGCAGCACCCTGCTCTTGTACTCTACTGCAACACCCACCGGCATGGATGATAAATGGCATATTCGTGCCTCACCTTCGCCCCCGCGAGCCCTGGAGGCCACATTGCACTCATTTCATAACAAAAAGTTAAACTCATTCAATCACCGTTTTTATTCTCACACAAGTGATGTCAGAATCGGAGGTTTTTTGTTGTTGCCTTTTCATCACGTCGTTTGTTGCAGCTGCTTCTTTGTAAACAGGCAGCATGGATGATGTCACTGTCATCATTTTAGAAACCTTTTCTTCTTAGTTTACCTCATAACATCGGCAAGCATTAATTATGTAACATTATTGTTATTCAGAAGGACGGACCCATGTCCAATATTTGTCCAAGCTTTGTTGTTTATAGTCTTTATTTCTCGTTGCGGCCCGAAAATAGCTGTAGCTCGGCTGACGAAATAACAGCCACTCAGCAAATACTTTAGATCTTATCTGACCAGTTGCCGACGTATAAGATTAATCTAACCTGCTCTTCCACCAAACGCGAAACGAATTTATCGCACAACAGATTATATTCAAACTCGATGCAAGTTGCGAAAACTGATTGATTAATTGATTAATTGTAAATGTTGCAATTGAACTTGGTAAAACAGAAACAGTCCTATAAAATCCGATTGGTTCGGTAGTAGGTTTTCTGGACTGTTAGGGTTTAGTATCACCTGGGGTTATTTTTACAGAGCGTGTCACAGCAGGCAAAAGACACTGTAGTTTTTATTGATACGGGAGTGCTCAGTCTGTAAAAGTTAGCTTCTACGAAGTTAGCTTTTACAGACTGAGCACTCCCGTTTGGACGGGATGAAAATAGCTGAGATGCTCCGGTAAATATTACATTAACCCCCACCGGAAAACTAATCCCATCCAAATAGGGCAGAAGTTGTATAAAATATTATACCCGTTGCTTACCTATACAGGAGAAAGCAAGCGACTTCGGCGTCACTTCGAAGGCCATTCTTTTGCATAAGGTTTCTCCATCTTTAGAAAGCCACTCCGATGTTGACCCTTGTCCTTTGTCTTCTCTGGGCTTTGAGTTGTTTCCCTGCGTCCTGCTCACGCTTTTTGGGTCTGACTGCTTCAGATCCTGCCGCATAGCGGTGGTCTTCCATTATTTTCTGGATCTAGATTGCAGTGTGCGACACCTCTGACACGAACACAGCACTAACTCGGCACGGGAGCAGCTCCAGCCAATGACCGCGCAGCTCGTCTTCTTCTGCGGAGGTTAGTAACTTGTTTTCAACATGGAGGCCTCCATGTAGTCACGGCCTGCGACATGTAGAATAAAATATGAATAAAATAGATCATTTTCATCATATAGAGCAATTTGACTCCCAATCTCATGCGTGTGAACATAATTTTAACCATATTTATTTATGCAATTATTCACTTTTTAATATTTTTGTTATATATTTTTGTCTAGAAAGGACTTAGTGCACCTTTAACAAATACAGATGTTTGGAATAAAATACTGGGCAAGACTTCTATGCTCTGTAGAGTCGCCATTTGATAGGTTTTCAACAGCACAAGATAATTATATATATATATTTTTAAATTTATTTCAGCAGTCTAAGGGTTTAGTCAAACTTCACTGTCTTGACTTTTATCTTATAAATATTAAACATTTAACAAAATGAAAGCTGTGAATATGAAACTTGAAGGACTTCAATATGCAAAGCAAATGAACTGTGTGTGTTTAGGAGGCTGACCTCTGTCTGCATTGACTTAAGTGGAGGAATTTTGGATGTTAAAGATGTATTTGTTATTCAGTCTGAAATCCAAATCTGTGAACCTATCATGGAATGAATCGGCGCTGCCCAATTAGCATGTGCAGTGCTCCTGGGCCCAAATTAATTAGCCACATTATTTTGCGATTAATCAGACAGCGAGTCAATAATTTTCGCGACTTGCTTTCATGTCGGCCCTGGATCAGGTTTGGCGGTTTACCCATAAAAGGGATGTTTTGCATTAGCATGTATGTGTGTGCGCGCGTGCGTGCGTGTGTGTGTGTTAGGGAGAGAGAGAGAGAGAGAGAGAGAGAGAGAGAGAAAAAGCAAGTGAGAGAAAGAAAGAGAGTACTTTGAATACTTTGCTCTTTGACTCGTTCTTCTGATGTGTCAGTTCGATCTGATATAGATTCTGTCGGTAATCTCTGGCAGTGAGTGCTTAACTTTCATGAACTGTTTGGATCAAAACCCATTGCGGCTCTTTTGTGAAACAGTTTTCTACAATGCAAGCTTTTTGCCCTATCCCATAATTGATGTTTGTCAAATGATGGCTGTAGAAGCGTTTCCTTTCAAGTCTGTCGGTATTCAAATTAAATTCATATTTTGGAGGTCATTAGCAATATGAATGATCAAATATTGGGTGACAATGGTGTATAGTGCTGACTGAATAATCCTGCATTTTCTACACACAGGATTTTCACAACCCTCATGGCGAGCATTAGCTTTTGAATTAGCATGTATTTTTGCTCGGCTGGGTGGAATTCCCCAAACTCTCCCTCTCAACTATGGAACTTAAATGAGAAGCACTGTTTTTAGGAAACAGCATTGTGGGGATCCCAGAGGTTTTAGAGGGGAAGGGATCTTCCCATTGGGAGGGCCCCTATACTGTGAAATCTTTTCTGGAATAAAACTGGATGAAAGTTATTGTGCTACATCTGTAAGCCTCTGCATATGGTGTTGGGGTTCTGACTCACACACTGGATTGGAGTTGCGGTGACTGATGCAGAATTGGGCTGTTTCTCTCCTCCTGTTATTTATAACAGCTTGCGCTGCTGTGTCCGCTTATCGGATCGCTAATTTTACTGCACAGGCTCAATGGATACAGGAATGAGCCGGTGGAAGTAAAAAAAAAAAAAAAACATGATTTATGGGGTCACACTTTCGGAATCATACGACTTCATTAGAGCTGGAGCTGAGACATAAGCCCGTCTTACTAACCCGAAGCCGATGTGTTTTGTGGGTTGAGTTATTTATGGATTTGCATGATTTTATTATTACACTAAAGGCAGTGACGTGTGGCATAAAAGGTGGTTTATGGTTGGTAATTAAATTCTCCCAACTCTGTTCGCTGTGATCTTCTGCCTTTGCACACCTATCTACTTTAGTCATGATATGTGCCAATACAGTAGCATAGCTGCAAGACAAACTGAAGAGCCAAAATGGTCTGGAAGATATAGCCACGAGAGCCAAGAAACTGGGGCAAGCGAGACAAATGCTCAAACCTCAATGGTGCCACCATTACTGAGTTTTATTTTATAGATTTTTCCCACCCTGAACACAGCTGAAGTGTTTAGCTCTCCCCGAAGCGACCTGTTCCTATCAACTCAGGAGGAAGATGCCGTGATACATAAGTCCTCTGACTCACGTGACGGCTTTTCCTCGCCTCCAGCGAGGTTTTACCACCAGCTACATGGTGCCTATGCCATCGGAAAATCGTGTAGTCGGCGTATAATTTAGTTTGTACAGTGATATGCGCCTGGCCTACCAGAAGTGCTCCCTACAGAGTTAGGAGTTAACAAATTTTAACCAGCTTAACCCCCATTATCCCAGGCAAGGATGCGCCAGTTGCTGCCTCGCCCACGCAGACCTGCGGCCTGAGCCGGTAATGGCAGGGCTGGGATTCGTACAGCCGACCACAGGGCTCACAGATGAACATCTTAGCTGTGAGCCGCCCGCAGGCCTCTCAGTTTGTTTTTCTTAGCAGAGCGGCACTGATGAGAACCTGTCACACAAACACAGCGACGTGCCAAAAACTGTAGCCGGCAGGGCCTGAGAGGACCCTGAGCATTTTATTTATGCTTCCTACGCTCGCTGCCACTCACAGCTCCAGGACTGGAACAAACAGGTAGCTCTGCCCATGTTGACATAAGCGAGAGGAAGTGTGTGACTGTATGTGCATGTGGGAGAGGGAGCAGTGATGCTAAGCAGGGCTGCACTTGGTACGTGGTTATTACTGAAGCTCAGAAAGGCGAGGCATGGGTATTAACAAAGATGAACACTACTAGGCTTGATTACTGCTGCATCTTGGCAGGTCTGAGCTTAGTTAGCACTGAATTTTAGCTGTACTGGTCTCTTTTTTTACCGAAGCTTAGTGGGGCTGGGCTCAGTTACTACTGATTCCTGAAGATTAGCGGGGCCAACCTTGGTTAGAGCAGTGGTCTCTTACCTCTTCCTGGAGAGCTACCATCCTGAAAGTTTTCACTCCAACCACAGCAAAACACACCTCAATTCTCAGTAAGAGGTCTTGATAAACTGCTAATCATCTGAATCTGGTGTGCTAAATTAGGGTTGGAATAAAAACCTATAGGCTGTTAGCTCTTCAGGAACTGGGTTTGAGACCACTAGTTTAAAACCATTGCTTACCGATGCTGGGTTAGGTTAGCAATGAAACTAAGCAGAGCTGGACTTGGTTTGCACTGAAGTTTAGCAGGGTTGGGCTGAACAAGTACTGAAGCTAAACAGGGCAGAGTTTGGTTATCACTGAAGCAAACTTTTCTCAGTCAGAAACACAGCTGTGCAGGGCTTGGTTCAGCTGGTACTGAAACTACAGCAGGGCTGGGCTAGGTCAGTTCAATAGCTGAGCGGGGCTTGACTTGCAGCTAGCCTTGGTTAATACTGAAGCTAAGCAGGGCTAGGCTTGGTTAGCATAAAAACAGAGCATTAATAAGGAGAGAAAATCAGAATACCTGGGTCCTACTTAAATAAAGCAATGTTTTTAACCTGCGGGGCAGTGTTTCCCAAACCTTCTCCTGAGGCACCCATGCCCAGCACATTGTAGAAGCCCCTCTAATTTAGCACAACCACTTCAGCTGATCAGCTCATTAGTGGAGTACTGGATGAGCTGTATTGGGTGCGCCAGATCCAGGAGACATTTAAAATGTGCATGGCATGGGTTGGGAAGCACTGCTGCAGGGGAGCAGCCTTTTGTCTGTGGCAGTATGTCCTATAGCTGCTCGGGGGACCAATGGCTGCATGATGCTATTTTAAGATATTAAACTAAATTCCTGATTTGATGCGGTCATAAAGATCACACAGGGCTTGATGCTACCGTTGGGGTGTTAACCCTGCTGTGCTGATCAAATTCCTGTGCTGGCTGTCTGTGCCTGTCTTCCACTGCCAGAGTCTGAATGGCTCTTTACATGCCCCCCAAAAACGCATTTCAAAAGGAAATCCTCAAAAAGTGTCTCTTGGGCTCAAAAAGTTATGAGTCAGTGTGATACTTCTGTCAACCCACTATTCCGTCCCAACCACCAGGACTACACCTCTGTCATGAGCCTCTATGACACATATGAAGCTCTTCCACTCTTTATGTTTTTGCTTGGATTGTTTTTTTTTTTTTTTTCCAGAAAAAGGTGCCAGGCTGATTCTCATTCCTTCCTTCAGTCGACTACTATCCAAAACAATTCACCATGCATATGGTGAGTGAGTGAGGTATGCTTCAACATAAATGTAGATGTCATTTGTACCCATGTTAAATAAACACGGTACACAGCAATGTTACCATCAGGAGTCTTTTGCATACATCTCCCAGTGAAGGAGATAATTGGCCAATGGAAAAAGGAACCGCGCTGTAAGTGTGACAGTACACTCTATATCACACAGTCTTTTTCATCAAACAAAAGCGGACTTGAGGAGCACTGTTCTTGGGTAATGCGCTCATATGGCCAAAAGATGATATTAAAACAATAAAATCACTGTCTAGAACAATGTGTGATTTCTCTTGGGAGCCAAGCTAATGCCAGAGCACAGCTTCATAAAAATGGCCGAATGTCCTATTGTGTGTTGCTTAGGAACGGCCGGCTGGAATTCTTGCCTGACAGGAAGTGTCTTTCTCCTGCCAATATTGTGGCAGCAGGGGCCCACTGACTCACTGAGGGCTTCGGATAGGCTCTGCCCCCCACCCCCCCACCTAGCTACATCTCCTAAAATCACTCTCAAATCTAAGGGTTTCAATGCCATTAAGCTCGGCATTGGTGCCGCTGAATACTCAATAATGCGGTTTAAAACCAAGGAATGAGTAAAATTATACACTACCTTGAGGTCAGGGGGTTGCAATACTTTTTCAGAAGATGGGGTGGCACAGTGGCGCAGTAGTTAGAGCTCTTTCCTGTCAGTAAGGAGGTTCTGGGTTTTAGGACCAGCTGGCAAGAGCAAGTTGGCATGTTCTTCCCCTGTTCATGTGGCGTTCCTCCTAGTTACTCCACATTCCTCCGCCAAAAAAAAAAAAAAGCATTATAGGAACACTCCTGCCAGCGCCCCTGACCAAGGAACTGGCTTTAGACCTGGAGTTGGACCACAGGTGCTGCTCAGTGGTTTCCCAATACCTCTAAGTAACCAGGTTCGGTTAAATGCTCCATGCGGTTCACTTAAAAACAGAATGGAGAAGAATCAAAGAAGAATATGTTTTAAAAGCTAAAAAACGACAGCTTTGTGATATAAAATTCTCAGATCTGATTTTGCTTGTATTAAAGTAATCCTTGTAAATGATCTTGAATCATTCAACATCGTTTTACATCTCTTGCTAACAATTATGCGTTTAAGTACTGTGATGATTTTAGTGCTGTTTGCACTTATCGTGTGCTCCTAAGATATTTTTATAACTTGCTGAAATTATCCAGGTCCACACATTTGGTGAGAGAAAGCTTCCTTGTGCGTTTGATAGAGCTTGTCTCTGCGGCTGTGCACTTGGAACACACAAATCTTGTAACACAATACTGTATGACATTAACAAACTCGCTTAAAATTCCCAGGTGAAGTGAAAGCTTTATGTTTAAATCCATTGTGAGGCACTGCTGTTTGAACAGAAAAAATGCATTTCAACAATAACTCTCCTGATTTAATAGACATAAAATCACTTATACACTATGGTCCACCCTTGGAAATATATTTTATATCTAAATTAACAGTCAATGGGTGTACCAAATATTTATATACGAGGTTATAAAATCACTGAGGTGGGCATATTTGTGTATATTTAGTTCTGGATGTGGACATATGTCTTTGCTCTCGCATGATTCACATGACTGAACTTTTCAAGCATTTTATGACATTATTGCTCATCTTTCTCCTCTGGTGCTATTAGGTGCTGAGCAGTTGAAAATGAGGGGCTTTTATGAGCAGCGTTAAAACGGCAGCACTCGATTAGCAAGGCGCAGCGTTTCCCGTGGCTTGGTGTTCCTGCTCATAAGGTCCTGAAAATGGAAGCTATTCTTGTCCGCTGTTTGTCACCTAATCATGCATCTCATTGCCATGTTGAGCAATCGATGAATTCCGACTGAAACACAGTGTGGGAGAACAGCGCAAGGTCAGAATGCCAGGCAAATATTATCAGGTTCCCAGCTGACTCAGACAATGAGGACTTATGCTACCCAGGCGTACACACAATACAGCGCTCATCCTGCAGTATGACATTAATGCTGCGGCTGTATGTCTGTATGCATTTGTGTGCGCTTGTGCGCGAGAGTGTGTGAGCCCTTGAATGTATGTGTGCAGACAGTATGCATACCTGTGCACGGTGGCATTCAGTTTGTGAGCTGTGCATGAGAAATGAGAACGTTTATGTGCGATTGAGATATTGGATGAGCGTCTGGAGATCTGGAGTGCGAGTCTACTTGAAATTGTGCTACCGAAAATAAGCGTGCGAGTCTACGCTTGCGGGCGGGACATTGTGCCTCGACAAGGAACCGAGACAGACCTTCTACTTCTTGAGTTGAAACATAAAGATGAATTACAGCATCACAGAAATAGACAATTCAGTTTAATGAGAGATGGAGAATGATTAAGACTCGGCGTCTCTCCCGTCTGTAGTGCTGGGAGACCGACTCAGGGGCTGCCTTTGTGCTGTTTTGTGTTTGAGCTGCGCCTGGCTGTTTCAAAAGCATTCCTCGCATCCTTACCCCCTCCCCACACCAGCCTTTTGTTCCCAACAATGTTTATGGATAAACAGGTGAGTCTGTGCATAAGTCTGCAGATGGGGGGGAGGGGTGTTGGTGTCATTATTGATGGGCTGGGAAAGGATTGAGGGCAGCAGGGCACTACATGTTTTTTCTAAATTAACAAAACAACAGAGAACAGGGGCCAGAGCATGACTAAGCACGTGTTCCCCCTATTAGGGACCTCAGCGACCCTTGACCCTGCTGATTAGCCTAACGGTCGGGAAGGCGGGGTGGGTGGGATGGGGGTCCGGAGACGGGGTGGAGCCGGTACATTCAGACTGCGGGGGCTTGGATTTACCAAATCAGGACATCTTTTGTAAGGTCATGTGGATGAAAATCCTGCTGATTGCATCTCTAAAAATGGACGGGGTAATAATGAAGTGCTTTGGAGTTAGATTACTCTAACAAGCGCCTGAACCTGCCTGTTTTATAGAAGAAAGCTCCACACGAAATCCCCTCTTTCCCTTACTGCCTTCCAAGTTTATTTCTGTAATTACCACATTTGTTCTCAAAGGCTGCTTTTAGGATCAATTTTAAAGACTTTCCACCTTCACAATGAAACTGGGAGAACGGCTTTTATTTTATCGAGTTTCGCAGCCTAATTCTCCCAGTCTTTACAGTTTCATTTTTGTGAATGAGTTCAGGGCTAGGATCTGCAGTATTTAAAGCTGATGTGAGTGTAAATACTTTAATTCCTCTGTTTATTTGTATGGTTGCTTCTGTAATGTCAAACGGACCCTTTTCAACTCATGTCAATAATGTATATTAGCATGTAATCAGAGCCTCTTAAATGGGGTTCTCTTGTAAGGAAGTAAATTTAAAAATGGAGGAAAAATAAATAAACTGCAGTATCCTGTTCATGTTCTATTAATGCTTTTGAATGAGTAAAGGGATGTCATGAACCGTTTGAGTAAACTGCGAGGTTCTTCATTCAGAATCAGAGGCATTGTGGCTCGTACCATAAACGAAGTGTGAGAATTTATCCAAAGTGAAGGGAACAGAGAAAGAGGCGAAGAGAGGAGGAAGGAGGTCAGGCGTGCAGCAAAAGGGCTTGGCGACGCACGGTGCATGTGTGCACATTAAGCAGCGCAGCGTCACTCTCCTGTCGAGTGGAATAATCCGGACCCCACCGTGGCTCCTGCTCTCTTTTACTGCCTGGGGCTAATGAAACTGAACTGAGATGTAAAAACAGGGAACGAGCCAGCAGTGCTGACAAATGACGGAAATACGGCGGACGTTTTTGCAGAAATCACATCCATTCAGCTGTTACAGGCCAAAAAAGGAGAACAGTCAGAGCTAGGCAACTTACGTCACAGGTTTCCGAGAGCTTTGAGTCAAACTCATTTGTTGTAATTATTGGTTTTGGTGAAATGGCTCATTTATTCTGAATGCACTGCGCGGCAGAGAGAAAAGGACAGATTTGAGAGGAAGAGGAAGGCTGGGGCTCAGTGGATGAGGTGCTGGAAACATGGCAGCATACCCAGAAAAAACAGAA
The DNA here is from genome assembly GCA_029721435.1 of Gymnothorax reevesii. Lineage (NCBI taxonomy): Eukaryota > Metazoa > Chordata > Actinopteri > Anguilliformes > Muraenidae > Gymnothorax > Gymnothorax reevesii. Next base: position 72,043,022 of record CM056585.1, on the reverse strand, counting down.
AAACGAAGACAATCTCAACAAGTGGCCTTCTGTTATTTTTACCTTTTTTTTTTCTTATTAACACAACCATTCTTCCAGTCAGTTGAGATATTTTGACACAGTGACAAGATGGTGAATGAAACTTGAGAGTGAGAAAATTGATTTTTTGAGACAAACAGTGAATTGAAACGTTATAGGCCACTATTTCTTGGACACATTAATCTTAATCGTGGACTATGCAGAGCTTTTGTGGAAAATTCTTCATTTAAAATACGATTAAGTTTGAGACTTGGCTCAGTCTCTGTCTGCGAAACTGGCCCTATAGGTCTCATTGTGAACCAATATGACTATTTTTCACGGAGTTTGGGTGAGTCAGAGATTCAATTAATCAACAGCACATATTAAACAAGCATTTGATGTCTGAAAATGTGGCATATTGAGGCATGTCCTTGTGCTTCTATTATGACTGGAAACCATTTGGCCTGAAGAATTCTTCATTCCAGTTTATGGTATACCACTGGAAGAATATGCAGTTTATGAAAGAAGCCCGGGGGCTACTTGTCACTTGTGCCCGTCGGAGTAAAGCAGAGGCAGTTTGTCCATTAGGCATCTGTCAAACGGCCCTTATTTCTGCCGTGGCAAGAGGTTTTCATTGGGGCACAGCGATTGGTTTCTGGGATTTTTCTATTTGTTTTGAGTGGAGGGTTTCGTGCTTTTTCTGGGTAATGAAGGAAAGAGAAAACATTGAAACATTTTTTTTTAATGTCAGAAGCTTTTACTTGCGACTAATAAAAAAACATTAATTAAGCAATTTCTTACGAGAAGAACTGCTGTGACACTACGTGTTGTCACCCCTGTGATTATATTTAGAGGAACCAAATAATTTGAATTTTATGCAGTGAACACAGACAAGCAGAATTCCACATAAAGTACAACATCAGAGCGTTATACTAAATATCATCAACTCCCAAAGACACATCCTGTTGAATCAGAATGCGCGACTGGAACCAACTTGCATACAATGCAATGTCCATTTGATCTAGTGTTTCTAGACGCTCTACTGCAAAATGTTATCATTTGATAGCAGGGAGGGCAATAACTACATTTTTTAAGAAGATTTTAAAAACCATCCCAAACCATGATATGTGACTCTCATTTAACAGCAATCCTGCCCAAAACCTTACAAGGAAGGAGTGTCCAAAAAAAAAAAAAAGACACAAATAGCTCAGTGCAGAAATAAAAAGTTGACTGGACTTAAAAAAGTAAGGCAACAAGCTGCAAAGCATCTTTTTTGAGTTTGCTCAACTTCAGTTCCAAATTCTTATATAGGGATTGAATAGGGATTGAAATTAAGCAAATTCGAAAATTCTGCGCAGCTGGTTGACTTACTTTTTAAAGATCAGTCAATTTTTTTTTTTTTCTTTTTGCAGTGCGTGATTTGAAGCTCACAGACTGTTTGGTGAGAAGAATAAGGGGCATGTATCGCAAGGCAGGATTATTGAGCCAGCTGGACAACTGCGTTGTATAAAAGCACAAACAGCAGATTTTACTGCTGTCCATGTATCAGATATCAGAGGAGTCTGAGATTTACTCAGTGCAGTTGTGCTGCTACTTCAGTTTGCCTGCTTTGTGATATAGGGCTCTGGTTGCTGTGCTGTTATCTGACAATGGCCCTGGTGGGCTGGGTGTAGATATTTCAGAGACTCATTGATCAACTTCGCCGATCCTTGGGGCCTGATCTTTCGGATGTATTATTTTTACTGACATAAGACAGGATCGTGGATACAAATGACACTAATTAAGGAACTATTTTTGCCTGGCATGTTCCTAGACAGCCTGAAGCTCATACTTAGGCTTTGATTAAAAGCTTTTCACTTTCAGGAGTCCTCGTAAGGCACTAGGCCCAATTAATTATTTTTCAAAAGTGATAACTTGCCAGATGAGTTTTTCGTTAGACAGCTTTAAATAAATGCAAACATGTAACAGCAATGATTCTTAGTGGTTCTGATGGTCACACTGAGAAATGCTTTTCCTTAATTAAGCACCAATCACAGCCCTTACGAATCTCATAACGTACTCTCCGTGTATAAATTTCTATATTCACCATCATGTTTACTCCCACGGCACAAAAGCTGCAAACCTGTGGCTCTTCCTGCGTAACGCAAGTGTTTCCTTTTCTCTAAAACACTTGTCAGGCAGATGTCAGGCAGCTTCGTTTTCTGCCTCTTGTGGCCAACTGCCATATCTCTATCACAGCAGAACTGTATTTATGATTCATCTCTGGCTCCCATGCTAGTGTAATGGATGATCTATATCAGCTCAGCATTTTAAGTCATTCTTGCTCAATTTGTTGGTTTTGAAATCACAGGCCCAGAAAGAGTCACGCTGCTGTCTCAATTGACCTGTTTAGAGTCCAGTATTGATCAGAAACCGCCTTACACTTTCAGATGGCCCAGTTTATATCTAGAAATCAATAAATTGCTTAAGAAGGAACCATTTAATTGAAGATAGTATTTATGTTGCGTGGGATCTCTTGGTCGTTTTTTTGGTTTTTGTTTGGTTTTTTTTTTTCAATTATTTTTCTGAGACTTCAGATTCTGCATCTGCTTTTTGATTTTCTTCCTTTTCGCTTCATCTTAATTAAGCCATCTGTGCAGCAAGGATCCACTGCCTGCAGGGCAAAAAGTCCTGAGGCTAAGCTGCCAATCCTCACCGCACCCTTCTGATACTGCTGAAACTAAGCCGCTATACCACCCTGTACCCTTCTGATACTGCTGAAACTAAGCCGTTATACCACCCTGTACCCTTCTGATACTGCTGAAACTAAGCAGTTATACCACCCTGTACCCTTCTGATACTGCTGAAACTAAGCAACTATACCGTCCTGCATCGTTGTGATACTGCTGAAACTAAGTGGCTATGCTACTGATCCCGCTGAAACTATGTAGCTATACCTCCCTTAACTCTTATGATGTAGCGAATACTAAGCTGGTGCACTACTCTGTTACCTTCTGATGTTAAACAGTGCTGCCCATTGTTTGTCCCTTCATGGGATAAGCTGTTATATGTGTGCTTGTAGGCCAGCAGGGGGCTCTATTCTTTCTGTAACAAGCAAAAATCAGGGAACTCTGTCAAACGGTGGAGATACTGTGCTACAGGATGTGACTTCCAGTGAATGGCTGGATTCAAATAAAAAATGTTGTCCCATCCTATAATTCCTAACCAGTTATCCTTGACCTCGATGGAAAATGTGATGAGGGTCAAGGAAAGATGTAAAGAAGAATTCATAAGGACTTACAAAAAGACAACCACACTGCTAAGAGAATCTGACTGCACTCACACAAGGCGACATAATCATGTGTCCCTTTGCTGTCATGTTAGTTAGTTTTGGTCAATGGCCAAATGGATGGCGCGTTGCTTTAAATATTGCTGCTGCACAGAGTTCTGAGATAGTGTTATCTTATTTCTTTAAATAAAGGATAGTACAGTTTACCCTAAGATAATGGAAATAAGGTAGAAAGCATTGAAGCATCCTTCCTTCACATAGATATACTTTATTGAACCCCATGGGGTAATTCCTCCTCTGCATTTGACCCATCCTATAGTTAGGAGCAGTGGACAGCCACAGAGCAGTGCCCAGGGACCAACTCCAGTTCTAAAGCCAGTTCCTTGGTCAGGGGTGGTGGTTGGAGTGTTCCTATAATGCATGTTTTGTGGGTGGGGGAAACTGGAGGAAACCCACGCAAACACGGGGAGAACATGCAAACTCCACACAGGCCAGATTTGAACACACGACCTTCTTGCAGTGAGGCAGTAGTGCTAACCACTGTGCCACCACGCCGCCCAACACAATTAATTTTCAACAGTGTTCCAGGCCTATGCTGCATTCGAATAGCCAGAAAATTACATCCTATCATTTTTTTCCTAAACACTTTTCTTTATCCGCGATGGAAAACGTTATGAGGTAAAGTACAGGTGTAAAAGGGCATTGATAATGGCTTAAGAGGACAAGCGTGCTAATAAGAGAATTCAATTGCACTTACACTACGTAACATGATTATGCATCTCTCCCAACTCGGAACTTCTTGGCAGATTCCGCTACTCTTCATCAAGCCTCGGATGTGTGACGGAAAGTTGATGCTCTGCCTGACATTTCTTTGCTGGAAAACCGATTTACACAGTTGTCTGAATCCGCGCACTGCATCGCCCCCTAAAAATGGAGGCAAAACCGACCTTTGCAAAATCCACATGTGGTGACGCTTCTTCGTACCTTGACGCAAGAGGCAACGCAATGTTTTCACCAATTTGACATTGAACCCAGTGCTGGTGCCACAGGACGCCGCCATGTTCATCCAGAAAAAAAGGAAAGTTCTGGCTAATGGCTTCCGCAGTCACACATCCAAGGTTTGATGAGGAACAAATCGGCCGAGGTTTGCCGAGTGATCTCTTGCCAGTCATCTTTGTTTGTTTTTCGTGATTAGCTGGATGGATGGTCATCACTCTAACTAATGCTGCCACACAGTATTGTGGGTCAACATTAATCTCCATCCTTTTTGAAAAGGATGGTTCTGTGTGCGTAATATTAAAGGCGATATGTTAGGAAGAATTGAAGTACGTTTCCTTTACATTTAGAGAATTCAAACACACTTAGCATGGTTGCCACATAAATAATTCTGGAAGATAGAAACTTTCCTCAGCAAAACCAGCATTTGAATGCAGTCATAGCATCACCATTTAAAATCCAAGGGCCTGACTGATCCGAAGATCTCACATTTAAACTCTGCACAATCTCTCAGGGTCTCACTTTAAAACATTTCTAAAACGTCAAATGAAATGTTAAGCATATTTGAATTAAGAAGTGAAGGATTATCAAAAATATTTGCAATCTTAAAGCAATGGGTACACTAAACTGCCTACAAGTTTTACTTTGTCAGTTAAAATCAGCTTGAAATTTTGATGAAGTGTGCCAGTCCATTGATAGAACATTTTTTTTAAAATCAAGGGAGTTTCCATAAATTCCAAATCTTTCAGTGAAAGTTGCTTTCGTATCTTTTTTTTTCATATTCACTGTTTATAATTGAAGCCCCCAGTGACCGACAGGTCATCTCAAGACACTATGTCTGCAGAAAGTGAATGTTCTTTGTGTCTCAGTGTTTGCTTCAATTTATTCCTGCCTTTCACCCAGATTAAAAAAAGAAATCTGTCTATCATAAACACAAACTCCACCCATACTGTATTAGAAATTTGGTGGCCAGCCAGTTCAATGTAGCAAAGTTGTTCCCAAAATTTTGAACAAGAATCGCATTGGATCATCACGACAAACTGCAGTTTATTAAAAAAATTTTTAAAAAGTGTGTGTGTGTGTGTGAGTGTGTTCTTGTACTTGCTACAGGGTTAGAACCAGAAAACATTTTTTCTCCATGCAGAGTGGGAACATTTTTCAGAAGTGAGGACATTTTTGTATGTTCTCAGAACTATGAAAGCAAATTGTGAATTATTATTTGAGGTAAGTTGTAAATTCAGAACTGGGGATATGTCAACATTATGGTAAAGGCATGGGTTAGGCATAAGTTGCTTATTGTAAAGATTAGGGACAGGCTGTAGAGCCTCGCAACAAATGAATGGAAGTCAATGTGATGTCCACACAAGGATAGAAGTACAAGGATGTGTGCGTGTGTGCGTGTGTTGCAATCTCATGGTCTCTCCGGGAGTCCATTCAACCCAATACCATAAATATGATATTGGCTACAGTTAAGTAATGTCCGAAGTATCCGAAATGGTGATTTGGTGTGAGGTGCATTATCCATTGGTGTTAAATAACTGGCTTGGGTCGAGAAGGGAGGAGGGCGAGCGCGAGAATGGGACAGGGCAACGCCGCAGCGGTGGGAGGAGTCACGTCGGCACTGCTCCGGTAGGATGCGGGGAGGCACTCACACCTCACCGTGGGCACTGGAGCACGCACGGAAGTGCCTGAACTCACCTCGCAGACTTTTCGGGTGAAGGAGACAAATTACAGCTTACCTTCCCCTCTGAGTCGCCATTAGCGTACCGAAGTTGCTGATATTTTATGTTTTTAGCCTACTCGACCCTAACGAGCTACCGTCAACGTTACATTTTAGTTTTCGTTACGTTTCATCTTCCGCATTTCGAAAAAAAAAAAACCGGAAAAAGTGGGTGCAAGATATGCAGCTGAATTAAACCATCTGATTTTTGTGCCACTGGCTCCTGTATTTATTTCGTGAACTGTCGCACAACAGTGGCAGCCCCCCTGGGACCTGATCCAGACGTGGGATCTATGGAATGACGGTCAAGGATAAGGGAAGGGGTTAAAATTGACTTTACCCTTGACTGTGCTCCTCACGTCTACGGCGATGGCACTGAGGAGCATCCGGAGGATCTGAGAGGGTGCACTGAACGGTTGGTAAATTTATCCTCCTAAATAATTGGCTTGATTTTTTTTGTCCTTATTTGTTGAAAGTGGGTTCCCTGATCGGCCGGCCGGGCTCTGCTGCATTTGTCCAACACGGATAATTCGACACTGATTCAGATGCTAAACTGGAGTTCAGCATCACCGCCGCATTTGGATAAAAATCCAGATGCTGTAACACGCAGTAGAATAAGCCAAGTTGCTGAAATGTGATTTATTAAACGTGTTTTCACGATGTAAATGGAAGGCGCATAAATCGGTCATCGATGGATGTGCGTACAGCAGCCTTTCCCTTTCGCAGGAACAGGTGTATTTGGACGGTAGCCTGTATGTGGTTAGCTAGCCGTATTAGCGGGGTAAGTGGGTTGCAAATCAAGCGAAATCGTGTCGGCCAGGTCTTAATCACAGAGGATCGGACGGAACCAGAAATGTAGTTTTTGCTGGCTTGTTACAGTTGCAGTGGTATAAATGTCCTCGCTGCAAAGTCGACGGAAATGTTTCAAAATATTATTTTCGGGGAATGTATGAAGGCCCTTTAAGGCCCCCACATTGCTATGGTGTTCCGCAGGGTTCGGCTAACGGTAGCTGCTGTGCTCCAGATCTGTAATCAGTGAGCGGTTATCGGCGTTGATGTTACCCAGGATTCACACCATGCTGACTAGTTGCATTTCTCTTCTTCATGATGACCACTTTGTTGGGTTTATAGCTTCGTCGAAAAGCCGATATCGTGCAATTTATCAATCATCGTATGCTGGCGATGTCGGCCGTCCACAGGTAGACTAAAGCCGCTTTCAGACCGGACGCGAAACGAATTTTTCGCACGACAGATTACATTCGAAGTCAATGCAAAGACGGTGTTCGCGTCTTTGCATTGACTTTGAATGTAATCTGTCGTGCGAAAAATTCGTTTCGCGTCCGGTCTGAAAGCAGCTGTACGTTAGTGTGTAACTTGTTACGTTATATTTAGGCGTTCAGACATGCCTCGCTTGCTACTGTTTAATACGATTGTAATATTGCGGGCGCTTTTGATATTAGTAAGCTTTGTTATCTTGCATTTTGTGCGGTCGATAAAGCGAACTCGCTGTCTTACTGCTCATCGTCCCTTTCCCAGGGTGACCCCAGCTTTAAGTACACCGCATACTTTGAACGTCAGCTGCATGTCTCTGTTCATAGGACGATTAAATCTCCATAAACATTAATCATTTTATGTGCGCGACATGTGTTGAGCATTTGAGCGATGGTGCGTGTCAGCTGGAAAAGTTACGAGCCTCAGGACTGTTATTTAGTCTGCCACCAAACAACCTTGCTGGAAACGCAGCGTTAATATAACGTTAACATAACAGTGCAGTTGCGTTCTGTTGATGGCATCGAAAGCGATGTAAACAAATAAAAATGATGAGGTTTTTAGGCATGCGTGAGAAATCCAGTGCACCATCTCAATTGTGTTAATTGTTGGCTCTCCATCTCATGAAGTTCTGGGTATATCGAGACATTTTTTTTAGTTGCCGTTCATCTTGATGACAGCTGCCCCAGTTCCCCCCATGAGTGAAACTCACCCCATTTTTACGGTGTTCGTCCTGCATGCCTAATTCGAGAACAATCTAGTCTGCCAGCTGTTTTTTTTTCCCATATTCACCTCATTATATTAAATTTTGCCGAGCAATTTGTGTGTCACCGTTCCGTGATACCTCTGAAGAGTATGTTACGAGCAAATGGGTTCTGAGTGACCCGACTTCCTTTTAGTCGCTATCACTGGCTTCATTGGCATGTGCTTTGCTTCTTTTATTGCATCTCACCAATTACTAGAAACATATTCCACAGGTAATGAATGAGACATAATTCAATTAAGTTGAGCAGTGCTTGTTTGCGGGAAACAGGCCACAGTACATGTTATCGACCACTATTAATTTTGAGCTGACGGTCTTAAATTTCCGGATTTTGTTTTGTTTATTTTTTTTGCCGAAATGAATGACAAACTAAAAGCCATGCTCAGGAAGATGATTGATTGTCAACATGTGGGTGGCCATTTTGCGGACTTTGGTCAGGTAGCCCACAGTTGTGCATTTCTGGAACAGTGAAAGTGGACTTTCGCTCTTGAAGGGAAGGCACGTGCACATTGTGGATACTGATGTTGGGTGAAGCTCCTGAATTCAGAGCCGTTGTTGTTCCCGAAATGATCTTGTCTGATAACTTTTAAATCACTGTTTCATGGCAAATTTTATGTGAAACTAATCGGTCCACATATTAAATGAACACTTCAGTCGCAGATAAAATCCCTGGGTCAAAGCAATTATCATCTACTCTGGTATGAAGATTTGCACTCTTCTGTAAAAAGAAATAAGAAAAATCAAAAACGAGAGAAAGCTTTGCAGAATGTGGTGATTTCTGTAATAGCCTATTTCCACATGGTCTAACAACTGAAGACTATTTTACCACAGTTATGAATGAAGTCTCTGATCTATGCAAATTAATACATGCATACTTTAATCCATATTAATGATCAGGCTGAGGAGTAAGATTACTTTTTGTTTATTGATAGAAGACTTGACTTTATTTTGTTATTATTTCGCTAGCCCCTAGGAGGATGGGTTTCCCCACTATAGTCGGGTTCCTCCTGAGATTTCTTCCCACTGGGGAGTTTTTTTTCTGAGGATTTTTCTCCCCACTGGGAGTTTTTTTTTTTGCCTCATTTGCTGTGGTGGGGAATAGGCTGGGCACTGCCCTTTCATTTATTTAATCTCTCACTGTAAAGCGTCTTTGTGACTGTCTCTGTGAGAAGCGCTATACAAATAAATTGAATTGAATTGAGCTCGAAGACTTGGTTGGGAAACTAATCCATGTTTTTGCTCTGTGACTGTCCTATAGTCTTATTGTTAGTTTTTTCCAGTCTTGTGCGGGGATCCTCAAATCTGGACCTCATCTTTGGACAGGCATGGAAACCCCAGTTCAGGTCTGAAAGGTCACTGGCCTGTTTCTGCGAGGATGTGTAATGCACCATAGAAATGCATAAGAATCCTAACCTAATCTGTGGGATACATGGGTGTTGGGTAAGGGCCCTCATGGGTGTGGGATAAGGGCCCTGGACTGCTGAAAAACAAACAAACAAAACCAATACTTTAGCCCACTGCTAATCTCCATCATATGCCTATGGGCTTTCACCCACTTTTCTGCCTTTGATAATGTCACAGCTCTGGCCTCAAATAATCTCTCACTCATATCACAGATGTGAATGCAGTAAGAATTGACATCTTGCAGCACTGTCATTTTGAGATGAAGGCTGTGAAAGTTGCGCCCCTTTTCTTGATCTGCGATTGCAGTTTACTTCTTGCGTGATTCTATTGAAAGTAATAGGTGAATCGCACTTTATTTTTTGCAGTCGATGACATTATAGGTACTATACATTACATTATAGGTATTATACACAACAAACTATACCAAAAAGTGGAAAAAAAAGTCCAGGTGTCATGAAATGTCAATTTTTACTTGATGCTTTCTCAAATGGGAGTACTCATGCGTAACTCAACATATTCATTGTTGTTGCACACATTGGTGCATGGTCACCATATTCATTGCGTTACCTGGTGTGTTTGATGCTGGGAGATCCCCCAGAAATGGCTGATATTAACTCCAGGTTTGACTGTGGAGTTTGCTTAGTTGCACACGTTATTCGCTGCTGCTTCATAGAAGGTTTTCAGATGTCCTACCATGTACAAATTATCGCTCTGAAACACACTTATTATCAGGTGGAAGAGATCAACGATGGTACTATCAAATATGTCCGCTTTGCTGAAGTTGTAATGTTGGTGGTTGTCAAAGTGACCCTTTTCTAATTTGGGTAATAAATCACTTTACCATAAACAGGCTGGGTCGTTCCCGCTTGCTGCTGATGTCTGAATGATGGCGGTTCTGTTTCTTGGCACCTGGGCAATCATGCACCTTCGGCTAGTATGATGCGCAGTTGAAAATGTTCATTGAATAGTGCTATCTAACACATTTAATGTGTGTAAGCATGGAATAAATTGAAGATTGCAAACATCTCGGCCACGTTACGTCAAGGAAGATCTACCATTGATGGGACAACATGCGTTATGATGTTTTATTGTTTAAAATTTTAGCTGTGCTTACAGATCTTGGTGAGTTTGGCTGGTAGAGTGATGCATTAGAGGTCGTAAGAGGTTGTAAAAGGTTATTGGAAGTCGGATGACCCTGCTAATGCTACTTTTTGAGAATGCTATCACTTACTTTACAGCAGCAGCACTTATAAGGCATTTCTTGGGTAAATTGAGTTTGGAGCCTCCTATCGGTGTAATCTGAGCACGGGCTCTCAGCTATTGGTTTGTTTTCAGCTTTTATCAGTCTCCGCTGTTATGACACTCGTATTTTCATCAGTCCAGTCATTCTGAGATGCACTCTCTCTACCATCTTCGTTTGAGTCATGGAGTGCATATTGTTTAGCTTTGTAGTCATGGACTAATTCCGCCTTTCACTCTCGATCGGAGTTCTGCTCGGTGTTCTTCCTTCCTCTGAACGTTTCATGCGCGATGTCTCTGTAGATCCTCCTCCAATAGCATAGTACAGTTTGACTGCATGCCCTGAAGAGGTAAAATCATCAGCAGTGATTTTTTTAAAACCTTCTTGCATGAGTTTGCGCGGCATTTATCGCTGGTGTGGGATGTAGGCCTTGGCTGTGGACTCATAATTTGTATTACTAATGGGCACTGAAATGTTCAGGGATTGAAGTGCATGTCTGTCTTTAAACACATTCTAAGCAGCTGACCTCAAAACATGTTAATTCTGGAAACGCCATTTTAATAAGTCTCACTAATTGGCACTTATTTAAAAAAAAAAAAATTATAATTTATTTAAAGGGATCCTCTCCAATTAGCGTATATTTAAAATAGCTGCCATTCATTACCGTTTCATAAGAGACCATCGCTAATTAGCATTAATTCTAGTGGACCCTCACTCGTTAGGCAGCGATGGAGGCTCACAAGAAATTCTATGCTGAGCCGACTGCAATCTGTATCAGTCTGTCTGCTCAGTTTAATGAGAAGGTGAGAAAGTGGCTGTTTGGCATGTACCCTTGTCCACTCACTCACTCACTCCATTGTTTTTCCGCTATAAGACATTCACTGTGTTGTGCACTATATACTGAGTGAGTTTACATTGTGAGCACAGCCAATGATTGAGGAGCTCACGACCAGGCCACGCCCACAGTTGGCCTGTTGAAGTTGTGAGGAGAGAACAGGGCAGGAAGTGGCTTTTGCTACTGATTTTGTTCTGTGTCCTCGCTGAAGATGCCTTACTCTGATCCTTCTCGCCCTCTCCTGCTCCCGCTCACCCGCTTGCCTTGTCTTGTGCTGGCTATCTTGCCATCTCCCTTGTTCTGTGTCTTATTTTTTCCTCTAATTTTCAGGCTTTCTTGACCCGTGTGTGGTTGATGGGTCCCCATGTTGCTTGTCTCAGGTTTCTGTGTGTACAGGGGTCAGATCATCACATTCCACTCGGCAATGTAAGCAGGTCTAAACCTGCTCAGCAGTGCCTTACCTGTTTATTACCTGGCCATCCCCTCACTTTTATTAATCCAATCCACCCTGGTGCCTGAGGTGTGTGTGTGTGTGTGTGAGAGAGAGAGAGAGAGAGAGAGGGAGAAAGAGAGAGGTAGTATTTGCCACATTGTCTGTTTATTTGTTTGTATACATCTGTGTGTGTGAGTGTGTGTGAGTGTGTGTAAGATAGTTCAAGGTGTTGGTGTGTATGTGTGTGAGTGAGAAAAAGAGATGGAGAGAGTATTTGGCGTATTGTGTTTTGTATGCATATGTTAGCCTATGTGTGTATAAGAGAATCCTGTGTGAGTGTGTGAGTGTGTGTGAGTGTGTGTGAGTGAGTGTGTGTGCGTGCGTGTGTGCAGGTTCAGCACAGTGTGTTTGTGTATGCATTCATTGCAAAGTGTAATTTAATGTCCTCTCCTCTAAGCTGCGTGCTGGGATTAGATTGGTATGAATATTATTAGTCCAGCCTTGTTTGTGTCTGTTATTGATCTGGCAGCATGATTTCTTATGCATTCAGGGTGGGGCTTTGTGTGCGTGCGTGCGTGCGTGCGTGCGTGTGCGTGCGTGCGTGCGTGGTGGAGAGTATTTGAGTGTGGGGCTTTGAACTGAGAAATCAGCATAAGCTTTTCAAAGAAATTCTGTGTATTTGCCAAAAAGGTCATAAAGTTAATGGCTAATGTGTAATATTTTCTTTCCCAATATTATGGCACTAAAATGAAAACATCAGACAATTCAATCCCCTATTCCCCTGCTGCTATTAAAAACCAATATATACTTACTCAGTCACATTATTACCACCGCCAGCAAAATTAGGGCTGAGGTTATGTTTTTGCCCCTGTTTGTTTGTTTGTTTTTCTCTGTGCATGTTTGTGAACAACATAACCCAAAAAGTAATGCTTGGTTTTGTATGAAATTTTGAGGGTGCATTGTTATTACATGAAGGATGGACCCTGTTGAATTTCACTGCGATCAGTGAAACAATATGGCCGCCACGGCAGCCATCTTGAAATCGTAGGACACGCGATCACTGAACTTTGTTCCCACTCATTAAGATTTGGATTATGCTGCCTTGCGGAGGTTTGCACTCTACGAGTGCCTCTAGTTATCATTGTGGTAAAGTGTGTCCGGGTATTCTAGAACAATCTAGTGCAGCCGCAGCTGTGATCCATGCAGATGTGGTCTCTTTCCGTCGCTGGCTGACTGTTTGTTTTTTTAACTAGGTAAGGGGTCCCTGTCGGAGCTCCCAGGAGGGTGTGGCATGTGTTTGGCTTTAATGGTGAAGCAAAAATGTATTTACACTGATGATTTTGGCAGTTGGGTTAGGTGCGGGACAGCGTCTTCACCTCATTTGAACAGATTTTAAGACCCGACGGCGGTCCTCTTGTTGCTGGGTCGCTGTTCAGTTCACACTGCTGTCGCTATCATAACATCGCACATCGTAAAAACCGGAGAGTAGGAGCCAGAGTACAGTTTAATTTCATTAATAATGTGTTTCCTGCGAGATACGGAGCGTTTTATGTGCTGTTGATCCTGTGCTGTTCGCTGAAAGTTGTGAGGCGTGAGAAGCAATCGAACAATTGTAATTTGGATTTATGCGAGTTAATTTGTGTTAATTAAGATTTTGTCCTCAAAATGACTTGAGCCGGTTTGAAAATGACCGTAGTAAACTCCCACCACGGAAAGCTTCACAGTCTGGATGTGAGCGCCGCTTGGAATGTGTTAGAGAAGCCATTGCCCATTTGGTTAGTTAGAGGAAAGTTTTAACCTCTGAGCTACAGTACTGCACAATGGGCCATATCCCTCCTGTACCGGGAGCTTCCCTCTTTGTGACAGCTTATTATCCAGGGTTGGTGACCGAGCGGTGTGCACTGTGGCCTCTGCAAGACGTAAAACAATAGAAATGTGCTATATTGCTTATGCATCAAAAACCTTTGAATAAAGAATAATACCATCTCAGTGAGTTTGCGATGAACAGCCTGTAGGAAATGGAGTCTGGATTTTTGTGCCAGGGTTGTGTTGGAGGTCGATGTGCGGAGGGTCACTGCCGCGTTGGACCTGTGCTGTTAAGAATAGTGGCTTTGTGAGGAATGGCCTTTCTTCTGGCCCTCACTGCAGCTGCTGATGAGGAGCGTCAGAGGAGAATATGCTGGCTGTCCCTGAGTAACCATGAGGACGCGCCGAATCTGGGCCGTCATATAAAGTAAGCAACATTTCGGTACCAACGTGAGTGTGTTTGAGTGTGTGGTGTTGTTTGCTCCGGTGTGTTTGCATATTTGTGCTGCAGTTGGCTTTTGTGAGCAGGCGTTTGTGTGTGCGCCTGAATTTGTGTGTAAGTGTGTGGCTGAGTTAGTCCCTGTGTGAATGTGCGCTTATTTGGGTGCCTTAAGTTAATATTTATGCTGAGCGTGATTGTCACCTACCTATAGTGAGTCGCTGCACTTAACAGGGCTAACGCCGGGGCTCCTGGGGGTGGGAAGGTCATAGGGACAGGGGAACCCCCCCCCACAAAAAAAAAAAAAAAAAAACTGCTCACTAAAGGGGAATTTGGGAATGAGACTGGGGATTACAAACTCTTATTAAAGGCCCTGCATCAATTTACGGAAGCTATTTTGTACAATGCTTTCATTTGTTTCACCTGCGGAACGATGTGTGTTGGGCATAATTATGGAGGTTAGTTGTCCTTAAATCTGAAACTCCTCCCCCCCCCACCTGGTTTTCTGTGCGCTGCAGTGATGTCATTACCCTGTCTGCGGTAGAGGAACTGGAGTAGATTTGAGCGTGGAAAGTGGGCGACCCGGGGGATGGTAATGGGCTTCCCAGATGAGGTGGACATTTCCAGTGTAACTGACTCGCATTTAATACCAGGTGTATTTACTGAAGGGCTCAGTTACGCCTTGTTTTTTGCAGTTTTAGAGGGAATAATGGATAGGTATGGTCAAAGAAAAGGATCACGGGTCACATTGAAGTATGTTAATATCTGTTTATATGGGCCATCTGTGATTGAAATGTACCAATCCATGTCAGCAGACTGGTTTACGAATGCACTTTCGCTCATAAAAATTGCTTTAGTGTCATTCGCTCCAGGCTGTTGAAGGGCACGCGAGTGTGGAAGTGTGTATATTGCTGCTTGCTAGTGGGGTATAGAGCTGTCCTAGGTCTGATTAGGGCTATAACTACTGAGAGAGTATGATAGATAGAAGTGTGTGTGCGCGTGCGGGCGTGCGTGCGTCTGTCTGTCTGTCTGTCTGTCTGTCTGTCCGTCTGTCTGTCTGTCCTTCCGTCCGTCCTCTCCTTATTCTTTTTCTCTCTGAGTCCCAGAACTCCTCCCTGAGCACTTGCCCTTTCTGGCTGGATAGTACCAGTTCCCATTCAGGCATCATAGAGGGAGCCCCACGGCCCACACTCCTCCTGTTCTCACTCTCAAAGCTTGGTATCCCGTGCAATTCCTCTGTTCTTTGCACCCTGCTGTATAGCGTCACCCTTGGGTCAGATTTGGCCCCTGCAGTTGGGCCTGTATGCTGCTCCGGGTCCTGGAACCCTGTGTTACTGTGAGCTGTGGGGCCTCCCCTGTCTGGATATTGTGATTATGCAGTCTGGCAGGAAGCCATGAATTTGCTCAAGCCATTAACAGACCCATAAATCTGAAGCGGTCATTGTTGTTGGGTGCATGGGCTGTGATTTAGTTCAAATGCTTGTGACGAACAGCACGTTATCAGGTACTGGACCAACCCCCCCCCCTGACAGTGGTTCACTGCTACTTATCTGTGCTACTACTCTGTAGCTAAGTGAGGGATTATTGGGAGGAAAATAAGCTGTATTTGCCAAGTGCTTTTAATATCTCTTCTTTTCGGAGTGGGTGAGCTTGAGCGAGCGCGCTGTGGTAATGCAGCTTTTAGCAGCTTCCGCCTTTTCATTTGCACATTTGCATCTCATTGAGCAGCTACACCTCTGGACTTTACATTCTCTAATTAACTTCTAATTGGAAAAGAAATTGGTTTGAAAGTTAAAGTGCAAATCTCTGATCTCTCTGTCACAATCGGAGTGGCTTCAAGGTACCCAACCTCTGGGGTGTAATTAAAGTAATTGAAAGTGTGGGGCTTGAAGGTAATGCTGCCACATTCGATAAAAGCTGAAAGAGATGACTGCCGCGGGGTGGTCCCCGCTAATCCTGGTTATCGCTAGGTAGTGGCGGCTAGTCTTTACTACCGCTGGCTTACACTGACTCTGGCTAATGTTGGCTAATGCTGGAAATTCCTGGTTAACTTTGGTTTGTGCCAGCTACTGCTGGAAAATGCTAATCGTGGCTAATTTTTGCTGGTGCTGATTAATACCCTTGAGCCTTGACTGTTAATTCTGGCTAACCCTGACCACGGCTGATTCCAACCAAAGCTGCAGAAGCACTGGTCCAGGAGAGAGAGTGGCGCACAGGCCCAGGCCCAGGTGCAGGGGGCAGTAGGGGCTGTTGTGTTTTTGCAGTCTCCTTGCCAGCCCTGGAAGGTAATGCATTCCAGACCCTGCTCAGGTTCTGTGTAAATAATTCAGCCGCCTTGCATTAGCGGTTTAGCGATGTTGCCTCTTTACTTGCAGGTCTGGGAATATTGCTGGCAGAGTCTGGCATTATTGTTATATTAATCAGCTGAGTGCGCCCGTGTGCCTCCATTTTATGATTTCCTCTGGATAACAAGAGTAATGTCAATGCATGAGGTCCGCAGAGGGCTGGCTGTGAGCGCGCGGCAGCCATTTTTGGCTCTGGTCTGAATCTCTAATCTACTTTTTGCTTTTGAATAAATCTGAATATTTGTTATGGTGATTTTTTTTTTTTTCTGTGGGTTGTTGCTGCCCTTCAGACTGAGGCGCCAAATTCTCTGAGGCTGTTCAGCGTTACATCAAAACCAAACGGCGCTAATGAATGAATCTGGTTATTGTTCTGTGTTTTGGGTTGGATAATGACTCTCTGTTTTGTTTCAGACTCTGGTGAGCCGCTGGCTGACGATGGGTCTTCTGTTCTGCTGAGGGTCGGCCTGAGGAAGAGCCTGAGGGAGGAAGAGGAGTAACCGAGAGTCCGGGAGGAGGAAAAGGGAGAGGAGGGAGCTGAGCTGACCCAGTATCCTCAGCGGTAGAAGCAGAGGTGCATGCTGGTCCTGCGCTGGGCGTCCTGAGAGGGAACGCAAGCCATGGCAGCGGTGAGACTGAGGGGTTATGGGGGCTCGGAGTCCCTCGCGCCGACGCTGGCCAGGACTGCTACTCTGCTCCTGGTGCTGCTCGCGGCCGTGACGGGGGACCCCTGGCCCTCGGGACGAGGACAGGTCTCGTGGCCCCTGCTGGAGGCCTCCATGCACTCGTCTCTGCTGTCGGAAGTCCAGGAAGCGGCAGTCGCGGTCGGTACAGCCCCGCCCTCACGCATCCCAGACTCCTTGGCAGTGGTGGGTCAGGTGTTCCAGCTGAAGGTGGGCGTGGAGGTGCCCAATGGCAGCGGTGCTCTGAAGGTGAGTGATAGGTGCCGGTGCACCGGTGTGGCGTATTGGGAGAGCTGGCAGCAATTATAATCCCTATGTAAGTAATGTTTTTTTATAGTTGCAAGCTTTCATTAACAAGTTCACAAAGTGCTTCACATGAATATTATGAATATTACACTGTATGTGGTAAAAACTACAATTCATCGCACCTTTCTGATCTGCTCAAATGCATCATGAAATGCCGATTCAGACCCCCTCGGATCAACAGCAATAGGCTCAGCAGGATTTGACAGTCTATTGCATTCGCATATGCAAGTAAAATTTCACCCGCACATGGTGCGAGAAACCTCTGACACTAGTTAAAAGTTCATAAATTGCTCTATAGCCTGTGACTTATTCCATAAAAATAAAAGCTATCACTTGTATGCGAGCAGTCTACGTGAGTCGGAACATTTCGTTTTGCTACATGATTAGCTGTTTATGGTTTCAGTTCTGCAATATATGCTGGAGAGGCTGCAGGAAAGTGTTGTTCAGATGACAGCAGTAGCAGCGTTGCTCAATTCCTTACTAGATGCTTGACATAAAATGATATTTTTAAAGTTCTGCCTCCAGTAGAGCAGAAAAACATTGCCCAGTAGGGTCCTCACTAAAGAAGAAGAAAAATGGGAGTGGCAACCAAAGCCACAGACAAACAGTTTAAGTTCCAGGCCATTGGCTTCTGTTAATCGCGGCAAAGTTCTTTTTATGTTGGGATATTCGCATTCCTGCGGAACAAAACTTCTAATACTCAAACAAATTATGAATGCTGAATGCCAGTGAAATAGACTGCCATGTACCATTCTTGTTTTTATTAATACAGCAGCTGCAAAATTTTTATATTTTGTGCAAATTTCCGTAAAAGAACAAATTCTCGGTTTATCTTGCTCCGGAGACTTAAGGGACCATCAGCAAATTTCACTGCAATGTATTTCTCAAAAAAACTTTATCATACTTTTACGAACATGCCGTTCATAGAAGTGTATTCAACTTGACTCAATTATATCCAGCTCCTACCACAGTTCTTACAAGTGGAAACTGGTTCTCTGTAAGAAATGTTGGTGCATTTTAATTTGGGGGGAAAACCCAATCGCTTCATCAACTGAAAGAACTTTAAAACCACAATCACAGTTTGCAGATTTGAGGGTGAAAACAAGACAGATGTTATGGCAAAAAAATAAAGGAAACTGGTGGCTCTGTGTCGTCAAACATAGTATTTGCAGCCCCAGGAAATGGAGAAAACAATGTGCTTTGAACATGAAGGCAATCCAGGCGCTCAAAATGTAAGAAAATCTGACAACAAGGAAGCAAATATTATATGGCCTTTATTTATTATTGCTTATTTATTTTTTTACATTTGGATTACCTGGACTGTCTTTTTGTTAGAAGCAATGCAATTGTTATATTTCTAAATGCAAAATCATTTTAATTTTTTTTTTTTTTCAGTTTAAATACTACAAAGGGTCTCGGCTGGCAGAGCGAGAGCTCTAATATGCCAAATTCTGACCACTACATGGCTGTACTCCCTAATGCACTCCCTAGCACAGTACAGAAAAGGCCTGAACAAGGTCTTGAACCCTCTAACTGCAAGTAGCCAGTGTTATTAACTGTGCCAACATACTACCCACTCCTGGGTTTGCACTTTCAGTTTCGATCTGATTGTTATGTATTGACTTTAAGATCCTGTAAAAATATGTTGGCTGTGCTCCTAAATTTGTTTAACTTGAGGGCATGGCGCTCCCAAAAACTAAGATAACCATGGAGCCCTGCTTGACAGTATGGTTATGCAAAACCGTTTTCATTTTGCACTTTGAACGTTTTCTACACAGGAGCTCAGGTGCTCCATGGAGATAATTTTAGCATCGAGATCTGCACAGAATGGAGACATCATAGCTCTTGCCATTTCGAGACTCATTTTCTCCGGTCTACAATGTCCCTGGAGCTCAGATACTGAGGTCTGAGGAGTTGTCATGGAGCTGCGGATTTACTTGTGTGTCGCAGCGGCAGTGCTTTTGGATGAGCTGCTGAATATGGTGTCATTATACCCCCCGCAACGAAGTTTAGTTATACCCCCCACAATGAGGTTTAGGGGGGTATATTGGATTTGCTTTGTCCATCCGTGTGTGCGTGCGTGTGTCTGTGCGTGTGTCTCTGTGTGTGTGTGCGTGCGTCTGCGTCTGGACCTAGATCTCATAACCTACTCATCTGATTTTGAAAATTTTCTTGCTGGAAGGTCTATTAACTGTGGTATGGCCCGACTACTTGTCGTTGCGGGGAGTATCCTGACTAAATCTAGTTTGGACAAGAAACCCCCCGCCCCAGCCCGCCCTGTTGCCTTGTCTATCTGCCCTCTAATCTTGAGATGCTGGAGAATTGTTTCATCGTCATGCTGCTTTGAAAGAAGCGGAACAGGTCCTCACAACTGAGTTAAGTAACTTCAGATTAAATTCATCGACTAAACTTGTCAGACGTCTGAGAATTGGTCTAAATGTTACTGGTTACTGAATTGGTCTAACAGTTTGTCTGGAATAGCTTCATTTCTGTGTTCCCCTATCTTGGTGAAATTTTTTTTTGAGGAGGCAGGCTGTGTTGGAAGTGGCCCATCAGACCGTAAGAGGGTTCAACGTGTTTTAGAGGGAGAAGCTGTTGCAGCCCTGCTTTGTATAACTGCACGAGGAGCAGAGACGCTCCGCTTTTTATAGGGACATTAGTGGCTGCAATGCTGCTTATTCCATCAAATATACACTGCCTGAATGGATCCAAGCCTGCCTCATTGAGTACACCTACTTTGTGTGTGTGTGTGTGTGTGCGCACGTGCGTGCGTGCTTGTGTGTGTGTGTGTGTGTGTGTGTGTGGGTGTGTGTGTGTGTGTGTGTGTGTGTGTGTGAGAGTGAGAGTGAGAGTGAGAGTGAGAGTGAGAGTGAGAGTGAGTGAGTGAGAGAGAGAGAGAGAGAGAGGGATAGAGGTGTAGAGAAAGGCAGGAGGGAAAGGGAGATGGATGAGGTGAGACGTATGGAGCGCTTCAGCGTCTCAATTTTTGGGATGAAATTAAGGAGTATTTTGGGATGGATCCTCTACACAGTTTAGTGAACACTTGGCAGGCTGTCCTGCCATTTTTGGGCCTGTAGCGTGACATGTTCCTGCACTTGCTGCTGGCAGGGGAAGGTGATGTGGGAAATGAGTTCTGAGACTTTTGTTCCAGCGGCTCTCCCTCTTCCTTTCACATCACCACCTCTTTAACCCGCCATTTTTCACCTTTTCTCTTGGTGGCTCGTGCCGGGCAGAGTAGCAGTCTCTCTCGCCATCTCTCTCGCCCTCTCTCTCTCTCCCGTCTCACTCTCTGACAGTATATCTCTTATGGTTGTCGTGATTAACGGCGTCTCTCCGACAGTCTCTTTCTCTTGCTTTCCCTAGATAGTCTCTCTTTCTCTGACGGTCTCTGTCTGTCGATTCCTCTTTCACATCCTGGTGGAATTATGTCTCCCTCCTGGAGGGAGAGCGTAACTCCGAAACCATTTGCATAATCTTAACGTAACTTTGCGTACTTGCTACTCAGGCCCCGAAGAGGTGCCTTTTGGTATGTGCCTGTCTGTCTGTCCGTCCGTCCGTCCGTCTGGTGGGTTAGGCAGGGAAGGTGGGCTGGGGGAGGGGGAGACGCACGTTTTTACGAGTGAAAACACATTATCGTTCTTTATGTTATAGTTTGGAAACGAGGCTGTTGGTCTGGTGAAGGAGGAATGAACGTCTGCTGAAACCCCTGAGTCCTTGCAAAGGCACAGATATCATATTCTCTGAGCAGTTTATGGTTAAAATGCTACTGAAGTTATGAATTGATGGGAAGCCTTTAACCTGTGGTGCGGAGCCCCTTCTCCCTGCTTCAGTGGTCTGTGCTCCCTCTGGTTTTCTGTTGAGTCAGTTTTGCGTGGGCTTTCATTCGGCTATTGAGTCATGGTTCGACGTGTGAGGTGGACAGTTGTGAAACTTTCATATTACCCAAGAAGGCTGCTTTGACGGAAATTAGTCAAGTTTGATTCAATGTTCAGCTATGCTTCCCTGTGTAGTATAGAGGAATTCAACTCTGGCCCTGAGCCTCTTCCGGCTTTGCTTTGCCCTGATGGTTTAACTTGCAGAGGGGAAAATTGACTGCTCCAAATTTAGAAAAAGATGGTTTAACCCCTTTGCACAGATATAGACGCCGGCGTCCGTAAATTCCGAAATTTCATTATTAAACAATTCGGTAATTGATTTTCCAAATGTCTCGCTTCACTAGAATAATTTAATAAGTCTCTGTGACATAAATACTGAGTTATAAAGCCTAAGTAGGCTCATGCACAACAGGAAAAAATTGGCAGTATTTGTATTCTGTGCAAAGAGGTTAATTAAAGGAAATGAATCAATGATGTGTTTGGATGAAGTGCCAATTTTACTGCTCAGATCAGGGTTGGGTGGAAAGGACACATGGGCTGCACTGGCCATATAGCCGCACTGATCTTACACTGACACTGATCGCTGTTTAACACATCAAAATAAATGTTCCCATATCCCAGAACAGTGTTTTTCATTGCTCTTTCTTTATGTCTTGCTTGAATTAAATAAGGTCCCTCTGTTAACCATTCTGAAATCAAGCACACTTTTTCTCATAACTGCTCTTGCATCATCACTGACTTCAGCAGTTCCTTTTTTTTTCTCTAAGTCTAACCATTTTATTTATTGTTTTTAAAAATGCATCTTCTGGTGCCTCTAGCTTTTTGATGCCGATCATCTGAAGACTGTTAATCAGGTCTCTGGGAGTGTGTGATGGCGCTGTTGTTTAGATGATGTCAGAAGCACTTGGGGAAATGGGGCTGGCAAGGATTTGGATGTCAGTATTGTAAGAAGAATACGAATCAGCTTGGCATTTGTGGTTGGTGATAATATATTCGGCGTCCAAGATCACGCTGGAATATGAGAATATGAAAGAGATTAAATCCTTAGTTCCCTGCCACTGCTTGGCTTTGGACAACCGTGCAGGGCAGAGTGCGTGCGGGTACGGGATGAAGAGATTGCGGGAGGGAGAGAGGAGAGATGGGAGAAATGGTAAAGGTGAGGCAGGGAAGGCGAAGAAGATGAAGACATGGGGACAAAAGAAATGAGGGGTTTGCGTCTCGTTTTCTTTGAGGCCTGTTATCAGACCATCCTTTGTACCAGTGCTCCCGACGCTGTTCCCTGGAGAGTAACCATCCTGACAGTTCTCACTGCAACCAAAGCAAACACACCTCCTTTCCCAGTTGGAGATCATGATGAGCTACAGATAAGCCAAATCCGGTGTGTTGAATTGGTGTTGGAGTAAAATCCTGCAGAATTGTAGCTCCCCAGGAGCAGCGTTGAAGACCACTGCTTTTATGGGTTGTATTCACAGGCGTCACAATTTTTTGTGCGGTGTCCCACATCTGTCATGATTTTCCTGATGCCCCCAACCACTGCAGTACCAAACATTATATTGCAACTGCAACAGCAAACACACGCACAATATTATTTACTGAAGTGTTTGTTCCTCGGCTTCTGACTGCATTATAGCATTGTGCACTTTTGAATACGGACTAGCTTACTTTTATTTTCGCAACACTGAGCGTATAAATTTGGTCCCACAACATAACAGGGTCCGAACCCGCAGCAGAAAAGGGTAGGCATTGCTGTTTGTCTTAGATTATAGATGAATGTTCATTTTGCAAACTATCAATATTGGTAATGTTTTGTGCCAAAAGGGTATGTGATGACATAGCCATAGTCTATTAGCGAATATAATTGAAAAGAAGGAGTCACAATGATGTCATTAGGCTACTTGAAATGGTTTATTGAGCGAAGCCAGACATGGCTCTTAAAATTGACACTGCCCCAATTTATCAGGATGTCTGTTCACCCTACAATTGTACTCTAGTGCCCTGAAAATACTTCAAGCTAATTATACAGAGATCTTACGTTAGTGGTTGTCTTATATGATTGTTATGAAATGACTTGAGTAAATTTACTCAATGAGTTTCCTGACTTTCATATGAGAGTACGATGAATATAAAGATTCTGTTTATCACACTAAGTACTGAGTCGCGTAATTTAATAGAAAATAAACATAATTTCTGCTGGCGGCTTAATGGCAATTCCCATTATATGTTTGCACTGAGCCAACTCCATCAGTCTGCTACTTAGTCTGTCAGTAAGTCACATACATTTGCGTTTGAACTGAGCGTTTGAGCAAAAGTTTATGAATTCACAGTCAACTGAGATTGCTGGCAGACAAGCTAATGTTACTTGTCACGAAACGGTACTGTGTGTTTGCTAGCTAGCTAGTTAAGTAACATTAACTTAGTTCTGAGAATGGTACTTGGCCAGCTTGCTACAGTGCTAAGCCATACCGATGTAGCCAACTTTACACTTGGTATTTGGTTTGGCTAAATGGTAACGGCATGACATAATGTGGAGCCCCCCCCCCACGCTCTCAGCCAATGAAATTTTTTCCAAAGTGATATGTAGGGTAATATCAAAATTACTTAATGAGCTGGGATAAATGAAAACTAAAACCGTTATTTGATGACAATAATTATCTGAATGTTTAAGCTAGTTAACTATGGCCTGTTGCTTGCTGAAAAGGAAAAAAATAATTGCCATACCGTTCACAAAATGCTTTGAACTCATAATATTGAGATTCCACCTCTGAGAAAATGTCTCTTCTATTATAACGCGTCTCCACAACCATCGCCTTTCTTTTCTTCGCCTGTAAGTTATTTTTCACCCTGGTTGGAAATAATCCGTAATAACTAAGGCCTTTGATGACCCTTGGCACAGCCAAAAAATATGTTTTCACTATGAAAGAAATGCAGGCTTAGGAAGAAAAATGGCTTCATACAAGATTACAGCCCATATTTATGGCAGGGATGATGACACTGCTGTTGGGATGGAAATGAGGTGGCCCGAAATTGCTGGGCAGCGGTGGGTTACTGTGGCTACGGGAATATCATAACCTGCTACTTGTTCTGAGAAGAAGTGAGGGTGGTGGGGATTTGGTTGGGGGTAGGTGCAAAGGGGCTGAAGGGTGGCAGTTTGAGCTGTGACTGGCTTAGTTAGGAGATGGTTGGGGTTTGGTCTTGGGGGACTTAGTCATTGGACAAGGGGGTGAAATTGATTGAGGGGGGGTGTGGGTGTTGTGGCAGAAGCAGTGGACCCCAGCAGGAGGCTGCTTATGTTTAGCTGTTAATGACCTATCAGGGGAAAGCTTGCGCTAAATTATGAATTGGCCTGGACTAAATTATTCAAGGCGAAATGAACATGTTGTGCCGTTTGCGCTTGGATGCTAAGGACACGGCTGTTTTCGTTGTTTGTGTTTATCTAGCAGGATGTTTTGCACCCTGCTGCAGTTTCACTGTCGTGTGAGCCTACCGATCCTGTTCTTCCCGTCTGTTCTGCTATCTGCTGAAGTCTCTGTGCAGTGGAGCTGCTAGTCCTACTCCTTGAGCACTGTGTCCCCATCATCACCACGTCCTAATGAGTGCTGAGCAATTTCGGATATTTATTTCTTTGTTTGTTTGTTGCTGCTGTTTGTTGCAGTTCCAAACATTAGTCTAGCAGAAGCGAGAATCAAACCTTTGTCTCCCACAGGAAGGTCTGTGACCTGACTGCAAACGCTTTATCGCTATTTAAAGACGTCCGCTGATCTGAAACCTCATCTACATAGATGCAAATGGGCAAAACTATCTGTTTGTTTTCCTTGTGATGAAAGCCTGTGTGTGCATAGGCACAAGGGCTAATGGTCATCGCTGTTGTTGCTATGCTTATTTCTATGCAGTCATTTAGGACTTTTTAGCCGCCTTCTAGGAACAGCAATTTTTTTTTTTAATGTCAGGCACCAAGTAGGACTGTGCAGTATTTAGATACTGATTTAGTTTTATCAGTATCGCATGTTTGCATATCCCATGATGCATATGGCTAGGGTTGCAAAATAAAAATTTCTGAATTTATTTCAGATTTAAATTAAAGAATCAAGACAAAGAGCAGAGAAATGTTGGCCTGCGATTCTCTCTCGCTGTGGGATTGTGTGCTGAAGGCCGGCTTACGCGTCAGTATAAAGCACATCTCAACACGACGTGTCTCCTTAAACATGTATGTAATAATTTTCCTCTCCATGTTGGGAGGCTGCCGGAATTTTTTGTTTTTCTTTTAGTGTTTGTCCAGAAAGAGCCAGGCCCGTAGGACTTGGATATGCCCTTATTCTCTGTTATAAATCCTGCAAAAATTAGAAAAGGGAATTTGCTTGTTTGCCATCTGACCGTCTAAAGGACCCATAAATAAGAAACCCTACTCATTTGATATGGCTGGTGCACGTTTGCAGTAAAAGTATGAATCTGCCACGACTTTTTCATCTGCGCCAATGCTTAGCTGAGAGCCTACAGGTAATCTGACAATTCTGTCTGTGGAAGAAATGGAAACGATTAGTCTTCCTTATATCACTCATTAGTTTTGCTGAAGGTTCACTCCATAGTAACAGCAAAATACTTGGAAATTCCGTTTTTCATATGAAATGCCTCCTAAAAGAGGTTGGAATTAACTTCACGCATCAATATTGGAGTTATAGTGCTACATATTGCATTATTCGATTCATTAAGCCCATATTGCATTTTTTCTTCATACTGTACTGCTCTGGCACCAAGCTGTACAAAAAAATCTCTCCTCAAAATTAATACGATTAGAATAGTCAAATAAAGGTGGATCGCCATATCTCTTAAATGCCAAAAAAAATTCTAATTTTGGTAATTTGCTCTGCCGTTTTCCTCGTTTGCTGTCCCTGTTCTTACTCTCTCTTCAAACTGGGCCCCCCCTGTCACCTTCTCATCAAACAATTCCTCTCTCACCTGCTCCTCAGACCCAGCGTCCTGTTCACCATCTCCTCTTGTACCTTACAGCATATTCATAATCAACAGGATGTGTGTTATGAATATTAGGCAACATTTCTTTATTCTTTTTTGCGCCATAATTGAAACAGAGCACACTTCCAAAGTAACCAGCCTGAACACCAGATTGAGTGGGCGCTGAACTGATGCAGTATCTTGCTGTAGTTTTGCGGAAACGTCTCCGGGTTTGTAGAGTTTGGTTTTAAAAGCGTCTCGCCGACTGTTGAGGTATACTCAATATTGGCAATACATAGCACCCAGCCTTACTCACAACGCAGAATATAAAAGAAGGCAAACATCCGTGGGAGTCCAGGTCTTTATCGATTGGTGAGTGGCGGGTGGCGTTGATGAGTTGCTAGGCAACCTTTTTGAGTTCTGTTGGGCGACAGTGGGCCATTGTTGTGTACGGAATTAGAATTGGAATTGGGTGAAATGGAGGGGGATTACGGGCGGAATGACTGATTCCGTCTCACCTGGAGACGGTCGCTAAGCTTCCCTGCCGCTCTGTGAACGTCAGAGCGAATATTTCAGATACGGTGCTGCGGAGGGAGGGCAGTGCGTGTGGACATGCATGGTGCCAGAGGGACGGTATGGTCAGCTAAAGCAGCCAAGGGATTATGTTCAACTGAACCATACTGTGCTGCGTTCAGTCTAACCACACTGTACGGAGTTCTGCCAAACCACACAGCGTTGTGTTTGGCTAAACCACACTGTATTGTATTCAGCTGAAGTGCACAGTGCAGTGTTCAGCTCAGTCTCACTATACTGTGCTCACCTAAGCCTTACAGCGGTATATTCAGCTCAATCATTTTGTACATTACTGTCTTGCTTCGTGAAGCATCACTGCATTCAACTAAGCCACACAGCTAAACTGCATTGTGTTGTGTTAAGGTAAACTGCGCAGCGTAGTTTATGGCCAGCTGCACTGTACTGCTTTCAGATGCACTGCACAGTAGCCCTCTTGATTGATCACACAATACATTGGTCTACCAAACCGTACAGTACTGCATTCAGCTAAACCACACAGTGGTGTGTTCGGCTAAATCTGACATTGCTTTGGCTTAACCACTCCGTAGTATGTTCAGTATTGTACTATGCTTACCAGGCATGGGGCGATTTAATTAACTTACCCTGAATAAGTTAGCGATTAAGTTAAAATCCCATTAACTTAACTGCTTAACTTTTGAGGAGGGATATTAACATAACTTAATTGATTTTTTTGTTGATTAATTGATTTTTTTCGATTAATATTCAATTAAGTTTTGATTAACTTCATAATTTTTGCTACAATGTTGACTAGATAATGCAGACTACTTATGTATTTATTGTAAACATCTAACTACCACAATGATGGGATTTTGTCCTCATAATAATTATTATGGTTTTATAATGATAAAGAATCTTCACTTATATGATGTCATGTTGTTCTTCACACTTAGTGTTTACATTAATGGAATGAAATACACAGGTGTATGTAAATGTATGCTATGAGTTTTTGTGTGCCGTGTGTGAAGTACATGCAGATCGTAATTATAATATGACACATTACTGATAATATGATGACTTATATATTTGTGTATTTACAAAACTAGATGTAGTTGAAATAAGACTTTATCTTTACTCTATAGTTGTTAAGTCACTCAACATATTTGAAAATATTGTCGATTGCATGGAAACAACAAAGTTAACTTTTAACTTAACTAGTTAAATTGTCAAAATTAACTTAACTAGTTAATCGCCCCATGCCTAATGCTTACAGCACTGCACTCTGCTAACCTAGACTCTACTGCACTGAGCTAAGCTGCACAGTGTTGCCCTCTGCTTAATATTTCTTCAGCTAAACCACACTGCACTGCGCTCAGCGAAACCACACTGCTCTACACTCTGGTAAACCACACTGCATTGTGCTTAGCTAACCCACGCAGCACTGCGCTCCCCTAAAACACGTCACTGTACTGAGCTAAACCACGCTACTCTGCACTCAGCTAAACCAGGCTGCACTGCGCTCAGCTAAACCACACTGCACTGCGCTCACCTAAAATATGTCACCGCACTGAGCTAAACCACACTGCTCTGCACTCAGCTAAACCACGCTGCACTGGTCTCACCTAAAACATGTCACTGCTCTGAGTTAAACCACACTGCACTATGCTCTGCTTAACCGCACTCCACTGCGCTCAGCTAAACCACACTGCTCTGCACTCAGCTAAACTACACCGCTCTGCGCTCAGCTAAACCACACTGCTCGGCACTCAGCTAAACCACACTGCACTGCGCTCACCTAAAATATGTCACTGCACTGAGCTAAACCACGCTGCACTGGTCTCACCTAAAACATGTCACTGCTCTGAGTTAAACCACACTGCACTGTGCTCTGCTTAACCGCACTCCACTGCGCTCAGCTAAACCACACTGCACTGCACTCAGCTAAACCACA
Organism: Gymnothorax reevesii; assembly: GCA_029721435.1. Lineage (NCBI taxonomy): Eukaryota > Metazoa > Chordata > Actinopteri > Anguilliformes > Muraenidae > Gymnothorax > Gymnothorax reevesii. The sequence goes on along the minus strand of CM056585.1, from coordinate 72,014,217 downwards.
CTGCACTGCGCTCAGCTAAACCTTACTGCTCTGCACTCAGCTAAACCACACTGCTCTGCACTCCGCTAATCCACGCTGTCTTCACAGCAAATGCGTAGGAAAGCCATGGGGGGTCATAAATATGCACATATCTTGAGCTGTTGTGGGAAAATGTTAATGGTTTGTGTGCAACTTGTTTATTCAAAGCCGACACTTAGAAAATCTATTTGGTTTTCCTGTCGGCAAATCACCTCTACATGATGCAGGTTTGGCTTGTTATCATTTTCCTGGTCTTTTCATTTGTCATTAACTATCAAATGGCCATTTTTAGAGAGCATGCGTTCACATTTTAGCCAGTTTGATGCCAAATGATTATTTAATTTCATTATGTACAATTTTTCCCTTCTCTTGATGCAGGAAAAAAAATTGCAATTTACAAATGTTTGCAGTTAATGCAACCTGAATATAAAACTCAAGGCTCACATTGCTATTTTTGACATAATGTACAAACCCAAAACCAGTGAAGTTGGCACGTTATGTAAATCGTAGATAAAAACAGAATACAATGATTTGCAAATCCTTTTCAGCTTATATTCAATTGAATACACTGCAAAGACAAGATGTCTAATGTTCAAACTGAGAAACTTTTTTTTTTTTTTTTTTTTTGCAAATAATCATTAACCTAGAATTTTAAAGCAGCAACACATTGCAAAAAAGTTGGCACAGGGGCCTTTTTACCACTGTGTTACCGCCTTTCCTTTTAATGACACTCAGTTAACGTTTGGGAACTGAGGAGACCAATTTTTGAAGCTTTTCAGGTGGAACTCTTTCCCATTCTTGCTTGATGTACTGCTTAAGTTGTTCAACAGTCCGGGGTCTCCGTTGTCGTATTTTACGCTTCATAATGCACCACACATTTTCAATGGGAGACAGGTCTTGACTACAGGCAGGCCAGTCTAGTACCGACACTCTTTTACTACGGAGCCATGCTTTTGTAACACCTGCAGAATGTGGCTTGGCATTGTCTTGCTGAAATAAGCAGGGGCGTCCATGAAAAAGACGTTGGTTGGAGGGCAACATATGTTGCTCCAAAACCTGTAAGTTGCCCATGCCTTGGGCACTAATACACCCCCATACCATCACAGATGCTGGCTTTTGAACTTTGCGCCTATAACAGTCCGGATGGTTCTTTTCCTCTTTGGTCCGGAGGACATGACGTCCAGTTTCCAAAAACAATTTGAAATGTGGACTCGTCAGACCACAGAACACATTTCCACTTTGCATCAGTCCATCTTAGATGAGCTTGGGCCCAGCAAAGCCGGCAGTGTTTCTGGGTGCTGTTGATAAATGGCTCTCGCTTTGCATTGTAGAGTTTTAACTTGCACTTGCAGATGTAGCGACCAATTGGAGTTACTGACAGTGTTTTTCTGAAGTGTTCCTGAGCCAATGTGGTGATGTCCTTGACACACCATCAAGCTGCTGAGAGACCTGGGCATCCATGGACAGACTCTGCGGCAGACAGTCAGATCACTCTCTGAAGCGGCCGAAAGAAGCAGTCAGTGGATCTGGAGGAAGAGGAAGGACCCCTGCTGGGCTCACAGATCAGCAACATGACCCCCGCCCCCCCCCCCCCCTCCCCCATCCCACCACTAATCTCCGCCATCCCACTTGAGAACCCAGGGAAGATCCACCACAGTTGATTGGGCATGGGACACGAGCGCGGGCGTGATCAACCCGTCGCTGGCCACCATCGATGAGGGTGTCTAGTGATAAAGGCCGAAACACCCAGTGATTTGATGGAACAGTACTGACCATGTGTCCCAAATTGACATCTCTCCCATCCCAACCTTGAGGTACAGCCCCCATGCCACTCTCAACAGCAAGGCTAACCTCATGCGAGTACCATCTATTGGCGCAATGGACAGTTCACCATCACGTCCAGTGTTTTATGATTCTCACACTGATGTCGGTTTTGATGCAGTGCCGCCTGAGGGATCAAAGGTCACGGTCATTCAATGTTGGTTTTCGGCCTTGTCGCTTACGTGCAGTGATTTCTCCAGATTCTCTGAACCTTTTGACGATATTACGGACCGCAGATGATGATAATCCCTAAATTTCTTGCAATAGCTCGTTGAGGAATGTTGTTTTTAAACTGTTCGACAATCAGCTCACGCATTTGTTCACTAAGTGGTGACCTTCGCCTCATCCTTGTTTGTGAATGACTGAGCATTTCAGGGAAGCTGCTTTTATACCCAATCATGGCACCCACCTGTTCCCAATTAGCCCGTTCACCTGTGGGATGTTCCAAATAAGTGTTTGATGAGCATTCCTCAACTCTCAGTCTTTTTTTGCCACTTGTGCCAGCTTTTTTGAAACATGTTGCAGGCATAAAATTCCAAATGAGCTAATATTTGCAAAAAATTACAAAGTTTACCTGTTCGAACATTAAGTAACTTGTCAATTATATTCAATTGAATATAGGTTGAAAGGGATTTGCAAATCATTGTATTCTGTTTTTATTTACAATTTACTCAACGTGCCAACTTCACTGGTTTTGTAGGTTAAAAGGGTAAATTACCTTGATAAAAATGAATGGCAAAATGAAGAAAAATTAGCACCTTGTTAATATTCCTGGACTGCAATTGTGGTTTGAATGAAAATCATCATAAACAGGAGGGTCCCCAGGACCGACGTTGAAAACCTCTGCTTTAGACACTGGTTAAGACTCGAAACGCCTGTGCTGCTGTGAATCTGTATTGTGTTTTTTTTTTTTTGTTCTGCTGAATTCACTCTGTAGTTGCGTCTTTGATGACAGTGTAGTGTACGACCAATAATACTTGACCTCTTAATGTGACCATACTAGTCATAATTATCCATTCATTGACTTTCTTTTCATTTGACTAATAATTTTTAAATCCTGACTTTTTTTTTTTTTGGTGTGCACAGTTCGCTTATTGCAAAATGTTTAACGTGTCCCAAGTTTAGATCGTCGAGAATGGCAGATTTTGTGTTTTCGCATTTTCATGGAGTTATTATTGTAATGCTGTGTAGTGCATGTGTCCTGATCCAGTCGGATTGTACATGCAGTCCATTTGCACCACTGGATATTCTCTCAGGTACTTGAGGAAGCTCTAGCTTGCTTACCAGTGCAATGGCATTGCCTCACTTGGGAACAGAACCCTGCAAACTAGCACTTACTGGCCCAATTCTCAGTTCATTACGGCAGTGTAATCATCTGTCTCGCCATGGTGATGAGATTAAAGCGTCACACGTACAGTCCTGCCTCATGGGACGGGGAATTTGTTGAGCTGTAATGAGACTTCTGTCACATATGCTTTGATCACAGTGTTTGGTGTTGTTGGGAATTTGACTTCATGTGAACTGTTGATCATGTGATTCACACACGTCACAGTTTTTCAGAAATAATACACTTTAGTCCCTATCTCTGGGTAGTGTTTAAGGCACACTGCCTGGCCAAAAAAAAAAGTCTCGCACAATAATATTTAGCCGGATGGCCTTTGATCTTGGCACACATTCGCAGTATGAGCCCAGTGAATCTTGGCATTGTTATGCTGATATATGCCCGTGCCATTAGGGATCCATTTAAGTCCATATAAGGGATAACCTGGTCATTCAGTGCTTTTGGGTCGTCTGCCGACTGCTTTATTGCTGCATAATGTTGCTGACCTGACCCACTGATGCAACAGCAGACACTGACACCACCTCCAGAGGTTTGCACAGTGGGCACTATGCAGGATGGGTGCATCGCTTCATGGGCTTCCTTTCTTACCCTGCTTTGATGCGCCGATTGCTCAGGGACAGGGTAAATTTGGACTCCGCAGACCTCATGACCTTATTCCATTGCTCCAAAGTTCAATTTTTACGACTCTTGGCATATAATAGCCATTTTTCCCGAGTAGCCTCACTACCAATTGACTTCTTTTGCATGTTGAAATGCTTTCACAATTAAACAAAGCCATGAGTTCTTGTGTCAATTTTTTGCTGTCAGACTTCAAAGAGCATTTTAGCGCTCTTCAAGCAGGATCATTCAAGATTTTTTCTGACCTATTTTTTCTGCGGTGTTGATGGTTCCTTATTGTTCTTCCACGTTTTAATAATGCGTTGGACTGTTCTTAACCAAGTTCCAGTGATTTCAGCGATATCCTTACTAGTTTTCTTCGCTTTCCACAGACATGGAATATGTCTTTCGACATGGTTGTAAGAAATGAGAAGCTGCACACTGCTTCAGTCAGGGTTAAAAGAACATATTAATCTCTGAAATGTTTGAATCCCTGGGGCTTCAGTATTTGCCTGTTTAAATCCAAACATTGACTTTTTTTTGGGCCAGGCAGTGTATGTTCATATGAGTGATTCACTTTCTTATTTTTTTTTATTGTGTTTGAGTTCTGTGTCAGTGAGTCATGTGAGTTGCTTCTGATTGACCTTGTGTGAATTCTTGTTCCGTGTGAGTTATGTACGTACATGACTGATCGTGCGTGATTCGTGCATGGATGATTCTCTGCGACTGTGTATCATTTATTGTGTTTGAGTACTGTTTGTGTGATTTTTGTAGTGGTTTTGTGTGAATAATTGTGCATGAGTCCTTTTTGAGTGATTTCAATTGAATAAAGTATGACCAATAGTGTGCATGTCCTGCATTAGTGACTCTGTGAGCTCTGTGACAGTGATTTAGTGGCAATAGTCTATGATTAAACGTGCGAGTTCTATATGAGCACTTGTGACCTCTGATTTGTTTAGTAGTTTAGCTCTGTTCTCATCCTGTGCCCACTCCTCTCCCAGGTGACTGAATTGGGGAAGTCTGCTCTCCCCTCTTGGCTGCACTGGGACCCAGAGAGCAGGGTGCTACAGGGGCTCCCCCTGGAGGCTGACCGGGGGACACACTTCGTCACTGTCTCCGTTCCGGACGGAGACGGAGCCCAAGGGACTCCAAGCCCTGACGTGTTTGCTATTGAGGTCCTCCCCGCGGAGCCCGCCGAGAGCCCCGCCCACTCCATCGATAGCCCCTCTCTCCCTGAAGAAAGCCACACCCAGTTGTCCGAGGCCCTGCCCCCCTCCTGCAGCGGGGAGGAGCCAGTGACCGTGCTGACGGTGATCCTGGACACGGACCTGACAAAGCTCAGCGCACTTCAGCGCGTCAGCTTGCTGCAGAAAATGCGCCGGTTCTCCCGCGTTCCGCTGCAGAGCATGCGCCTCCTACCAGTCGTTAATAATCGCCTCTTTGACATGTCCGCCTTCATGGCCGGTCCGGGGAACGCCAAGAAGGTGGTGGAGAATGGGGCGCTGCTGTCCTGGAGGCTGGGCTGCAACTTGGAGCCGGGCCGGGTCCCCGATCTCAGCGGGGTCCAGGGACCAGCGAAGGAAGGCGCCATGTCTGCCCTGCTGGGGTACCCAGTGGTTGGGTGGCACATCGCCAACAAGAAGCCCCACGCCCCCAAACGAGTGCGGCGACAGCTGAATAACACCCCCACTCCAGTCCCCTCCCTGCTGCCCCCCACCACTCACCCTGAGCCCCCCCTACGCATAGTCCCCACCCCTACCTCTCCCCACATCGCCCCCAGCACTGAGCAATCCGCTCCCCCCGTCCGCGGGCCCGTCCCACTTCCAATCAAGCCCACCAATCGCATGCGGGACCCCGTGGCTCACACTCCCACCCTCGGTCCTCCGCAGCCAACTCGCGTTCTGGACTCCACCACCAACCCCCCAATCCAACCCACCGCCTCACGTCCCGTGTATGTCGAGGCCACTGCCTCCCCCAGCCCCACCTCCGCCACGCGTCGACCCAAAACTGGCCCCACCAAGAAACCCCGTAAACTCAAGACCACTACCCCTCCCCCGCCCACCGGCCGCGAGCCGAAAAGCACTACCCCTCGCCTCCCGAAACGCCCCGGTGCCCCTCCTGGAACGGGCCACAACCAGAAACCAGACTTGCACAACCCAATCGACGAGGTTAACGTGTGGGTGGGCACCTACTTTGAGATGAAGATCCCTCCGGACACATTCTTTGACCGAGAGGACGGGACGACAGATAACCTCCGCCTGACCATGCGGCTGAAGCACGGGGATGCGACGAGTGAAGCTTCCTGGATTCAGTTCAACAGCACGAGCCAGCTGCTGTTCGGGATCCCGGATCCCGAACACGAGGGCAAGCACGAGTGCTTCATGCAGGCCACCGACAAGGGCGGCCGATCCGCTACAGACGCGTTCGAGGTGCACGTCAACCGCCGTCCAAATGCTGACAAGAGCCCTGTCCTATTTGCTGCCCGCTTCCACGGCGACCCCCTGATAGTGACCACCAACATCCACCGGAAAATCGTTCTGGTGAGGAAGCTGGCGTACGCACTGGGCGATCGGAACAGCAGTGCCCTGTCGCTACGCAACATCAGCCGAGGCTCCATCCTGGTGGAGTGGACCAATAGCAGCCTGCCAGCCCACCCTTGCCCCCGGGATGAGATTCGGACCCTGAGCCGGAGAATCGCCGACAACTCTGGCCGTCCCACCCCGGCCTTCGCCAACGCCATGGAGCCTGAGTTCACGCCCATTTCTGTTAGCGTTCGCGGCGCAGGCAGCTGCCAGACCCTCTCCTTTGTCCCACCGGGTGATATACCCCGGCCGTCCGTGCCCCTGCCTACTCCCACACCCTCCGTTCTGCCCGGACGCCAGCAATCAGACGATGTGTACCTGCACACGGTCATTCCTGCCGTGGTGGTGGCGGCCATCTTGCTGATCGCTGGTGTGGTGGCCATGGTGTGCTACCGCAGAAAGAGGCGGGGCAAGCTGACTGTGGAGGACCAAGCCACGTTCATCAAGAAGGGCGTGCCCATCATCTTTGCTGACGAGCTGGACGACTCCAAACCCCCTCCTTCGTCCAGCGTTCCCCTCATCCTGCAGGAAGAGAAACCCCCACTCCCTCCGCCGGAATACCCTAATTCTGCCAGCCCAGAGACCACGCCCCTAAACCAGGGGCTGCTGGGAGAGTACGCCGCCCTGCGGGACGACGACCCCAATGCGCCCCCCTACCAGCCCCCACCTCCCTTCCTCACCCCCATGGAGGGGAAGGGATCCCGGCCTAAGAACATGACCCCCTACCGCTCCCCTCCACCATACGTGCCTCCATAATGCCCTTGGGCAGCCCCAGGACTGAAGGCGTCCATGCTGGTGGGGGTGGGGCTTTGAGGTCATCGCGGGTTGGAACTGGTGACCCTTTGCCCATGTGAATGACTCTGTAACTGCTGATTGGGTCACCCTGGGAGGTGAACATTTTTTAGGTTTTTCTTTTTGTTGGGGGTGGGGAGGGGGAAAGTGGGTTAAGGTGAGGAGATTTTGCTTTTGTGTTCGCTATCTTTATTTTCTTAAGTCTTAAGACTTATTTAGCAGGACTCTTTCTATCTTCTTTAAAACAAAACTGAAATGAAAGGCAGCCATACATGCGAACACACTCGTATACACTCCAAACACACACACACACACACACACACACACACACACACACACACACACACACACACACACTTGCACACATGCAAGCGCACATACAGGGAAACGTTGTTGCGAGAGTAAATTGAACTGCTTGTAAATGGTGCCCGGATGCGGTAATCATAATGATTGGGCCCAACATTTTCTGTACTTTTTAAAAAAATCTTTATTCATGTCCAGCAAATAATACAAAAAAAAGGAAGCGCCTGAAATGTCAAAAATAAATTTGAAAGCCATCAAAATTCAAAATAAACAAGATTTGCATTCAGTGCCCTGTATTGTATGAAAGCTGCTGTCTTCATTAGAACCATACTGTGATAATCTTGAGGGATCTGTCTATCTCTCTCTAAGGAGGGTTTGTGAGGGATCCAGTGACTGGTTAAGAAGGGTTGTGTTTGGGTAGATTTGTGGAATTGGCCAGTACCAGGCTGGTGGACTTGTAGAGATTGTTTTGTTGTTTAGTAACATTTGGCCACCCTGCTGGAAGACTTGTAGAGTTTGTTGCGAATGCCTGCGCAACAGTGAATGCAGATCGGTTTGTGGAACAGAGGTAACGACAGTGGTCCATTGTGTATTAAGTTTGCCATTCATTACTGCACTGAAACCATGCCACCCGCCATCTTAATCACGCTTTGGGCTGTTCGATGTGGATCGTACACCTTGAGTTTGGTACACAAGTTTAGTCTTGCACACATTTAAAGTTTTGCACTGCTGTTAAATCCTCTTCAAAGATCAAATGTGACACACCTGTTGAATCTCGCCAACGCTCATGCTTGTGGGAAAATGGAAGGTCGTATGGGTTTGTTCTTTGAATTAATTAGGAGCATCAGAATTATTTTTAAAATGAGTTTTTAGAGATTGTCTTTATTAAGAGAGATGGTTGTGGATATTTAATTAAAAAGTCAGACATGTTTGTAAAATGGTGTGAATACTTGGTGGGAGAAAGCAGGGAAAGAGGGTTCGATGAGTGTGTGGCTGACTGGCTTCTGGAGAATCACACATATTGTGTGACCTTGAAGCAAGAGAGGTGTGAATCATCCATATATAGAAATCTCATTTTGCCTTATGAACGCATGGATTATTTGGCCAAGTCATATCAGCCTTCGATGCACATCTCCCCACTGCTGTCGCCTGGCTGTAGATGGGTTTTAAAGGTATTATTTTGCGGGCAGGGAGTTAGGATGTTTTTGTGACTTGAAGAATACATCGTTAAAACTGAAATGTGGAAGAAAGTATTTTTTATATGTAAATATTTTGTACAAATGACTGATTTCCTCTATCCCTACAACCCCCTTGAAATCCTGTTACACATGCGCGCGCACACAATGTCACACAGTTGCTATATGTGAGCATGCTGTGCTCTTTAAGGGGTGGGGTGTCACGGAAAGAAAATGGACGGTGCTGTGCCCCTCCCTTTAAAAATGAATAAATAAATAAACAAAACGGAGACAAAATGGAAGCCGATTCCATATCCCTGCTCTCCGTGGGGGGAGGGGCTTTTGTTCAGTCCTCGGAGCGAATAAAATCATTATGGCGAATGAAATAAATGCCTAAACCGTAAAAGGGGTCATGATTACCATGAAATCTTTGGGATTAAAATACCGGGAATTAACTCGTCTTCTCCTTGTTACTGGGTTTACTAGCATTGTTTAATTTATGCCAGGCACTGTATGTCAGAATCTTGTATTAAAAACACATTTTCACCAAATCTGCTGCACTTCCCTTTTTTCTGTTTTGGGAGCTTGTGGGGGGTGAGGGGGGTGCATTATGAGGCTTTCATATTAGAAAAGTTCAGGCAATGGTGTGATGGGTGGTCATCCAACCCAAGGAGTACACTGGCACTGGTTACCATTGGTTGAATAAGACTGGGGAGGAGGAGTGGTCCCACTTCAGAGCCATGATATAGGAAGACTTTCTCTCTGTATTAGGTCTCGCCTTGGTAGCTCAGAAATTAGCTTTTATAAACGGTGGATTTTCCTTTAAACCCAGTATTAAAGGCTGGGTTCTGCACAAGTCTTCTCATACCTCCTGTCATCTCTCTCTCCTACCTAAAAAAGATTATATTCTGACTCCATGTTGCAGATCGTTATTATTCATGAGTTGGTGTGTGCACAAGGACGGAACATCCATCTCTGGTGCTATTATCCTCGGTCATCCACCTTCATGCATATTGAAAAGGTAAATTTAGAGTTTTTAAAAAGAATTGGTGGGGCTGATATTTGAAGCTGCCCATCTGTGGGGCACTCGCCATTACCCCTGAGAGGGGCGCAGTCTGGAACCTTTCAGTTTCTGCATTAATACCTGCAGCTGGTTCAGGCCCCGGTCTTTTGTTAGGGGGGCTTCACTGCATAATCAGCTGCTTTAATTGTTTTAGTCAGTGAAGGACGCTTTTGGCCAGCTGTGGCTGTCTGGAGTGGGGTGGATCTGAGAGATTGCTGAAGGCTTTAGAGTGGAATGATCCCAGGTGGAGTGCAGACGAGCGTCTGAAGTGAGGGAGCGTTCTGGAAACCAAACGGCATTGGTCTGCCCAAAGAGGATAAGGACAATGCTAAAGGCACTGCAGGTAGTGTGAAGATAATGCTAATCACATTGCAAGGACTTTGCAGATGATTCCAAGGGCTGTTCGCATGGAGTACAAGACTAATATGAATGGCAGTGCACAGGGCATGTGCTGATAATGCTAATGGCACTGCTGGGTATTCATGGCTACTGCTAATGGTGCCACAATGGGTGTACTCTCTTCTGACTTGTAGTATGTTGAATTTTCCTCTGTGTCTAGATTTCAAATCCAACCTAGTTGTGCCCAGAAGCAATTGACTGGCCAAAATAGACTTAAATGAGTCACATTGCATCTGTCCAGCATGTAAGCATTAACTGAAAAATTCTGAGAAAAAAGGTTTATCTGAGTGTTTAAATTTACATGTAGAACTGTCAAATAATTAGCTGGACAGTCATGCATAATTAGCTGGGGCCTGACCTGGAACAAGCTGTAGGCCAGACAGCCTGCCCCAGGACCCAAGCAGGAAATTGTAAATTTCCCCTGTGGGATAAAATGGAGGAACTCAGTCCTTTTTCTAAATGAGTTTACAGTCATTTTCAACCTTGGTTCAAAATATTTTCAAGCGAGGAAGCATCTAATTCCTATTTCCAAGAACATTAAAAAGATTGGATCACCTTAATGATGGTAGACAGTGGTCCATTTCAAGCACAAGAAAGGAAGGATTTGAAAAATAAGAATTTGGAAGGAAGCCCTTGAAGCAGTAAATCTCAAGAGAAAGCGTATCATTCTGAAGGGCAAGATTAAATGGAATTCTTTATTTATGTTTTATTGAATAACATCTTTAAACCCCTGCACAATAGGGGCTGTTTACCCTGCGTCCTGCTGTGAGACAAATGGAGGGGGGCTGTGTTTCCCACTGGCTTCCTCACCTCCCATTCAAAGCAAGATTTCTTGGACGTGAAGAAGTGTTGCGATTTAGAGAAGCGGCAGCGTGCTTAATTAGTCTCCACGGCTGCGCTCAGGCAATCAGGTATACACTTCACTCCGGATTTTGAGGATTGCAAGTCTGAAACGGATATATGCCCCTCCCCCCTCTCAAAAAAGAGAAAAAAAATGAAGCCGCTGCTGCTTTCTGGACAAAACAGTGCTATGAAAAATACTTTGCCCCCTTCTCGATTTCCTCTCTTTTTACGTTTGTCGCATTTCCGTGTTTTAGATCATCAAGGTAAGAGAATGATAACACATGAATTTGGGTAAACACAAGATGCAGTTTTTGTATGATGATTCTGTTAAATTGAAGAAAAAAGCGATCCAACCTCACCTGGCCCTATGTGAAAAAGTAATTGCCCCTTTGTTTCTAAATCTACCAATTAAATACATTTAATTGAAAATTGGGTTCATTGCCTTTTAATAGACTCACCCAAGCATTATTACTGCCAGTGCCGTTGAATCTAAACATTGCCTAAATAGGACCTGTCTGACAATGTGAAGTAGGCAAAAGCAGCACACAATGCCACAATCTGAAGAAATTCCAGAACCGATGAGAAGAAAAGTGATTGACATCCATCAGTCTGGAAAGGGCTACAGAATAGTCTGGAAAGGATTAAAAAACAGTTCCAATGCTTTGGAATTCAGCAAACCAAGTTGAGAGCCATTAACTGCAAATGGAGGAAACTTAGAACAGTGGTAAACTTTTCCAAGAGTGGCCAGCCTACAAAATTTTAAGACCATGTCAATGACTCATCCAGGTGGTCATAAAAGAACCCAGATTAATATCTAAAGGATGCTGCAGGCCTCACTTGGCTCAGTTAAGGCCAGTGTTAATGAGGCCAGTGTCCACAGTTAGAAAGGGACTTGACAAAGATTCATGTGAGAGCTACAAGATAAAAACCACACAAAAGCATGTCTATTTGCCAAAATCTTGATGAGCTCAAGACTTAAAAGATGATATTCTTTGGACTGATTTGTCAAAAGTGGAACTTTTCAGAAGACATGGGTCCCATTACATCTGGCGTAAAGTGAACATAGCATTTCACAATAAGAACAGTATACCAACAGTCAAACACGGTGGTGGTAGTGTGATGGTCTGGGGCGGCTTATGATAATTTATGGAACCATGAATCCTGTGCAGGACCAGAAAATTCTGAAGGAGAATGTTTGGCCATTAGTTTGTAATCTAAACCTCAAAAAACAGTTGGTTTATGCAGCAGGACTGGGATTGGTAGCACACAGGCGGTGATCTGAAGGACTCACGCAAGTCCACCTCTGAATGGCTCAAGCTGAACAAAATGAAGAGAGTGGCCTAGTCAGTACTGACTTGAATCCAGTTGAGGTTTTGTGCATTGATCTGTAACAGGGATTTCATGCTACAAAACCAGTGATTAAGTGTAGCGGAGCAATCATTTTTAACCGTGGGAAATATAGGTTTTGAATAACTCTACCCTCAATAAATTAAACCATCATTTAAAGACTGGATACAAAAATAGTAGAGATCGGGTAGGAGGCAAGTGCTTTTTACAGCACCGTATGTTTGACCTCATGAATGTGTGAGCCTGAATGCTGAGAGAATAGCACGTGATCGCCTGTAGTGCTTTGACATCCCTCTGATGGTGGGTGCTGGGGTGTCTAGCCCCCTCTAAACCTTTGTTTGTGTCTTTCTCAAATACACTCTGACACACAGCATGCTCCCGTGCAATTACCTCTGTATAAGCAGTATAAATCCACCTTGTACAGAAACCCTAATTACACTGGTCCTGTGGGAATTTGGCATGGATGCTGGATTGTTCCCTATTTTTAATGAGATGTTTGTTTCTGACTCGCTACACAATGAGCTCATGAACATGATTAATCATCCTTACGTCTTGCCTTTCCTGCAAGTTTCTGTGAAGTTTGTGTAGATGGCGTCTGCTAAAGCCTGTCCCGCTGTCTTCACTGGTTACTCTTGCTCAGTGCAGATTTCTGCAACCCCAGATCCCAGTTTGGTGATGCGGTGGTTTGTTTTAATGATATAGACCAATGCTTTTCACCCTTATCCAAACAGGGCTGATATGGAGGCCACCGGTTGCACGCCAGATTCTGCTGGTCAGGGTCTTCAGCAGAGGCTCTGGGGTGGATGAGTAGAATTACGCGCATGACTGCATGGCTGGAACGAAAGCCTGCAGCCCCTGTCTGTATCCCTGTCCGCAAACCTCACACAGGAGATTCTTTCCCATACAGGCATGATTAAAAATGATTAGGGGAGGGAAATATGCACCAAGCCTGTGCTGGTTATCTTGGATAGAGACAAATGTGTTTGGGTGAATGTGTGTAAGTAATGGTAATTCCATAAATACATTGTGTATATGCTGCTCTTTGGTCCAATGTAGGGAGGGTGAACACTATGGCAGTCCCATTTGGCATTTCCTCAGTTCTATCAAAAAATTTTGACTTCTTGTTAACTTGAACTAGAGAGCACTTGAAAACATACGAAGCACCGCAGCCATGGTCAGAGAGATGTGGGTCTTTCCCACTGCGTGATTAGTGTTATCACTGGGTGAGAGGGGACAGATAGGCAAGGCTGTGTAGCGGAGTTCTGATCTGCTGTCGACAGTCATTCCAACTAGTTACACACCTGACTCAACTGATGGTGTATGACTGTATGGCTGGAACAAAAGCCTGTGCCCCCACCGGCCCTTTATGGATTTCATTTAACGTTTATTTAACCTGGCAAGTCATTAAGAACAAATTCTTATTTACACTGGCGACCTCGCAAAAAGTTAAGCTCTTTGAGGGAGGCGGGTAGGGGCTAAAAAGAATACGGAGTTTAAAGTTGACAGGACTATCAACATAATAAGCATACAGTAGAATTATGAAACAATAATAGAAAACATACAATATACAAACAGAACGCGTACGAAAACCAGCAACAAGGATGTTCGTATGTCAGAATGAACTCGCCTGTATCAGTGAGAATGTTTGTAAAAGAGACCTTGAATGCTGACTTTGAGATGAAATCGTCCAGTTTTTATGTTTTTTTGTAAATTGTTCCAGTCTGTGGGTGCAGCAGAATGGAATGACAATTAACCAGTACCAGAGTGTGTTTTGGGAATTTTCAACAAAATAAGGTGTTCAGAGTAGGTGTTGCAGGCAGCAGATGTAATTTGCAGCAAGCTATACAAGTAGGGGGTGACAGACCGAGGATGGTTTTAGAAGAGCATGAACCAGTGAATTTCACGACAGGTGTGTAAAGATGGCCAGTTTACAGAGGAATACAGAGTGCAATAGTATGTTCTGAAATGGGCATTTGTGGTAAACCAGAGTGATAAAGAACATTAAGCTTCTGGAAAGTTGGCTTGCAAGCTGATCTATACACAGTGTCCCCGTAGTCAAACATGGGAAGGATTATCATTTTAACCAAGGTGAGACTCGTAGAGACGGTAAGAGAGGACCGTGTTCTGTCTAGGAAACCAATTGAAGATTTGACTTTGCACTGTAATTTACTGATATGCGGTGAGAAGGAAGGAGTGCTATCTAGCCAGATACCCAGATATTTATATTCAGAAAGCTCCTCTAGGGTTGTCCCATTAAGCATAGGGATATGAGCAGGTGAAGTGGACACTGAACTCTTCTACCAAACCACATGACCTTGGTCCAGGATGTGTTTAACATGAGGTTTAGGGTAGAGAAGGCCTGTTGGATTCTATTTAAACTAGAATAAAGTGACATTTGGACCGCATGTGGGGAGAGACCAGCGGCATAAAGAATTGTGTCATCAGTGTAGAGATCTCCAGCAAAGTCCACAATATCATTTATATCTAGGGAAAATAATGTATGACCTAGAATAAAACCCTGGGGCACACCCTTTGTGACTGGGAGGGCTGAGACAGGAGCTGTTCTGATTTGACACATTGCATTCCGTCAGTGAGGTAGTTGGAGAACCATGCAAGGGAGTGAACAGAGACCCCTATAATGCTTATTCCATCAGCAAGAATAGACTGATTGAAAGTACCAAAGGCCTTAGCTAAATCAATGAAAATAGCTGCGCAGTGCTGCTTAAGGTCTAAAGCGGAAGTGAGTTAACGACTTTGAGAGTTGCAATGACACAGCCATAACCATGTGAAGTTGAGAACCCCTGATATAGGTTTGGCTCATCCTTAAGTGATAGCCATAAACAGTGTGAGTTGTTTATCAGTTAGAGACTTAGACAGAGGCTAATGTTTAAACAACAGTTTGTGATTAAGAATTTTTGGGTTTTGCAGGAATCTCTGACTGTATTTGATGAAATGCTATCAGGATTGAATGAGTTTCTTGTTTTTTTTAACCCTGTGTTTTAGCTGGTTTTCTATCCATGATGTATTCCCTCTGAAGGGACCAGTAGGTTCTCAAATTAGGTGGTAATATTTTATCAAAAGATATCTCAAATAGAAACTCATGTATATATTTTGAAAGTATTGTATCCCCCACACACAAGTATTGGGGGTTACTATGGATCAGCGTTTGATACACCACAGCTGCTGAGATTCCCTCATAACTTCTCTACAGCCGACAATTTTTCTCTCACCCATTTCAAATTTACTGTGGATCTTCCTTAGAAGAGGACTAACCTATCAATTTTAGTCAAAATTGCATAATGACCAATCATACTCATTTTTACTTATCAATGGACAAGGTCCCATTCTTGTAATCGCTCTACGGTTTGTAAATGTTGAATAATTTCTTGGTGTAAGCATTGACTATCGAGAGGATAAAATCTTGCCGTTTCGGTAAAAATTGTGTTTTCTGCCTGTGATTGCAGCTGTCCGACATCCAGTTTTTCCTCTGATTTTTTTTTTCCTTTTTTTGTGGGTCAGAAGTGATGTAATACTGCAGCACTCATCCTCTTCCTGAAACATTCACTTACTTCCTGCTTGCATATGGCTCCACCATTGCAGAAGCATAGGAGACAAGCACCACAAGTGAATGACCTCACCACTGGTCAAATGAGTGGCCATTATTGGACCAAATTTAGTGGTAACAAATTACCTTCACTGGTTAGCAAGCTCTTTATCTGCTGATTACTGCTGTGCTTAGAAC
Source organism: Gymnothorax reevesii (assembly GCA_029721435.1). Classification (NCBI taxonomy): domain Eukaryota; kingdom Metazoa; phylum Chordata; class Actinopteri; order Anguilliformes; family Muraenidae; genus Gymnothorax; species Gymnothorax reevesii. Next base: position 71,998,193 of record CM056585.1, on the reverse strand, counting down.
CAGAAAAGAGGTCAGGGACTTGTGAGCTTTTTTTACGCAGACTTTGTTTTCAGACTTTATCATACTGCTTCCTCCTGTGAGAAATTGCTGCACAGCTGCAATGGTGCAGAGCTGAATGCAGCCTTTGGATTTGGCTGAACACAAAATGGAACTGAAAATCTAGTGCGAGAAACAACAGAAATGAGCACTATTCTGGTTGCATCTTCTTCTCTTTCAAGTTCATTCCAATCCCCTTGATGCTCTACAGAAGCAATATTCCAAAAGAAGAGTTGGAAAATGAGCAATGAAGTCAAGAACATCCAAAACGTCAAAGTGATATGGAGTGTTTTGAAGTTAAAATGCCTTTGTTTGCACTCCCTATCCAAAAAGGAGTATAAAGACAGACCGTTGGGACTGAAGCCCAAGCGGTTACACCTACAAACCTGAGCCGTCATCTTTTTACACTTTGCTTTTTCAGTGTTTGACTCAACAACTCTTCAGTGAAAGTAAATGAGTATTTTCATAATGTTAAGCTGCAGCCATTTTAAGAAAGAATGTGGGGTGGGCATGACTTACCCGGGAATGTTGTGGGACTTGCGTGCCTCTGGTTTGTACCCATTCCTCCTCTGAGGTAGTGTTTTTTTATATTCTTCTCCCTGCTTTCCTGCTTTAGTTGGTATCATTTCATTTGGGGGTTGGGGGGGAAGCGGGGTGGTGGATGGGCCTGCAGACTGGTGAGCCCTCTGCGCCTTTTTGTCTGACTTCAGAGCAGTGAGCAGCAGCAGTGCTGCACCTGAGGACTCCAGTGACAGACTTAGGGGACAGATGAACTATATACAGAGAGGGCGCATGTCAATAACACAGTCTTACCAAGCGTTTTAATCTTGCATTTAGACATAAACATTTATATTTTACTTATTATTAATTTTTGTCTGAGAAAAAGAAATGTCGCCACGATTTGAAGTAATTTTTACTAATTCCGAAATTTTGTCCATGAGGTAAGATGATTCCACTTAACCCAAAAACATAACAAGAAATGAGTCAAAATTATTTCAAATCAGTGGCAGAATTTTTGTTCGATGAAAAAAGGGTAATAAAAAAATGTGTTTAAGTGGAAATACAAGATTAAATTGCCTAGTAAGATTTTGTCTTTGCTGTGTAGGCTGACCGGGGCTCAAACTTTGTCCCTCCTTTTTGCAATGGCACTGTGCACATTTATCGCCGTGTTGTGCTTGGGCATAGTTCCCGTCTATAACGTGAGCTGTATGCAGGGACATTATGAGTGCAGATGGGGGGGGGGTTATGTTAAACTTATGGTGCAGCTGTCTGTAAAACTGCAGAGAATCCCCTTTTCACTTGTCCTCATAAATGGCGCCTATGCAGCACCGTCTCGCTCGGAGATGTGCTGGTGCAGAGATGGCACTGTCACCCGCCGGGCACATTACCTCCATCACAGCAGGGTTACAGAGTAAAGCCCAATCAAACCTGCCAGCTAAAAACGGCAGCAGAACTAAAAGTACAAAGAGAACGCGAGTCTCACAGGATTAACCCATCAGGTAAGCAAATGAAGAGTTTGCTGTTAGTACAAATTGCAGAAGTGTGAATGTAGGCTGTGCCAGTTGTTGGAGATGGGGGCGTCTGTGGTACATTTGCAAAAAATAAAAATAAAATAATTGGACAGCATCTCAGCACAGCTGTCACATATCCACTTATTTCAGAAATAGCACAGCTCTAGTGCAATGATGTACCTCCAGGCTACAGTATATATTTTTTTTCAAAATTTCAATTCTGCAATTCCTTTGGTAATGAAATAAGGACCTCTTAACATTATTAAGATGTTTCAATAATTATCCTGCATTTGTCCATGGGAATTTTGTTTGTTTGTTTTTTTGCATGTTTGCATACAAATATCAGTAAAATATGATTTCGGTGAAAGACAATCATATCTATATTACTATCAAATATTTGGCATTCTTTTATAAATGTTTATTTTAGGACCATTTGATTTTGTGCGCAGCGGTAATTAGGTTTTGCAGCAAGGCTAACCTCCAGCTGCCCAGCAGAGTGTGAACATTAGCGCTAACACAGCCTTCCTTATCCTCAGTTTGGCTGTCTGCCCGTCTCCGCCTTCAAACGCAGGATGGAGATTTATAGTGACTTTGTTGCATTCCCCCCCCCCATCAGCGCCAAATGTCAGACTGTTGCCAGAAATAAGGATGACCTTAATAAGCAGCCAGACCGTTGGCTACTAATTAGCCGCCCGTGTGTTCCAGAGGCGAGAGCGTTGGCCTGTCACTCCTGACCTGCCGTTGGCCCGTGTTTGCATTTGCTGAGCGTGACACAGTCATCTCTCTAAGACTCCAGTTCCCAAAAAGTTGGCACATCATGAAAACCGCAAATAAAATCAAAGAGGACTGATTTGAAAAATCCACTCACCCTTGACTGTATTGAAAACAGTACAACAACTAATTATTTGAAGTACTAGCGTGTGCATTTGCTCAGATGAGCCAAAACATTAAAAGTACTCCCAGATGAGGCAAATTACGTTGATTATTTTGCAACAATGGAGCATGTCATGGTTTGCAGGCAGACTTTAGACTGTAACTGAAGTCAGTCCTTGTGGATGACATGTTGGATGTGGGGGAAACTGGACCTGACTGACTTTGAAAAGGGCTGCATCTTATTGGGCAGACGACTGGGTCTTGACATCTCAGAAGCGACTAGGTGTCTAGGGTGCTCCCAGTCAACAGTGATGAGTACTGGTTCATACCGACAGTGGTCCAAGAAGGAATAAACCATAAATCGATGATAGGGTGTTGGGTCCCTAAGGCTCATCAATGCACAAGAGCAACAAGGTCTATCCTGCCTGGTCTGAACTGCAAGAAAGGCCATCATGACATGTGTCACAGAGAATTTTAATGATATATACTATATATAGGGAATGTGTCACAATGCACAATGCATTGTGCGCTGCAGTTTATTGTACTTCGTAGCTGCAGGCCAGTCACAGTGCCCATTCTAACCCTAGTTCATCACTATAAACACCTACAGCGGGCACATGAGCATTGGAACTGGACCTTGGAGGAATTTATGAAGGTCACCTGGTCCAGAGCATCAGCCGGGCACAAGGAAATGTTCTGCTTGAAAATCCTGGGTTGAGGAATTCAAGTGTAGGAGATGTTGACGGCGCTGGTTTTGTGGGACGAGTGGGATCAACACAGCATTAGGCAGTTGGTTTTAATGTGGCTGATCGATTTGATTGCTCATTGAAAATGTACTCCGATCAGCCACACGATGAAAACCACCTGCCTAATATAGTGAAGGTCCCCCTTGTGCTTCCAAAACAGCTCCATCAAACCGAAATTGCCTGAATTCCCAAACTCAGAGTTTCACAGCAAGGCACTTCCCAGAGCATCACACTCCCTCCAGCAGCTTGGCTTCCTCCCACAGGGCCTCCTGGTGCCAGCTCTTCCTCAGGTAAATGATGCCCGTGTACCCAGCCGAGGCATATGATGTAAAGCAAAATGAGACTCGCTGGACTAAGCGACCTTCTTCAGCTGTTCCAAGGTCCAGTTCTGAAGCTCAGGTGCCCATTGGGGGCTCTTTAAGAGGAGGTCTGGGGTTAGAGTGGGCACTTTGACTGGCCTGGAAGCTAAAAATGGCAAGACATAGCAGGGAATAGTATATTGTGTGTTGTGATTCATTCTAATTAGTATTGAGATTCTCAGTAACTTGTACCACAGTTGCCCTTCTGTCGGTTTGGACCGGACCGGTTAGTCTTCATAGCCCTTGTGAATCGATGAGCCTTGGGTGCCCAAAACCCTGTTGCCGGAACATGGTTTCTCCCTCCTTGAACCACTTTCAGTGGGCACTCACATCAGCAGACTGGGAGCATGCCAAAAGTATTGTCACTCCAGAGATGCTCAAATCTACTCATCAGGCCATAATGACTTGGCCCTGGTCAGAGGCGTTCAGCTCCCTTTTCCAATTTCTCCAACATCAAGCCCATTGAATTCGAGAACCAACTGTGAACTTATCATCAAAGATCAGTCTGGAGACTTTGACGTGCTGCAGTCATAAGATAATCATCATTATTCTCTGAATCTGTGAGTGGTTTCAATGTTTTGGCTCATCAATGTACAATGTGATGACTGCAACCAACATACAATGATGAGTTCAAAAAAGATGGCACCATCAACGGTTTACTTTTATTTAGCATCACCATGACGTTTAATCATACTCATCTAGCCTTTGGGCACTTGAAAACTGGTTGGTCGAGTCTAGCAAGTGAAACTCCCCTCATCCTTCCATTATGCGAGTTTTCTGCTATACAATTGAACTGGACCTTCATTGCTGCATATTTCACAGCAATGCAATAATATGCAATTCATTCACAGTGGGAGACAGATCAGGAATGCGGATGGGCCAATCTAGCACTTGCACCCTCTGCTCATGCAGTCATGCCCTGATAATCTGTGTGTTTAATGAGCTTTGGTGTTTTCGTACTGGAAAAAGCAGATTCTTCCATAGAGCAGATGTCTAAATGGCAGGATGTGTTGCTTCAAAATTCATACATTCATATAAAATTCTTTCTTTATTAATTGTGCCCTCATGAATCTTCAAGTCACACATGCCATGTTCACTGGCCCACCCCTGTTCCTTGACAGATGCTGGCTTTTGGACCTGATGCTGATAACTGCTTGGGTGGTCCTTACTGTCTTCAGAGAACATGGTGGCTGTTTTCCCCAAAAAACAACTTGATATGTTGTTGTCCTTATTGTTTTGGGTTGGAGAAGATGGTGGGTGTTTTCCCCAAAAACAACTCGAAATGTTGACTGTTGCCCTTCTCAGATGAAACTGAGCCCAGAGAAGTTGATGCTGCTTTTGGACAGTGCTGATGTGTGGCTTCAGCATTGCATAGTAAATGCATCTGTGGATGCAGCGGCGAATGGTGTTGACTGACAAAGGTGTATCAAAGTATTTGCGACCCTATACAGGGATAACCATTTAAATTGCATGGTAGTTTTTAAGAGAGTGTCATCTGAGGGCTCGGAGATCACGTGCATTCAGAAGGCGATTTTTGCCCTGCCGTTTAAGCACAGACATTCAACCAAATTTATTCCTTTTCTGAATTCTATAATGCACTGTCATGGGTTAAATGCCCAAAATCATACCGAATTGTGTTTTGGGAATGTTGTTCTCAAATTGATGGATTATAAGAGTATGCAGCTGTTGGCAATTAGTGAGCTTTGACCTACAGTGGCTCCAATAAGTATTTGTACTCTACTTGAAAATTCGACTACATAACAGCTTTTGTATATTCGGCTAAATGCTTGCGATTGTGTGCAAAAGTGATTAAAATATTTGATAATCAATATGTTTTAAACAAATATTTAATGTCAAAATGGCATATTTGGTCAGAAAGGCGATTATCTGACCCAATAAGTATCTGTACAGTTCCATTAGTGAGTCACAAAACTTATAATACGCACCTAAAATTGACTCAAGATGTTTACAGGACATGGTTGACTCACTTGGTCTGATTTGGTCAATGTGGAGGAAGCAACTGGAAGCCATGTTTGTGCCCAGGCCATCCGTAACCGGCTCCATGAAGTACAGTAGTGTACAAATACTTATTGGAGCCACTGTATATTTCATACAGAATTGTTCATAAGTTAAGAAATTGCCGATCGTGTCCATCAAGTCAGCTATAGACCATATATTCCTCTCACACCAATCTTCAAAAAATAAGGATTTACAGTGGCTTCAATAAGTATTTGTACACTACTGTACTTCATGGAGCCTGTTACGGATGGCCTGGGCACAAACATGGCTTCCAATTGCTTCCTCCACTTTGGTGGCAAGACTGGAGGCCGAGGACTGTCTCTCCCTCTGTACCAGCAGGGAGATGTACCGGTCAGTGCACTGGCTGGTCTTCCTGGGAGGTCCTTTCCTGGCTGCATTGGCTATGCGTTCTGACTGTTTGTACTTCTTGATGATGTACTGGACATTCGTGTGGCGTAACGATAGCCGAGTTCCAATTTTTCTGGTGCTTTGGCCTTCTTTATGTAGCTGAATGATTTGCTCCCGCATTCGACGGGGTATCTCGCCTGTCTTAGCCATATATCACAGGAATACCTTATGGGCATGGTCAGGCCATTTACATAGGCCAGTCTGTGTACAGAGGGAGTGTCCAGTGACGCTTGACCAAATCAGACCAAGTGAGTCAACCATGTCCTGTAAACATCTTGAGTCAATTTTAGGTGCGTATTATAAGTTTTGTGACTCACTAATGGAACTGTACAGATACTTATTGGGTCAGATAATCGCCTTTCTGATCAAATATGCCATTTTGACATTAAATATTTGTTTAAAACATATTGATTATCAAATATTTTAATCACTTTTACACACAATAGCAAGCATTTAGCCGAATATACAAAAGCTGTTATGTAGTCGAATTTTCAAGTATTGTACAAATACTTATTGGAGCCACAGTACCTGTGCTCTTAAGGAACTTAATAAAAATTTGCTATCCTACTTAAGACCACCTGTTTCACATCATATCATTATTGCAACTATTCGCAATGTATTTGTCCCTAAACTGAGGATGCTAGTGCTAAAAGAGTGTCAAGCGCCATCATTGACATTTTGAGAAAATGAGCAAATACATTTTTTTTCACCTCCGTGGGGAAACTGCTCAATGCATGGTCATTTTCATGGTCATGCTGCTAGCTTAATGAGACTTACAGGGAAGATGCAGAGAGACATCTAGTGTTAAAAAATGTCACTGACTCAAATTTAATCAATATGGCACTTGACCCCCTTTTAGCAATAGCATCTTCAATTGCCCCTGTGACAAATTGTTGGGAGCCTGTTGCAGTCATCATATTTGAAATAAATATATTTTCAATGTACAATTAAAATTGCGGGTTGAAGCATTTGAAGAATAAAATGTGTTGTCATGTTTTTGATATAGTAGAGGGTGATTGGGCTCCTCAACTCACTCACTTTGCATTATTCACGTTGCATTTTTTTTTTTTTCATATTGTGCCAACTTTGCTAGAATTGCAATTGTGGCGCAATACACTGTTCGCTCCCTCTGCCCCTTCTCTCACAGTTCCCCTGTCTGTACCAGTGTGTACGTCACCCCCTGTCTGTACCCCTGTCCACAGACCTCCCCCTGTCTGTATCCCAGTCTACAGAACTCCCTGGTTCACACAGGAGATTCCTTCCCTAACAGGAACAATTAAAAGCGAATAGTGCCAGGGAGTTGGTTCCAAGTCCGAACTGGGTATTTGGAGATTAGACCAGTGAGTGTGAGTGAACGTGTGTGCTTATAGGTAATTCCACAAACATGCAGTGAATATCCTCTTTTTTGGTCCAATGTTGGGAGGGAGAAAGTCATAGCTATCCCATTTGCTATTTTCTCAGTTGTAGGCATTTAAAATTTTCGGCTGTTTGTAAACTTGCACCAGAGAGCAGTTTAAAGCATGTGAAGTACCACGACGATGATCAGAGAGATGTGGGTCTTTCCCACTGTGTGATTAGTGTTAGCACTGGGTGAGAGGGGACAGATAGCAGGCAAGGCTGTGCAGCTGAGCTCTGATCTGGCACGACTTCACAGGTAGAACTGTTGATGTTTACAGATCAGATCATCTGGTCCTATCTGCTCCTCGGGGAGAAGTAGGCTAATCACATTCTATGACATCACCGCAGTGTTTGAACGTGGTGCTACATTCTGGGTTGCTCTGGAAATTGGAAGAGCTTTAGGTTCGATCTGGAGTCCCCTTGTGTAAAACCTCTAACTTTTAATTGCTCCCGTCGAGCTGGTGGTCACCTTGCATGGCTGCCTTTTTGCTATAGCTGTATGTGTGAGACAGAATTAATTACATTGCAGCATTAACTATGAAGCACTCTGTGTAGCTGTTACTAGTGGAAAAACAGCTGTATGAATGCATTCCCTGTACTGGTTCTATTTCATGCAAAACTGGGCGTATTTTCTGAAGCGAATGTTTTCAGATGCCACAGGGAGCTTAGCTTTTCTTGCTCAATAACTCATCAATAGCAAATTATATTTTCTGCAAGTGTGTATTAAGAGCAGCTTCAGGCAATCCTTATGTGACCCCTAACTCTCAGCTATGAGGCTTCAGCACACGCTGGGAGATAACAAAAAACAAGGACTATGAATCCTCCAGTTATGAATGCTGGAATTATGAATCCAGGATTTAAGACTCCAGAGGCAAAGATTTTTTTCATTGATAATATATTTGGGGGCAGTAAGTTCCAAGTTTGTGTGTGCACGCGAGTGCGGGCGTGTGTTTATGTGTGTGCGCGCTTGTGTGTGTGTGTTTGTGTGTGTGTGCCTGCTAGCATGTTTTTGTGGAAGTGCTGGTCAGCAGAAGAAATTTACCTCTTTTTTTATCAGCATGTAGAAATAAACGGTAGAACTGTGTCATAGCGCCATCTGCTGATAATGAAAAATATGGTACTTCCGGGCTATTTTAAACTTTAATGGACATCCCAAGGTTTCCAATGATCCCAGATATGACCGTCTGAATTTCCTGCAAATATGTAAAAAATGATGTACAGGATTGAGATATTTTTCATTTGATGTATTGCTGCGGCCGTGAAAACATGGAATCCTTGATTTGAATATTTACACTCAACAAAAATAAAAACGCAACACTTTTGTTTTTGCTCCCATTTGTCATGAGATGGACTCAAAGATCTAAAATTCACTCCAGATACACAATATTACCATTTCTCTCAAACATTGTTCACAAATCTGTCTAAATGTGTGATAGTGAGCACTTTTGCTTTGCTGAGACAATCCATCCCACCTCACAGGTGTGCCACATCAAGATGCTCATCAGACACACCATGATTAGTGCACAGGTGTACCTTAGACTGCCCACTATAAAAGGCCACTCTGAAATGTGTAGTTTTGTCTCACAGCAAAATGCCACAGATGGCGCAAGCATTGAGGGAGCGTGCAATTGGCATGCTGACAGCAGGAATGTCAACCAGACCTGTTGCTCGGGCATTGAATGTTCATTTCTCGACCATAAGCCGTCTCCAAAGGCGTTTCAGAGAATATGGCAGTTCATCCAACCGGCCTCACAGCCGCAGACCACGTGAAACCACACCAGCCCAGGACCTCCACATGCAGCAGGTTCACGTCCAAGATCGTCTGAGACCAGCTACTCAGACAGCTGCTGAAACAATTGGTTTGCATAACCAAAGAATTTCTGCACAAACTGTCAGAAACCGTCACAAGGAAGCTCAACTGCATGCTCGTCGTCCTCATCGAGGTCTTAACCTGACTCCAGATCGTCACCGTAACAGACTTGAGTGGGCAAATGCTCACATTCGATGGCGTCTGGCACGTTGGAGAGGTGTTCTATTCACGGATGAATCTCGGTTTACATTATTCAGGGCAGATGGCAGACAGCGTGTGTGGCGTCGTGTGGGTGAGCGCTTTGCTGATGTCAATGTTTTGGATCGAGTGGCCCATGGTGGTGGTGGGGTTATGGTATGGGCAGGCATCTGTTATGGACGAAGAACACAGGTGCATTTTATTGATGGCATTTTGAATGCACAGAGATACCGTGATGAGATCCTGAGGCCCATTGTTGTGCCATACATCCATGAACATCACCTCATGTTTCAGCAAGATAATGCACGGCCCCATGTTGCAAGGATCTGTACACAATTCTTGGAAGCTGAAAATGTCCCAGTTCTTGCATGGCCAGCATACTCACCGAACACGTCACCCATTGAGCATGTTTGGGATGTGCTTGACCGGCGTATACGACAGCGCGTACCAGTTCCCTCTAATATCCAGCAACTTTGCACAGCCATTGAAGAGGAGTGGACCAACATTCTACAGGCCACAATTGACAATCTGATAAACTCTATGCGACGAAGATGTGTTGCACTGCATGAGACAAATGGTGGTCACACCAGATACTGACTGGTTCGGAGTCCCCAGACTCCCAATAAAGCAAAAACTGCACATTTCAGGGTGGCCTTTTATTGTGGACAGTCTAAGGTACACCTGTGCACTAATCATGGTGTCTGATGAGCATCTTGATGTGGCACACCTGTGAGGTGGGATGGATTGTCTCAGCAAAGCAAAAGTGCTCACTATCACACATTTAGACAGATTTGTGAACAATGTTTGAGAGAAATGGTAATATTGTGTATCTGGAATGAATTTTAGATCTTTGAGTCCATCTCATGACAAATGGGAGCAAAAACAAAAGCGTTGCATTTATATTTTTGTTGAGTGTATAGACGTGTGATGAAGCCTCAGTGAAGTGCTGCAATCAGCAGATACAGAATATGTACGTTACAGTGAACATTTATAGTTCGGGGTTATGGTAAAAAAAAATGAATGAAGTTTTTCAATTTGTCATTCTGAACGATGACATGCTGTGGTTAATCAACTGTCTTATTTATTTGACCTGAGTAACTATGAAAACCACCTGACTCTGTGGCCCTCTAGATTGTTTCGGGATCCAGCACATGAGAACCAGCAAACTAGGCTCAGGAGTCTGCTGCAGTGGGGCTCTGCCGGGGTCAGGAAACCAGGCTTAAATGGCTGGACCCTTTTGAATAATTCCATCTGTATCTGCCAGTTAGCTGCCACCGGCTGGAGGATCTTTGCTGAATGCTGCGATGTGAATGTCTGTAAACTAATTTGCCGATAATATTTTTATTTTTCTAAGATGTACAACCCCAATTCCGAAATAGTTGGGACAAAGTGTAAATTGTGAATAAAATCAAAACGCAATGACTTTCAAATCACACCAGCCAGTATTTTAGTCACAATAGAACAGAGATAACATAGCAAATGTTGAAACGGATAAATTTTACAATTTTATCCACAAAATGAGCTCATTTCAAATTTGATGGCTGCTACAGGTCTCAAAAAAGTCGGGACAGCGGCCTGTTTACCATGGTGTAGCATCCCTTCTTTTTAACACAGAGTGGAGGCGTCCGGGCATTGAGGAGACAAGTTTCTTTAGTTTAGCCGTTGGAATTTGGTCCCACTCATGTTTAACACAGGCTTCCAGCTGTTGGAAAGTTTTAGGTCTCCTTTGACGGACTTTTTGTTTATGTGCCATATGTTCTCAATCGGTGAAAGATCAGGACTGCAGGTGGGCCAATTCAGCACATGGACTCTTCTACTACGAAGCCATGCTGTTGTCATAGCTGCAGTATGTGGTTTTGCATTGTCCTGCTGAAATACACAAGGCCCTCCCTGGAATAGATGTCGTCTAGAGGGGAGCATATGTTACTCTAAAACCTTCATATACACATTTCAGCATTCATGGTGCTTTTTAAAACATGCAAGTGTCCAACACCACATGCACTAATGCATCCCCATACCATCAGAGATGCAGGCTTTTTAACTGAACGTTGATAACAGGAGGGGTGGTCTTTCTTCTCTTTAGCCCGGGGGACACAACGCCCCTGATTTCCAAGAAGAATATCAAATTTGGACTCCTCTGACCAGAGGACACTTTGCCACTTTACTACGGTCCATTTTAAATGAGCCTTGGCCCACAGAACATGGCAGCGCTTCTGGATCATGCTCAACAATGGCTTCCTTTTTGCATGATAGAGTTTAAGGTGGCGTCTGTGGATGGCACGGCGGACTGTGTTTACAGACAGTGGTTTCTTGAAGTATTCCTGGGCCCATTTAGTAATGTCAATGACAATCACACCGGTGAGTGATGCAGTGGCGTCTGAGGGCCCGAAAATCACGGGCATCCATTGAAGGTGTTCGGCCTTATCCCTCACGGACAGAGATTTTTTTGATGTGACCTTCAAAGCCTTTGCAATTTGACATTGAGGAGAATTGTTTTTAAAGTATTCCACAAATATTTTTTACGCAGGCCTTCAGTTTTGAGAGCCTCTGGCCATCTTTACTTCTGAGAGACTCCACCTCTAAGACATCCTTTTTATAGCCAATCATGTTACACACCTGATGCTAGTTAACTTAATTACTTGCTAAGTGTTCTTTCAGCTGATTCTTTTAAATATTAAATACTTTGTTCTTTACATAGCTGAATGTGCTGACAATTAAATCACACAAAAATTATCAATGGAAATCAAATTTATTAACCCATTGAGGTCTGGATTTGGAGTCACTCAAAATTTAAAGTGGAAAAACACAATACAGACTGATCCATCTTTGATATAATGTCCTTAAAACAAGTCAAAATGAGGCTCAGTAGTCTGTTTGGCCTCCACGTGCTTCTATGACCTCCCTACAATGCCTAGGCATGCTCCTGATGAGGTGGTGGATGCTCTCCTGAGGGATCTCCTCCCAGACCTGGACTAAAGCATCCGCCAAAACCTGGACAGTCTGTGGTGCAACGAGGCGTTGGTGGATGGAGCAAGACATGTCCCAGATGTGCTCAATTGAATTCAGGTGTGGGGAACAGGCGGGCCAGTCCATAGGATCAATGCCTTCGTTTTGCAGAAACTGCTGACACACTCCAGCCACATGAGGTCAAGCATAGTCTTGCATTAGGAGGAACCCAGGGCCAAGCGCACTAGCAAATGGTCACACAAGGGGTCTGAGGATCTCATCTCGTTACCTAATGGCAGTCAGGATACCTCTGGCGAGCACATGGAGGGCTATGTGGCCCCCCAAAGAAATGCCACCCCACACCATTACTGACCCACTGCCAAACTGGTCAAATTGGAGGATGTTGCAGGCAGCAGAACGTTCTTTACAGCGTCTCCAGACTGTCACTTCTGTCACGTGCTCAGTGTGAACCTGCTTTCATCTGTGAAGAGCACAGGGCGCCAGTGGCGAATTTGCCAATCTTGGTGTTCTCTGGCAAATTCCAAACGTCCTGCACAGTGTTGGGCTCTAAGCACAACCCCACCTGTGGATATCGGGCCCTCATACCATCCTCATGGAGTCGTTTTCTGACCGGTTGAGCAGACATGCACATTTGTGGCCTGCTGGAGGTGATTTTGCAGGGCTCTGGCAGTGCTCCTCCTGTTCCTTCTTGCACGAAGGTGGAGGTAGTGGTCCTGCTGCTGGGTTGTTGCTCACCTATGGCCTCCTCCACGTCTCCTGATGTACTGGCCTGTCTTCTGGTAGTGCCTCCTTGCTCTGGACACTACGTTGACAGACATAGCAAACCTTCTTGCCACATCTTGCATTGATGTGTCATACTGGATGAGCTGCACTACCTGAGCCACTTGTATGGGTTGTAGAGTCCATCTCATGCTACCACTGGAGTGAAAGCACCACCAGCATTCAAAAGTGACCAAAACAGCCAGAAAGCATAGGAACTAAGAAGTGGTCTGTGGTCACCACCTGCAGAACCACTTAATTGCCTATTATTTCCACCTGTTGTCTATTCCATTTGCACAACAGCATGTGAAATTGATTGGTAATCAGTGTTGCTTCCTAAGTGGACAGTCTGATTTCACAGAAGTGAGATTGACTTGGAGTTATATTGTGTTGTTTAAGTGTTCCCTTTATTTTTTGAGCAGTGAATATTGGCTCATGCAATCTAAAAGTCATTGCATTTTGATTTTATTCACAATTTACACTTCGTCCAAACTATTTCTGAATTGGGGTTGTATTTGTATGTCTTGATATTCTGCACATAAACACTGAACTAGATATTTACTAAACTCCTGGTAGAAAATTATGAACTGAAAGCAATGATGTCATCAACCCTATTTCTTAACCTGGTCCTCCCTGTTTGCTGGTTTTTGTCGTAACCACAGTTGCAGTCATCACAGTTTAGCAAGCTGTGAATTAGTGATTTTAAGGCAAATCTATAATTACAGCACTTATTTATCCTTTTATGTCATGAAGAAAATAAATTCCATAACCGCATTGTGATATATTAGAAATAACTGTGTTTAAAGAGAAAAATTATAACCAACCAAGGAAGCAATCAATAGAATCCAAAATGGTGAAACCATGTTCGCAAAACCTAACAATTTATCAGGCAAGAAAATGATAGTCGATCCTGTTTTGCATCATTTTTATGTTTGAAGTTCAAACAAATTATTTTGGAAAGACTCTAAACACCTGTATTCCGAAACATAATTTGGAGTTTACTGATTTTTTTCATTGCCTAATTATATCTGTTTAGCCCTTTTAAAACTAAACCATGATAACAGCCACAATAACCAGAAAATTCGAAATTTTTGTAATTGAAGTATTCGTTGAACCTTTTAACAAAATGTAAAATATATGATATTTTCCTCCGGGGAGGTTTTCAAAATTTCAAAAACTGGTCTTACTGCAATTAAATGGCTTCTTTGGGGACAGTAACATCATCACACGTGAAAACAATTGGGCTTGTTGAGTCCACAAGAGTCTCAGTTTTCCAGTCATACCCAACTTATGAAATTCCAAGACTGTTACAGGAACACCAGCATGCAGAAATATTCAAATACAACAGGTGAAAATAGCATTTTGACTATATGAAAAACCTGTTTTTTTTTTGTTTTTCTTTTTACTCAAAACTACATGGGACTATCATAAAAAGAGCATGTCTGTAAGGGGGAGACTCATAGATATGGGGAACCTATTTTCATTTTCATATCTTTAGGTCGGAGGTCAGAATGGCTGTGACAGGTGTTCCGTTGTCAAAATTTTGGAGCATTACTTGGCCCCCGCTGCCAACAAGCTGGCATTACATGGGTGCAACCAGCGGATACCCTATGTCTTCTAGTTTCACCGGGCACCTGACTTAAAAATTTTAAAAATGGAAAAGAAAAAAGTTAGAAGAGATCATCTGAACTTCTGTGGATCTCCTAGGGTTAAATACCTGTAATATCACATTTGATGTAAACATTTTCAACTCCATTTTATGATAAAATAAGCAACAAAATGTTGTCTTTATAAGTGGCTTCAATCCTGTAAATATTAAAGTATTAGAAACAGTATAGAAGTTATTCTTCCCATAACTCAAACTTAGCAAAGTTTTCAGTGGAAAAAAAAAAACCTTGATGGGGCAGGCATCTTTAATTTTGTATTCTACAGACATCCAGTGCCTGCAGTGCATGGATAGTCCACTAGAGAGCATGTATTATACATGTATCAGATTCGGATTGCATTGAACAGGATATGAGGAAAGTATTGGTCATGTGGATGACATCGAGGCCACAGAAAGTCGTGTATCAAATACGAGTTAAGAGGCGTTACGGGGCTAAAAACATAGCGAGGGCTGACTGCAATAAACAATTATGTCCAATATATAACATATGGACATAACTGTTTATTGCAGTCAGCCCTCGATAGTTACCTTCGTGTATCACATGGATATTTATTTTTATTGCTAAGGTAAATAGCATTTAAAAATGAAATTGCCTCCCATGTTTACATAAATAACTGCTCGAAATATAAATTTGCCTACTTAAGGCAAATTATCAGCTAATTGAAATCCTATGATTGCCATTGTGGTGGGACAAATACCAGCATACCCTGGGGGCCCAGAAATGAGTTTAGGAACCACCAACTCATATCATTACATAGCCATCTATTGCCTTCATAAGAAAATTTTGAAAAAGAATAATAAATGACCAGCTCAGACATTCAACTGAATGATATATTAAAGTTAAATTACAGTCATTAGCAGAGATTAGGTCAAGAATAAACTTGACTCAACTAATACGCGGATTAAGAGGATTGCGAGTTAATCAAGGCACAGTGATACGTTATTATTTCATTTCATCTTGCATCCAGGGCTCTTTGTGCGTTTGTATTGGGGGGTGGGAAGGTATTATTCTCCGTCTCCTCGGGAAAATCCCTTCCTGCGGGGGGCATTCCTTTTTGCTTGATAGCCAGCAGAGGACAATATTGGCAGAAATTTGCTTTAGAAACTATACTGTAAGTACTCTGAGCTCCAGAGTCAAGAATTAGGGGCCTGTTCCTTAAAGCTAGTTCACCGAATAAGCCAGGCTTTTTTCGATTAGTCTGATTCATTAAGAGTTGATAAAGAAAATCTGGTAACAGCAGAAAAGTGATTATTTTACCACTGACTCTCTGATGTGCTGCCATAGGCATGTTATTTGACTTTATTGATCACTCCCCGTTTGGGAGTGCAGCTCTTTTATCGCGCTACAGGGTTTCAAATTGGGAAGAGACTGCCGGGTAAGGGAAAATAAATTAACAGCTTTGTTCGTTGCTCAAGCGCCTCCTGTTGGCCAGACGGGCACTCGTCAGGAAGATTCTAAGTCTGTTCATGTCTGGGTATCCTCCGCCCTGGTTCTGAACTTGCGAAGATTCAACCAATGAGTGTATAAGAAGCAGTGGCTGATGGGCACGTGCTTCGGAGGAGAGCCGTGAACGGTCTTCACTATCCTGAGTTGGCAGCAAGGGGTCGCATACGAGCAAGCCTTGTACATAGTTCACCAATTGGACATTCCAGATTCGGGTGGGATTGGAGATGCCAAATTTAAAAAAAAAAGAAAGAAATTTTAGATGTGTTTCGTGGGTGTATGGCTTTTTTAATGGATGAAAGAACCATCAATGAAAAAGGACGCTCAACCCAAGTGTCATTTTTTTTTTTTTTTGAGTGTTTTTTCATCAATGAGGTGATGAGTGAGCGAGCTGCCATAATATGCTGGGCATTTCAAAGAGAATGTAGTTTCAGGGACAGGTCAGACCCTTTGGCTCACCCTGACAACTACCTGTACAAGCAGGACAGGTTCTTAAGAAAAGGTGTTGCAGATATTTGTTGATTACTCCAGCCAGACATTGTGAATAGCACACAGCATAATTAAGCGCTCACAGTCCCACGGACTGGGTGCATTGCACTGCTGCTTTTTTGCAGAGGCACGTTTCTGTCCGCAGTTGGAAATGCAAGAATAAGGAATTTGTTGAAAGCTTGCTCAAATTTTGGAATCGCAATTGTGATCGGAACAGAAACCAGTTTATGCGGGGTGCACAGGAACAAGCACAGGAACAAGGAACAAGATGCACAGGAACAAGCTTGAGAACCATTGCCCTACAGAGGTATGTTTTGCTCCATAGTTGAATTTTGAGGTTGGGGTTAATGTACCAGCAGTGTGTTTCAGCTCGTGAAGATACATTCCTACTCTTTGCATAGTAGCCAGCAGAGAGCAGTATTGGCAGACATTTTGCACCAGACAACACAAGTGACTTGATTTTTCAGCATTCGCTACGAGCATTATGCATCTTCCCTTTCTCCTACACCCACAAGGACTAATTGGTACTTTTCAGCCAAGTCTACACACAACTGTGCTGAAAGATGCATATCGAAGGTTCAGTCATATTTCAACCAGTGTTTTCCATGTAAATTAAATTCCACCCATGGGAGTGTCATCTAAAAGCAGGCTAGGAATGACTTCTTGGAAACAAAAAAATTGTAACATTTGTTGACATTCTTTTAGCAGCCCAAAAGCAATCAATAAAGGAAATGATCTACCAAAATAGAGAAAAATCCAGTTCCTGTGGCCATTGCAAACCTGCAATAAGCCCATGCAATCATTTCAGTCGATCCGAATGACATGACTGGAAGGCCTGCCTGCTTGTCCACTCTGTACATAACTACCTACGAGCCCCCCACCTGTGCACTCACATTGTGCATGCCCAGATTGTAGGACTAGGTAGATGTTATGTTGGAAAAGCAGCTCATGTTAGTCATATGAGAATGGCAGAGAAACTGCTGCTAAAATTTTCCATCCCACCTACTCCTAACTCAGCTTTCACTGCTAAAGAACGCAAGAAAAGAAAGATGGAAGAAGAAAATGCTTCAACCAAAAATAATTTTGGTCGATAGCAATGCCTGTTGCACACCCTCTACCTGTCCTCTTTCACTAGTGTGCTAGATTCTGGAGTAGATTCAGAATCAGAGCAAATGCTCTAATCCTGGAAGCTCTACAATAAAATGTGAATCATCTGATAATTTGCAATTAATTCTATGCTTCATTCCAGGTCTTCAATATGTGTCACCAATAAACAATAATGAAATTGTCAGGTAGCTAGCTTGTCAGCTAGGTAGGTAGCTACTTGGCTACAACTGATTCATGGGAAAACCTTAAACATTCAAGGTATATTTTTGCTGTATAGCATGCTAACAGTGCTGAGTTTAGCTTTGCTGACATTACATTTATAACATTACCACAACCAGGCATGGCTTAGTAACCACATGGTATTTGTGGCTGAGGACTCATATTTTATAGCTATCAACTTTCTAGGTCGTATTATCATGCTAGCTAGCGTGACACCTGCTATATTAAAATGACCTCAGCCATGTTTATTGTTTATGTTCATTGCATTTATATTGTTTATGCTTACCTGATTTGCACTTAATTAATAATGATACTTGATAATAATGATAATTTCCTGGCAAGTGAGTGATACTGCGAGGAGTAGTATACCCCTCCTCTCTCCTCTCGCTCCTCTTCAGCTGTTGGCAGCCATTGCACATTCATGCCTTTTCGGGAGTTGTTTTGGAGCAATGACTCAAATGAATTAGCATTTTTTTTCCCCTGCTTGCTACTTTCAAGATCTGCCTTGTGCATGCTGGTTTGCCTTAAGTTGTATACCCTACCTTTAAAAAAGTTGTGCCTGGTGATATTTCATTGGCTGAGAATTAACTTGGTCTCTCTGCATTTTTGTGAATATTTGAGATATTCTGTTATAATGATTTTAAGTTAACAAGGTCTATTTTGGGTTATGACCCTGCTTAGATATGCACACAGTTTATGTCGAAGGTCAATATTAGGAGGGTCTATTTTCAAATTTGCCACTTCACCAAGTTTTAAGTAGGTCTATCTGCAAGTAACCAATAAAATTAAAGGGATCGCATTACAGGACCTCAGGCCTCAGAAACACAATGGCTCCCAAGAAATTTACTGAAGCAGAGTTGAAATTGCTGCATTTCCTCATTTAGGTGAGTGCTTCGAGAAGTCAGATTGAACAGAGTGTTATTTGTTGAAACTTAAATGATTTGCTGAAAAATTATGTTTTGTCAAATTAGTCAAATTAAGTAAATTGAGTTCAAGGTTACCTTTTCTATGCAGATCAAAGTGAAGAATAATGACCCAAAGGCTTCGATCAATCAGAGAAATTGGTATAGTCAAAACATTATATTGTTTGGACACTTTAAGTGGTTCACAGTTATAATGTTCATATTTCCTTGATGTGAGATCATTCACACATGAATGTTTCTCTCTCATTACTAGGTCATGTTGAAAAAGGCCGTAAAAGTGTTAATCTTCTATTCCTTTTTTACTGTGACAGTGTTTAACAGTTGTTTCATAAGTATTATTACAACCCCAATTCCGAAATAGTTGGGACAAAGGATAACGCTTTACAATAAGGGTACAATTAAAATTAGTTTATGCAGTAATAAGCATTTGCTAACAGGTAATTAACATCTAAATAATGCGCCTGGTAATCATTTACAAATGATATTCACATCAACTAATGTATATTAATTTATACATTATGTTTTAACAGTTTGAAGTGCTGCATAAGGGATACTTAAGGGATGTTTTCAACTTCACAATTAGGGAAACGCAGAAAATGAATAAATGTTCAATCAATTACGGTTGTGCAATTCTTATTCGTCTATCTAAAGCATTAGTTACTTGCTAATTAACTGATAGTTAATGACCTAATGTTAATTAATGTTAATTGTTGTACCCTTATTGTAAAGTGTTACCGGACAAAAAGTAAATTGTGAATAAAATCAAATCGTAATGACTTTCAAATCACACCAGCCCATATTTTATTCACAATAGAACAGAGATAACATAGCAAATGTTGAAACTGAGAAATTTTACAATTTTATCCACAAAATGAGCTCATTTCAAATTTGATGGCTGCAGCAGGTCTCAAAAGAATTGGGACAGGGGCCTGTTTATCCTGTTTATCATGGTGTAGCAACCCCTCTTCTTTTTAACAGAGTGGAGGCGTCTGGGCATTGAGGAGAGTTTAGTTTCTTGAGTGTAGCCATTGGAATTTGATTCCACTCTTGTTTAATACAGGCTTCCAGCTGCTGGAGATTTTTGGGTCTCCTTTGACGGACTTTTCGTTTAATTATGTGCCTAATGTTTTCAATCAGTGAAAGATCAGGACTGCAGGCAGGCCAGTTCAGCACGCAGACTCTTCTACTATGAAGCCATGCTGTTGTCATAGCTGGAGAGTGTGGTTTTGCTTTGTCCTGCTGAAATACACCAGGCCTTCCCTGGAATAGATGTCTTCTGGATGGGAACATATTTTACTCTAAAACCTTTACATACCTTTCAGCATTCATGGTGCTTTTTAAAACATGCAAGTGTCCCACACCATATGCATTATGCATCCCCATGCCATCAAAGATGCTGGCTTTTGAACTGAACACTGATAACAGGAGGGGTGGTCTTTCTCCTCTTTAGCTCGGAGGACACGACGCCCACGATTTCCAAGAAGAACGTCAAATTTGGCCTTGTCTGATGACAGGACACTTTGCCACTTTGCTACAGTCCATTTTAAATGAGCCTTGGCCCACAGAACAAGGCGGCACTTCTGGATCATGCTTAACATTGGCTGCCTATTTGCATGTTAGAGTTTTAGGTGGCATCTGTGGATGGCATGGCAAACTGTGTTTACAGACGATGGTTTCTTGACGTATTCCTGGGCCGATTTAGTGATGTCAATGAAAGAATCATGCCGGTGAGTGATGCAGTGGCGTCCGAGGGCCTGAAGATCACAGGCATCCCGTAAAGGTCTTCGGCCTTGTCCCATACGCACAGAGATTTTTCCAGTTTCTCTGAATCTTTTGATGATGTTATGTACTGTCGATGCTTATTGTAGAATTTGTGTTTTCAGGTAGAGTAGCTGCTGAGGAGAATTAAATGCAATCATGGCAAGTGATGTTCCAGTTCCAGCCAAGAAGATGAAAGGTGATGTTGAGCAGTGCGTGATCTGTGGGACTGAGGCTCCTGTTCGTGATCTCAGCCAACCAAAAGATGCATCCTCTTGGTAGTCTCTTCTGGAAGCTGCTAACATACGACAGTTCCAGCCACTCCTGTTTCATGGTACAGATGATGAGCCACCAAATATCTATTACCACAGAGACTGTTGGTCTAATTTCACGCATAAAAAGGCTCTAAAAAAATTGATACCACCAACGAAAACTGATGAACCATCCACAAGTAGTCACAGACAAAGTCGGACACCACTGACTAGTTCAGTGTACAAAAAGGTGTGCATATTTTGTGGAAATCAGTGCAAATACATGAGAAAAAGCAGATCAGGGGAACCTCTCATCAAGTGTTGCGATTTGAGAGCAGACCAAACCTTGAGGGCTCTTGCTATTGAAACGATGGATACAAAAACCGGGTGTGACACTGTGAGTTAATTCGCTGGTCACGAAAAGCTGACCAGTCTGAAACTTCTAAAAAACAATGCTACATTTCAACAAGCATTCTGTGCACTGGGACAAGAATGGACTCTTTCTGACGAGCTATTCCAAACGCTTGAGGAGTTCTCGTGTAGACTTTACGCACCAAGATCTCCAATCACAGATGTCAATGAACTGCGGTATCATCTGTTCAATGCAAAGAAAGGGGCAGTTGACTCTGGACAGCTCCCACCTTGTAGGGACTGCCTGCAATTGCATGCAAGGAGAAGCAACTACCAGGCTGCCGTATGGCGTCGCAGTTTGATGAATGATCCACACACTCCAAAACCTGAAGATGGCCATGGGTGGGCTATTAACTGCGGAAGACTAGAGATCAACTGGATGACTGGGTCGCCAGCACCTGATATCATACTTGAGCTCCTATCATGTCAATGTAAACGTGTCTGCAAGTCACCTACCTGCCAGTGTATCACAAATGGTCCCAAGTGCACAGATGCGTGCAGTCTACAGAACTGTTCAAATATGGCCACTGATGAAGATCTCGCAAATCCAGGCGTTGACAGCGATTCTGAAGATGACGACATAGATACGTAAAATGCATGTTGTATCCAAAAATCTTACTCTAACAAGTGCTACTACTTGGTGTTTTTGTGAAATATCTTGAAACAGTTTTTAGTCCAGATATTAGTTTGCAGGGGATTAACTTGCTATAACACTTAACACACTAAAACACTGTTCTATAATACAAGTTTCGCGTAACTCTATTTTTAACTTGTTTTGCATTATTTTTCACTAGTAAATGACCGAAACTGGTTATATTGTACATGGTCGTGTTTATTCTTAGTATCTCACATTATATCAACCTTGGAAATGTTATATTTACACTGAGTTTGAATAGTGAAAAAATACAGTTCTGTGTATCATTTTGCGAATGTCGCTATCATAATGCGATAGAGTATATTTACATTTACATTCTGAAAATGACGACCCTGATACGTAAAATGCATGTAGTACCCAAAAATCATACTCTAACTCTTGTAGACTTAAACAAGTGCTACCTCTCGGTATTTTTGTGAATATGTCGAAGTAGTTTTTAGTCTAGATATTAGCATGCAGGGGATTAATTTGCTAAAATACTTAACATACTAAAACACTGTTCTATAATACAAGTTTTGCGTAACTCTTTTTAACTTGTTTTGTATGATTTCTCACTAGTAAATGACTAAAACTGGCTATATTGTACTTGGTAATGTTTATTCTTAGTATCTAACATTATATCAGCCTTGGAAATAATATAATTACACAGAGTTTGGGTAGTGGAAAAAATACAGTCCCGTGTATCATTTTGCGAATGTCCCTAGAATACTGCGATAGAGAACATTTACAAAATTGGCTGTAGAAAAGTAATGCTACCAGATACAGTTGTCCATCAAGCAGTTTTGTGATCCTGAGATGATGTAAGACATGTGGTCCAAAGGACTTTTTGTGCCCCCTACTGGAACCAAATAGTGAAATATGGGCCCTTGGCCTAAGGCCTAATACTGTTATGATCAATGATCCTGTCAATAGTTTTTCGGCTACCACTGAGACATAGGTGATTCAACTTGCCGGACTGCGTAAAATGCAAAATTGTTCTTTTTCTTATCACCATAAATTCACCAAATAACTCTCTGTCATTATTTTGATTTTATTTCTTACTGAAAAACAAAATAAATACAACGCTTAATCAGAATAACATCCACAAAATGAAGGCAAGCGCCTTAAAGGAACTGTGTCAGGACTACAGCACATGCTCAGAACTTACATCCGAAGAAAGTGAATCTGCTTGACTGCAAGTCATAATCCGATTCCATTCTTGCCAATCAGTCTTCGTTGTGTATTTATACAGCTTGTATGTTTTCAGTACTCCGACATTAGGCTTTTTATACTAAGGAGCATTCAATGAAAATTTGAGGATTCAAAATGCTATTTTAAACTTTAGCCAAAGGATACAAAGAATGTATGCTGGATGCCATCACCAATGATCACAGAAGAAGAAAAATACCTTTTAGATTTTGACTAGCAGTTGAATGGATTTACTTTGTTCAAAGTTGTGAGCATGCACAGGAGGATTTCAGCAGATTACAGCTAGCTGTTACAACCATAAGAGACTCAAACACCTTTTCATTTATGATATTGTGATGAAATGAAACTAGACAAAAGTTCTCACAAAAAATATTCAAAAAAAGTAATTACTGCACTCAGAAAAACAAACAAAGGAATAATTAGCTCCTTGGCTACTGCCTCGAATTCTGTGCTTGGCGGTGACGGATACGAGAAGGGGAAGTGGAGCAGTAGTGACAGGGATTTTTTTTGGGTCTACCTGGATTGAGATGTGCGCTAAATGCACTTGGGTTGACAGGCTGTGATCGTGTATGATTTGCCTTTATTATATTATACTCCGTAAAAAAAGAGATATGGTTCTGTAGGGGAATTTCCAATCCAGGGGTTTTAACATCCAGGACTTAGAGTGAAAATAGCAGAAGTGATTTCTAGACTTTGTAAGTAACTTTGTGGTTACTGTAGTACTTAAATCGGTACTTTTGTGCGAGGAAGGCAAATTCCCCTCGTGTTCTTATTCAAGTCTACTACTGTGTAACAGCACTGACAACTGTTATCTAAAGTAAAATAACTTGTAAATAATTCTTATTTTTTATTTATTTATTTAAAGTTGTAAGTAATTCCATAAAATTTGCTGGTGTGTTATTTTAGTTTCGGCACTCGTATCTTACAAACTGTTATGTGTCGTAACAAAAATTGAGGGCTCGTGCGGGATCTGAACTACTCTTAAAAAAAAAAAATCGTAAGCATAGTAATATATTGTTACAGTTCTATATTTCATTGTCTACAAACACCAGCAAATTTTATTTGTCATGACTGAGTTTAAGCCTGATGAGTTTATGGATGCACCTGATCAGGACGTTTTTGGCAAACGTTTAGTTATGACTGGTTAACTATGCTAAACTATGGTTGAACTATGCGAACTATGAGTAGTAGCACACGACAAATGTTTGTCATTAAAATTACCATATGACAGGGCTCAACGGGCTTACCTAATTACAGGGCTCAACGTTAACCCAAATGATAGAAATAAATAAAAACTGAACTTTAACTAGTTTTGTTGCAAAGGCAAATCTTGTGCTGAAATTAGATCTCGTGTTCAGACCGAATTAGTGTTAAGTATAGTACGCATCAAAGCTAGAAGGCTAGCAAACGTAAGAGTTACACCACCAGTTATACGTTAGCCCTTCATTAATGGCATGGATACCGTAATCATACAGAGGGATCATAGCTGCATACCTTTATCTTTACAGCGTTTCTCCTCTTCCTCTTTTTCTAAATTGGGCCCCTGATGGCTTTGGCCACTGGTACCTGGTAATCACACCGGACCTTCAAGAGAGAGAGAGAGAGCAGCGAGCAGTGGGAGAGACACCTGCTCAAGTTACAATACAGCGTAATCCCTCCAGCTGTCACAAGGAGACACCTCTAGTGGCAGTCAGAGGAATCCGTTTTGCAGAGAAACCCGAGCACAGTGATATGATAGACAAAACATTTTCGCCAGTGCCTAAAACCGCTACTGGCTTCTGTGTACGGCGCCTGCAGTTACAGAGTGCTTGCAGTTAGGGGGCGCCAATGTGCCGATTGCAGCGATATGATACAATTTTTTTTTTTTTTTTTTTTTACCCAAGCGCTCGTGTTTTTGAACATTTGAGTTGTAAGTGTATTCAGTGTAATCCTCTAGCACACTGGTGAACTTGCCATTATTAGTTGAGACAGGAATAAAAATGGAAAATGTTAGTCTACATAATTTGCAACTTTAAATTCAATTGCTGCCTTAAAAACATGAGTTAACATAACGTGTAAAGGTAATTGGTATGATTATAGATAGTTATTTTAACTTCAAAATTTGAGCTGAAAGGACATACAATTGTATGGTTCTTTGACAAGAGAAATCAGGTTTTAATGAATGGATAACGTAATGCAGTGAGTTGTTTTAACTCAGGGTATCAAGTTAATACAATAAATAGTCATTAATTAAACAGCTGTATAACAGAATTATGTGAGTTGAAATGGCATATAATTGTAAGTTTCTTTTACAAGAAAACTTGGTTTTTCTTGAATGGATAAAGTAATATAGCTAGTCGTCTCAACTCAGACTATCAAGTTCAAACAATAAATTATTACTTATTAAGCAACTTGTAGGGTATAGCTTACCTTCCTGAGTTGAAAAAAGGCTTTTCTTGAAGTTAAGTTTACTCACCTTTTTAAGGCAGCAATTTAACTTAAGTTTTCAAGTTGAACCACCCTAATATTTTTTACAGTGTGTGCAAAGCAGAGCAAGCAAGTACATTCTTGGTTATAGTGATTGTGTAGGTAGTGATTACAAAGTCCGTCTCATGAAGCTGAACTTATTACCGCTTGGCTATCGGCGTGACATAATGGACTGTGTATTTCTGTGTAAATTTGAGGGGTGACTATGACATTTACTATGTGGAGTTTATTTCATTCCAGTCTGAGGATGCTCTTTCAATACAGATTCCAAAATTTAGGACGGAAACTTTCCGACATTCGTATTTTAATAGAATATTTTACTTATGGAATGCCAATGCACTTTATCAACCTCCTGATACCACAGCTGTTTTTAGTCAAAGTTATTCAATTATTACATAAAAAAGTTCAACGATAATTTTTCACCCAACAACTCTTGTACGTGGGTTGGCAAATGCCATTGTACACGCTGCCGCCTAATATAGTTAAACTTTTTTTCTTGGCCGCTTTTATTCTGCATTTCTGAGGCTTCTTTTCTTTGTTTTTAACTGTCATTTTCTTTTTGCAATTTTCTGTATACGTCATTGGAGGATTGCTCACTATAGGTGCCTTGTCACCTGTGCGATCGCATCCTGACTGCTGTCAAAGTTTAATAATTAAAATAAAAAATCATTCACTTGATTTGAAGTGAGTCCGGTGAATATACATTTTAATGAATAGACGACAGGTGCAGATGGCGCAAAGTTTGTCCCTAAGGCGAAAATATGTACAGCGCTGGGCAGGCTAGTGATTATCATGTCTGAAATTAGGGACGACTTTCATTATAGATTATAGCCACTGCCCTAATTGCGGTGCTGCGCAACGAAGATTCGAGATCATCTGCGGCCAGCGGCAAGGCAGGCAACGTACCCAGTGATTGGCTATATTTACTCTCTGAATGTCCAGTCTGTTCATATTTTGTGGGTGTGAATGAACGTGCGAGTCAAGCAGTGGGCTACTTGCATAGGTAGGATAGGCAAAGCCGCTTGCACACTGGACGCGAAACAAATTTTTCGCACGACACGTTATATTGACATTATATTGAACGTAATCTGTCGTGTGAAAAATACGTTTCGTGCAAGCAGCTTAATTCACTGAAAACATGTGCAGGAATAGCCCGCTTTGACTAGTTTTTCTTGTGGGCACTAGGGCAGTTTTTGCGGGAATTTCAAAATCGCGCTACTTGGCGGAGGCCCTGCCAAAACATAGCAAGTTAACATATCTCACCGGTGTGTTGGATGTATTGGCTCCGGCACGTTGACCCGACCGGCCGGACGCCATCTTTGCAAGCCAAGCGGACACTGCGCTGCGTTCACAGTGCTATGTGAAAATCGGACATATCAGCACTTAAAATGTGGTTGTTGAACTGAAAAATCTGGCATAATCGATCGCTCTTATACCGAAATTGGTGCTCAGTACTGTCTAAAACAGATTTTTAAATGCAAGTTTGTCACTGGCATCAATTCTTACACTGCCAATCACAAGAATTTGGCGTATATAAGTGATGAGTTAGATTTATTTTAGTTCCCACGCTCCCTGAAGGCACTGACACTGGGGAAGGTTACGAGCCGTTTTGTTCAGCTGTCACTCATGATTCCACGCCCAGCTCAGTTGATACCACGCCCCTCACGCCGCATCAGAGTCACAAGTCTGAAACTCAAAAAACAGATATGAACAGTGGCGGCTCGTGAATTGGCAACAGGGGAAGCCCAAACAATCCTTTAATGTTAATGATTGTTCGTCACCTGTTTTCAATCATTCGTGTAAACAGTGGAGGGTCGTCGGCCGTAGCAAAGTTAAGCCAAAACCTCGCCCTTCAAAGCTTAATAACTTCAACATTTCGTAGTTCACTTTTCTTTATCAGCAGTTGCTCATACGAATTGTTAGAAGAACAGTCAGTTGAGTCAAATTTATTTTCGATAGCATTGTTATACATTGCACCACGAAATTATGAGGGGTTTTCTTTCACACATAAATTACGACATAAATTACCATAGGCCTACGCAATAAATTCTGCGCTCAAGAAGCTCATGAAACGGCATTGATGTGCAAATTGATTAGTGAGGCTCATTAAGCAATAAGCTGAGCAATATCGCATTCTTTTCTTCTATATTAAGGTTGTAGAAATTGGACTGTCTGACTTCTTGTGAAAGAAGCCTCGCAAACTAATTTATAAAGACGTGTTGATAATTTGCGTTGTCATTTGCAATCGAAAATAAATTTGATTGTCCTTAAACCAATTCGTATGAGCAACTGCTGATAAAGAAAAGTGAACTACGAAATGTTGAAGTCATTAATTTTTGAAGGGCGAGGTTCTGGCTTCCCTTTTTTACGGCCGACGAGCCGCCGCTGGATATGAAACTGAAAAAAAAGCTTTGAAACTGAAAAAATAAAATTTGAAACTAAAAAAATAAGATCTGAATCTGAAAAGATAGAACATGCAGCTGAAAAAAATAAGACCTCAAATGTCAAAATATGTATGGAAGCGAAAAGTGAAAATTAATAATTTATTCAAGAGAATTACCAAAGTGAATCAAAATTATATTTAACCTGAAAAAACGTTTCATACACTTATGTTTATTTTTAATACATTGTTATATTTTTCAAAATTCAAGATCAACACATGCATTTTCAGTTTCAAATTAAACATTTTCAAGTACAAAACTTTTGACCCTAATGTAACTCCATAATTGCATAGTCTATGGTTGAATTTAAATGAATATAGAAGAATCACTCCCATTGACAGATCATGGAAGAAGCTGCAATAGTTCTGAAAGTATTGCACATGATAGGAGAAATCAGGCCCAAGGATTCCGCACCCCAGAGTCTAACGTTAGGTTTCATTCAGCGTATGTTATTGCCAAACCAACCAGCCCTCTTTATATTATAATGACTACCAAACTCACAAAGGCCACTCTTTTTTATGAAGTCCTTCAATTTCAAAATTTAATTGCAGCTTTCAGAAAAAAACTTGGCAGTTAAACCTCCTGAACTAGCATCAAGGGAAGGGAATTCTAACTGGCCTGTAGGATGGAGATAACAATTACAATACAAATGCTATAGGTAAGAAGGTGTACAGGTCAGCACTCCTAAAACACGATGTATTATATGCTGAAAAGACACATGTATACACACTCTAAGCATCACATACATAGGCTACATACATACACACACACACACACACACACACACACATACACACACACACACACACACGTTCATACTCACATTAAAACAACTCATCTCAAACACACGCCATGCACGCACACACAATACCCACACATGCGTATACTTGCTGGACATCTCTCCTGTAGCTCCAGTCTGGTATATTAAATCTGAAAAAATTCTTCCCCGGTGAGTTTCGCAGCATTCAGAGCTATTAACTCTGAGTGTGGTGCTACATAACTGGAGATTTCTTTTTTCATCATGTTTCCATCATTCTTTTGATTGCTCTGCCGGCAACTGAATTGATGGTTATTATATGCCGAGTAGACAAGCCATATGCCTAGACTGCTCAGGACTGAGATTACACGCAGAGAAAATGAGCCTGTAATATCACCATGCCTACGAGAGCAGGTTATCTGTAAAGCTTGAGAAATATATAATAAATATCTGGTGAAATTATTCAGAGAAATATGGACACAGCTATAATTTTAAGAGTTATTGGCAGCTAAAATAGGGAACCGACTCCCTGAAAGAGGACTGCTTGATGATCATACCGCTTCTGTAAATAAACAAATATGTGTGGATCATGGCTGATGGTAAAGTCAGGCACAAAAGTATTGCGCTTGAAAATGACCTTAAAGTTCAGTACGTCATCCAGCAGTCATACATCATCCTCATAATAGCCACTGTTACCACGAAACCAAACTTCTTTTACATGGATACTTCGCTCTGACTCTGATCTTTTGTCCTCAGACTCTGCTCTTTTTAAAGGGCAGGAACTTCAGACATAAAAAAGGAAAATGTGCTTGCAATCATATTATTCCAGAACATGATTTTGACCACCTGACCTGGGTTCTTGCCCAGAAGGGGTGGCGAGACAAGTGCTTTAAGTTTTAGCATACAGGAGCAATTTTCATTCACAAAGAGGGAGGATTATTCCATGAGTCAGCAGGTGAAGGGAAGGTGGCTCTGTGAACGCATCACCGTGAGGCCTCTCTGTAGTTAATTACAGAAAAAGAATTACAGGACCAGGCCTCTTAATAACGTCTCTACACAATCAATACGCTATTAGTGGGCTGGTAGGGGACTTCAGAGACGTTATCTCTCATTATTAATTTCCTTTGTACTACATATCTGTGACAGGGTAACCTACTACGCAGGTGAGACTTAATGCTGTCCAATCACCACTGCTCTGAGTGCAGAGTTCGTATCACTGTGTCAGCATCTGCAAACTTTTCTTGTAGCTACGGCTCAATGTCTTCTGAGATGGGCAGTAGCATAGTAGCATCATGGAAGTGTGTTTTATGGTCTAACAAGTCAACATTTAACCTGGTGGCTGAAAAAAAAAACAGCTGCAAAGTTCACTTGATCATAGACGACAAGAGAAACCCATAGTGTTACCAGTGTAAGACCCAAAAGCCAACGTCAACCATGGTGTGAAGGTGTGTCAGCTCACATCATATAGGTCACAATCGAGGGCAGCATTCAATTCTTAGTTTGGCATAATTCAATAGTTAGTTTGGCATTGCTAACTTCGAGAAGTTTGTCAGTAGCGTGATCGCACGCTTTATACTTTGGGAAGTGATCAAGACGTAAACTTTGCATAGTTTTGCGAAGTCTGCCTGGTGCTGTAGTTTTGTGTAGTCTGATCGGGGCTATGTAAAATGAGTCTACTGTGGACTCCACAAAATGTACATGTGATAAGTCAAAACAATTACATAATTATTCATATGCAGACATGCACACAGTAATGCTACATATAGCATATTAAACTGTGCAGCAAGAAATCTGTTTGAATTTAGTTCTCTTGTTCTTATTAATGACATTGGAATGTCATCATTTTTCAATAACAAGTATTTATTATGAGTGCATCTAATGATTTTATCTACTTGGAAAGAGCAGCCTTGGGTTGGCAGTTGTTCATCTTGGCAAACAGTTTAATAATTCATCAGTTTGAGGCAACTCTAACAACACCGGTCAAATTAATATCCTGAGCTCTGACCCATTCTGAATTCTAATGAAGGATATAATATAATTTATTATAAAAATGGAAAAAGTTGACAGACTGGTATTCTACTCAGGTTGCAATGATGTCACTTGGCCCAGGAATGCCTGCCTCTGATTGGCCCTCGGTCCACTTTCCCACATTACACACTTTTGGAGTTTCATCCACCTTTCTGAGTTCATTATTTTGAGAGGTAAACAATGCCCAAGCTTGTGCAAAGTCATTGCACTGAGGCGAGAAAATGTTTGGAATAATCAACTTAAATCTTGTCTTCATCATTTTTTACGGCAGTTGTGAGGGAATATGAGTATTCCTTTAATGTGAATATTCACATTCTAGCTAAATGAGACTGGTTGATAAAATGAGAGTTTTCCATAGAGGTCTGTTCTGTTGTCAGTTCTGCATGATTCTAAATCTCACACCTTGTGGTTGCTCCTTGAATAATTGTGTTACACAGACTATACTATAGGTCATTATTAGCTTGAATCTGTGGTTTGACAGTGTAACCCCGTCCAACACTGAGATACAATGTGCATGCAACTACAACCTATTAAACATACCCAGCACTGGCCTCTCCCTTTAGGTTAGGTTAGGTCAGTGGCCTATCATGGCCATAAGTTCAAGGCAAAGTCTGCTTGCTTTCCACCCACTAATTCAGAATGCTCAGCTCCACAAAATCGACATATCCATATATACCAAGCTCTGTAAGTAGGTATGTAATACCCCTTATGAAAAATTACCAGAAATACTGCAGTAAAAATACTGTAGTTTTCTATCGTAACTATGGTATTTTTGCAGAATTACTATAGATATACAACTGATATACTATAGTAACTCTGTAGTTTACTATAGTGATGCTAAAGTAAATCACAAAAGTCAAGCTCTACTATAGTAAACTATAGCAACGATATCCAATTACTATAGTATATTTGCAACAAACTATAGTTTACTGTAGTGAAGTGTAGTTTACTGTAGTTCACATCAATTTTACTGTAGTGAACTATAGTTAACTATAGTAAATTTTGACAAGGAACCACTTTTGGAGCTCAGTATAATTGCTTGCAATTGGACCCCTGAACACTAGGCTGCAATTTAGCCCCAGTAAACTGGTCTGTGATTGGGCCAAATGCATGGCACTGCTAAATATTGCCTGCGGATGGGAGTGGGAAACACAATGTGTATGGGAATCACATGTCCCATCTGCCTTCACTGCCTTGGGGTATTCAGCCTTATCCAGAAAGGGCTGGTGTGGATGCAGGCTTTTCACACAGCCATACAGTCACTCTCTTGATTTTAATCAACCACTAGAGTCTTGCTAAAGACCTTGGGCTCGTCCAAATTCCAAGAAATGATTACAATATAGATGATAAAAAGCCAAACTAGAAATTCAAAGCATGGATGAAACCATACAGCTCTCTACATATGCTAGAAGAGAATTATACACGAAATAAACTATATATGGAATCAACAGGAATGCTGTGTTAATAAAAATAATTTTTAAATGCCAATTCCGTGTTGAAGTTGTGCCCATGATTCTTAAGGTCAGGCTTAAACATGGGGGTCAGGAGTGGGATGAGAGGATGGCCATAGGATGTTTGATTTCATGCACACTGTGCTAATGCATACATGCTGCACCTACTAAATTGTCGGTTTAATGAGAGGTATCAGACCTAGTTCAGTACATACAGATGTAGCATGAGTATTCAGACTGGTCCCTTGATTAGCAGCATCAGATGTGTAACTAATTGGTTGGAATGAAAGCCTGCACCCTCAGTGGCCTTTTCTGGATAAGGTTGTATACCCTTGTCCAATAATAAGGGCTGTGTGGGGACCATGAGTGCCCCCTACTGTCCCGGCAGAGCATTGCAACAGAAGGCTGGGTTTTATTTGGTCTGGGCACTGGGCCAATGTGAGTCCACTCATTGCCCTGGGACCCCCTTTGTGACCGTCCTGCGCTGAGTTTGCACTGTGTCAGCACTGAGAGAGGGCAGCAGAGACACACCACAGCCTGCTCTACCAAGGCCGAATCAACCCCCCTTCACTGGCCCTCATTACACAACAAAAACGCATCACTTCCTGCTTTACCAAGGCCAAATCTGCACCTACTCATTGCCCCGCATTTGACAGCGGAGCCGCACCACTGCCCGGTTTACCGAGGTCAAACCTGCCCCCATTTACTGCCCCCCATTACACCGCAAAGAAGCACCGCTGGCCGCGCAACCAAGACCAAACCTGCCCCCTCTCGCTACCCCCCATTACAAAGCAATTACCCATCGCTGCCCAGCTTTCTGAGGCCAAACTTGCCTCCCCCCACTGCCCCCCATTTGGTAGCAGAGTTGCACTTTGCCGTTGAATGGAAAAAGCTAGAAAGTCACATTACAGAGATTTCGAGAAAAACATTTCCAACTCCGTCAATAAGGCCATGCCTTTTTCTGTTCCTTTGTTCGGAGTTGTTTGGAAACCTGTGAATTGCTTCTATACAGTTCCAACGTGAAACGATGTGGAAAAAGCCAGTAAGCCCAAAGTAAGATCAAAATAATTTTCCTCAAAAATCTGACTGACTAACCTTCTCCATTGATCGCTAGCACTGCTTGTCAAGCCAGTAGAACTGTTGCCCACTTCATCGAGGTCAAACCTGCCCCCACCGCCCCATTAGGCAGAAAAAATGCACCGCTGCCGAATTTTTTTTGTAATTCTGAAGACTGAACCTGCCTTCCTCAGTATCACCTATTGGGCGGCAGAGCCTCATCGCTACCCACATTGCCACATTTCAGCCCCCCCCCCCCATTGCCCATAATTAGGCAGCAGAGTTGCACCACTGCCCACTTTACCAAGGTCAAACCACAAACCTGGCCCCCCACTGCCCCCATTAGGCAGCAGAGTTGCACTGTTGCCCACTTAATCAGGCCATTACCTGCACCCCCCCCCCCCCCCCACCCCTCGCGACCCCGTCACTACCCTCAGTCCAATATTAGCATTAAGGACATGAGGAATGTTTTCATTTCCCTAAGGTCAAATAAGAACCCTGATACGCAGACATATGGCGCTCATATTCCAGATCTGCAGGGACAGTGTGGCTCACATTGATTAGACGGTAAAACTCGATTATTAAATAAACAAACGGCCAGAAGACTGTTTTATTTGTAATGCTCAGGGCGTAAGAGAGCCTAATGACGGCAACAGGCCATTGCCCATATGGGCTCTACATCATTTCAACTGAGCATAGGGTTTTTAAAAAAAGATGCTGTAGAGCATTACTTTTCCTGTGTGCAAAAAATGACAGAAAGGCCATCCATACTCTGGCCTTTTCATACAGAGAGGAGGTGTCCTTTGCTGAAAATCGATGACTAATACAGCCAGATGGAGTTTTTGCCCACCCGTACCCTCCCTCAAGTCTTACTTCATAAGTGCATCACACGCAGGATCAGTTATTTTTACTGTTATTCTGTTTTCTGTTATGGCAAGTGGATCTGTTTATCTGCTGGGCCGCTGTTTGGTTAGTTTAAGTCATTTTATTTCTAAGCATTTCCCCCATGTAAAATTTTGGTTTGATGCATCAATATACGCCGAAAATCGGGTGATACAGTTAAACATTCTTGGGGCAAAATATTAGCAAATATTTGAGGGATTGACACCTTTGTGCTGAATACAAAATAATGCCAATTTTTTTCCTGTTGTGCATGAGCCTATTTAAGCTATATAACTCAGTATTTGTGTCACAGAGACTCTGGAAATTTGGAAATTAAATTACAGAATCATTTCAGAATTACATTTCTGAATTTACAGACACCAGTGTCGATATCTGCACAAAGGGTTTTAGAATAAATGGGCCTAATGTGATGTAAAATTTAAATTTTTCAAAATTTTGGGGGGTAAAAATTTTCAGACTTGTTTTTAGAGTTAAAAATGAATTAATCTGCTGGAATACTTGGAAAAAAACAGCATTGTCCACACCAATGCATTACATTTTACTTTAACTTCAAAATGTACATACTTTTCACAAATGAATTTATTTGATAGGAAGTTCTGATCACTCACTTTCTTGGTATTAAAGAGCATTTTCCTGCATTTGAGCATTTGAAGCAGACATTTAATACGAACACTAAGCTGACACACTTAGTTATCAGCCTCTTGCTGACCGAATCACGAACATGTCTGTAGCGCAGTAATAATTTTACAGGAGTGACCAAGTCTCCCATTAATACCGGATGACAGGCCTCTGGATCGGAGGACTCATGTCGGCCCAGTTTCCCACATGAGGTCCCTGTCCCCAGACCTCCATCATAAGCACAACCTTCCCTCTTTAGCACCCCCCTGTGGAGCACAGTAAAGTGACTCAGCTGGCCTCATAAACATCCAATTACACCGTCCAAGGATATTTAGAAGTGCCTTCCCTGAGTTGGAAAGCTCTGTAATGATAATGAAAGGTTGGCTGGGTGGTAGGAGGGGAAATTTTCCACTTCATTGCGCTTTTTGCCTCCAGAAGCACCTTGTTTTGCCAAACTGATATGTGGCGTGTTCTTCCATAATTCTGTCCTCGCGCACTATAGATCTGAGATTTGGCAGCCCTGTGTTAAGTTATATCTGAAGATTAATGTGCATTTTTATGAGAGAAAGTAGAGCAGGGATGTAAAAAGAAGGACCAGCTGGTGTTACGGTATTAAAGGATCTGCGATAGCCGTGAAAACGGTTTATATTTACAGACTCGGACTAGCAGCTTCTTTCAGTGTAGCCCACCCCTCACTGGACCCCATGACTTTACAATGATTGGTTAATTCTGGTTTAAATAGGCTTAACATGACTGGGGAATCCTTTTCTCACTGGGGTCAAGTGATTTTATTGAGTGATGGTGCATTCTTCTGCGGTATAATTTAGTCAAGAACACGCAACTTGAATGAATACTGTTCAATGGAGTAGGCAACTTCCAGAAGTACTAGCACAGAGGTAGTTTGTTTTTGCTTCCCATGAAACATTTTCTTTGATATGTTTATTGTATTGCAATTACGGTTAACTGTTTACAAAAATATATATTTTATTAGTAGATAGTTTATTGAGTCATACAGTTTTTTTATGGAAGTTTTATCATCAAGGATCATTAAAGGCTCCCGACTGAGCAGCCAAAATCGCTGCAATGCTGTTCTCCAAAAAATATGCTGTTATCCTTGGTGAAACGGAGAAGCACTGATCATAAGGATGCCAATAATATTTTTATGGGGAACATTCAGTTGAAAAATGTGATGTTCTGTGTTTGTATGAGGACATTTAGTATGTATCAGGAGCAGTCATCTGCATTTGCATCTTCATGAAGGGTGACAGTAATTCGGGCGGTTTGCTCCTCACATGAACTGTCTCCTTTCTCCATTGTGTGTGTGCACGATAGCAAGGCTGCTGCATTCTCTTCTCTGCAGTTAACATAAAAATAAATAAAAACGGCAATATGGAGGCGCTGAGTGCTCCCACAAGTGTTTCTTATCTGTGCAATCACCACAATTCATTTCCTCTGACTTGTTAGTGCAGGGTTTTAGGCGAACTGAAATATATGAAGTCATTCTGTCATTAGCATTGCAGAGGCGGGAGTGGCCTGTCCTTTCAGTATATGCAGTGTGGGCATGTGCATGTAAGGTTTGTACGGTTGAGCCCCTGGGGTAGCACAAAAGTGATCTAACTCAAAATTAGTCTCTTTTCAAGTTCGAATCTTCAAATGATTCTCATTCATTAAATGATTCTCGTTTAATCTGTTTAGTGCAATAATGGATTAACTCCGTAGAGTTCCAGTACAACACAGTACGTGGGGCGTACGTTCCACACCTCTAGACCATATAAAGTGCTCAGTGCAATAGTAATCCAAAATGAAAAATCAAATAAAATGAGTGGGACCACTTTTGTTCAAAGGGGCTCAAATGAGACCTGCTTAGAATCACGCCTGGTTAAGGACACCCTCTCATGCTTGATGTAGGGTTTTAAACATACTGAAAGATAACTGGTCACATTTGAGAGAAGAGTAATGGTTTTTATTGATTTCATCATTGTGAATAACTATTGATGTTCGCTTGTATTTGCTCTAAGAGCATTCTGCCGCCCCGGCTCATTTTAAGAGCTTTGCTGTAACTCACCTTGGTTTTGACAGTCTGTCAGATGAGAGCATATGAATGTGATCGGTGTGATTATGAAAGACCATAAACCTGTGCCCCACTTAGAGGATCTTGATACAAAGCGAATGGGCATTAGTTACAGTTCACATCAGTTTAGCACGGTGTAATTACATGGCCAGAGGCTTAATGAAGAGAGTGACTCTGGGTTTAGAGATGAAAGAGGGGATGGGCTGCTGGAATATACCATCATTTACCTCTGTCTAAGGGCGCACAAATGGAGGGAGGGAATTGTGACACACCCACTCCAAACAAATACTCAAACACACACACACACACACACACACACACTCACGCACGCACGCACACACACACACGCACACGTCATATGCCCTTTAAATAATTATGCACAGTATGTGCACACACGCATATACACATCATAGAATGTCCTTTGAGTATTTAAGTTAACTGTAATCACATCAACAATAATTATAACAGCTTGCGGTTTTAACTGCTTCTGATATTTATTTTCAGCTTCCTGACTGAGGGGGAGTGAGTATGGTCTTTATGT
The DNA here is from genome assembly GCA_029721435.1 of Gymnothorax reevesii. Taxonomy (NCBI): domain Eukaryota; kingdom Metazoa; phylum Chordata; class Actinopteri; order Anguilliformes; family Muraenidae; genus Gymnothorax; species Gymnothorax reevesii. The sequence goes on along the minus strand of CM056585.1, from coordinate 71,960,666 downwards.
TTTACTTCCAGTTACACAGCTTTTTACTTTTTGTTGAAGGAACCTATTACATGCTAGTTTAAGATTGTAAAAAAAAAAAAAAATCTGTGGTTACGACTCACATTATGTCATAAGTGGACACTAACATACCAGTAAATTTAGCAAGGAGAGCAAAGTGTAAAATGACTCATATTTTTATGTGAATCTGTTCATTTAATGACCTACATGCCTTTAGTCATTTACTTCCTACGGACCTGACATTAATTTACGTTGATGGCTGTAAATGACGACAAACGCAATGCTAGTTTCCATTCGAATGGAGATATGCACATTAACGCACTTTGTCTGAAAAAAATAAATGATCATCATGCAGTCAGTTAGAACAGTGGTTTTCAATGGTAGAACTAGCTCCCCTGCATGCTGGTTTTTGTTCTGCAGATTGTTTTAATAAGGTGCATTTGGTGTTTCATTTACCCTCTTGAGCTGCATTTTGACAAGAAAATCTTTGCAAGCCATGCAGAATTAAAACTCCTTGATTATATTGTTTACTTTTCTGCATTGGAAACAAGCACGGGTAATAGTACTTTTAAACAGATCAAATTAGACAAGAAAATCATGTTCCAAATTAGGTTCCTGAATGCAAGTGTTTTATCCATCTATTATCTTTACCTCTCTTCGTCACTAGGGGAAGCTGTAGCCAATCCCAGCGGACTTCGGTACCATGGACAGCTCACCAATCTATTACAGGATGCACACACCATTCACTTTAATACCTGTTCACAATCAGCCTGCCAGGCGTGTCTTTGGACTGTGGAAGGAAACCAGAGCAAACCCACGCGATACGTGGGGAGAACATGCTAACTCCACACAGAAAGGCCCCAGGCCGGATAACTGTGATACAACAGTGATACCAATCCCACCACTGCACCGCCTCTCAAGTGCTTTCAATCCATCCATCCATTTTCAACCACTTATCCTGATCTGGATGGCGGGTAACAAACTAAGCAGAGTGGCCCAGGGATCCCCTTCCCCAGCTATTTCCTCTAATCCCGAGGGACTCTGAAGTGTTATTTAAATAGGTTGTTTGAAACAAAGCAAGTTTGACTCTAATTTGACTGCCCAATAAATGGTTTATTTTCGTGACAGTGGTTCGTGCAATCAAGAACCTATCAATTCTTAAATTAGATGGCTGAAAATTTTTCCTTCTGTCGCAGTTGTTTCCAGTACATCACATACAAAAGATTTATTCTGCGGGCCATTCACGGTAATTATTAGAGCGATCCTCTACCATTTCAAATCCAGAAGCTTGCCGTCTTTGACGTCAATCGGTAACTGCTACTGTGACTAAGGAACTTAGCCACTACGATGAGTCATTTCCTAAGTCTTCTCTGTAGTTGCGTGGTGGCCGGTCTGACCTTTCAACTTTTTGCATGCGACCCCAGCTTTCTCCCGTTTCAATTTAGCGGCATGACTCAAATGTGCAATGACCGTCATGAAGCCCTTGTTATTGCAGACAGTGTCTGCTATCACAAACAGTCGTGCAGCGCTGAAGCACCTATATTTAGCTCAATGTCTGTGACATAGTGTGAATTTTTATATGTGAATCTGTCTCTTTTCAGCAATGACTGCTGCTGTGTCATAGATATTGGAATTTGACTGGCTAATCTCTATTGGCCAGTCTTTGGCATGTTATACACGAAACATGCAGTAGTACACTCCCAGGCCGAAAAAAAGACACTCTCTGTAATACTTTGTTGGACTGCCTTTAGTGGCATTGTTTCAACAATCTTATTTAACATTTATATCCAACCAGAGTTACACTACTGTTCGGCAGAGATCTTGTACTGAGGACAGGAGAGCTACACTGCTGCATAAAACTTCCTCCACCGGTCTCAAAGACTTTCAATTGGTCAAGATTAGGAATTTGTGAGGGCCATTTCATTTGTGATCGATATTCCTCATGCTTGCCATATCAATCTTTCACAATTTCAGCTCGATGAATCTTGGCATCATCATCCGTTGGCATCAGGGACTAAAGAATACAATAAAAAAAGTAATGTAGCCGAGTCATTAAGTACATTCAAGTAGTTTATTGACTTTTTATCCCTGCATAATGTTGCTGAGATTAGACCAGTCCAAAAGATGCAACCCCAGATTGTGGTACTGGTGCTTGAAGCTTGTACATTGGGCACAATGCTTGATGGGTGCACAGCTTTTTGGGCTTCCTTTCTAACCATGATGCACTCATCATTCTGGAATGGAGTAAATCTGGACCAATCAAACCACACAACCTTTCTCCTTCGCACCACAGGGTAATCTTTATGCTCTCTGGCAAATTTATGTAGTTTTTTCTAATTAGCCTCACTAACAAACAGCCTTTTTTTCAGACCGATTTCTTCCGTGAAGTTGGCAGGTCATCATTATCAATTTAGGTTTTAATAATGCCTTGGACAGTTTTTAACCCAATTCCAGTGATTTCAGAGATTTCCTTTGCTGTTTCTTTGCTTGAAGCAAGCCAATAATTTGCGCCTCTTGAAACACGGTATCCACAGCCATTGAATTCACCTTTCTTAAGAAAAGAGAAGCTACACGCTGAATCATTTGGGGTTTTGAGAATTGTTGTCTGGTGAAACATAATTATCACCGCAATTATGCTCCAGTCATAGGGATCTTAAGTATTTGCTAAGTTGAATTCAAATGTTGACTTTTTTTTTTGGCCAGGCAGAGCATTATTGCTGTGCTATGCTCCTAATGATAACCCCACCCAAGTAGTCAGTGAGTGCTGTCAACAAGTACAGTAGTACCTCATTATTATTATTTTTTAACTTATAACAAATTTGAGCTACCAGGGGAACCTCCTCCAGTTATTTGTTTGTGACTGATGCTGGTTCAGCTGTGTGGTCACAATGCGGTATTTCTTCTGAAATGGGTCGTTGCGTCAATTTTTAAACCCACAATTTAAGTCAGAAGGCTGGTCTTAGTTTCACATCTTTGAAAATGAACAAGCGCTGCTTGAGTATCATTGGCCAGAAAATGATATTAGTTATTTTACACAGGATTAATTTTAATTTATCACTCCAGTGACTGCGCCGAAGTAATAATGATGAATTATGAAGTATTGAGCTGCATTCTAGATTTGTTAAATGATCATCAAATTAACCTATTTTGTTTTTTCTTGGTACAATCCACAGTTGCCATTGATTAAATTGATCATCTGACAGCAGCACTGCTTCTGTAGCTGTGTAAGCATTGTGCTCATATTCAAAACGGCTAATGAAATTACAACAGTAAACAAGTTAAATGTCATCTTTGTCCTCAGGTGATTATTGATTTTTATGCCTTGTGTTATTAGTGTCTTCCTCTTGTAGCCGATGGTTCTGTTGGCAGATGAGGTAGCTGCACGCTGTACTGCACGTCCTTACAGCCTGTAATTCAGTGATCACTAAATTCAGGCTTTTGTAGTGATATTGCCTTTAATGCTGTATTCAAAATGTATCAAATCTGTCCACTTTTTGTAGGGAGCTTTTCAACTGTAACTTTAAAAAAAAAAAAAAAAAAAAAAACCCAGGCCTTAACTTCTGAAAAAGAGAGTCTAAAGCGACACCGACAGGGAAAATCTCTCTCCACGTTCACACTTGGCTCTGGATGACAGTGTCTGTCAAATGCTTGTAATGTAATGTAATGGGATCATCATAGTGAATATGCGCCCATTAATGCTATAATGTTGTCCTTTTGCAGTCAACGAGCACTCCTGCTGCTCTGTCGGTAACCGTCCCTCTCTCAAACACATTCATTTTTAACAACAAGTGCCTAAAGTAGAGATTCTCCTGCCCTTCAGCTCAAAGAGGAGATGCTTGCAGTCTCAAGAGTGAAAGCCTTTTGTTCAGCATTTCGCACTCATCACCTTGATTTGATGAGTAACACGGTTCTCCAGCCTAGAGGTAGAACAAATCGGTGAAATTGGATGGCTGAGGTCATGGACGGAAGAAAACCATGACAGAGCATTTGGATGCTGCCGGGTATTCCTCCTCTGCTCAGGAGTAATGATAATTCGACAGTCTCTTTCACTGGGGTGAGGTGAGGTCTCAAAACTCAAAGCAAGGGGCCGGATCTAAATGAGGGAACATAGATATTACGACCACTGTCAGTATCACAGTTTTTTGAGTGCACGATGTCATTAGTTTTTTTTTTTTTCAGTTGAACCCCTCTGTTCTCCCGTGGAGTGCCTCAGTGCAGAAGACTTTAACCCTCACAGTCATATACACTCATATATGTGAGCTCTTATCGCAACTATTTCCTTTGCATAGAAGAACTTTACTTTCCTCTTTCAGACAGCGACTGACTCACACAAAGTGCTGTTGCCGGTATAAACAGCCAATGCAGTATTAATAATGTCTTACGGGGATACCAAAATCGAGTGGGACTTTGCAGTATCTACCGGTTTTGAAATGCACAGATTTGCTGTGAAGTACATTACAGAACAGCTGGAGGTATCATGTGCCCAAATCTGATTTAAACTCCAGAAACACTGTACTGGTTCAGAGGAACAAATCTGCCTGTCTGATACATTAAATGGCTTCTCTGCAGGGTTACCCCCAATGTACGATCATGTTCCATTCGCGTTTTCATCTTCTTAAGCTCTCATGTTGCTCTCATACTTTCAGTTTGATATTGTAACTTTCTGTCATATCTTTTGTTATCATGCCTCTAGTCACAATATATCATCATACCGAATGAGAATTGTCACTATCCTATCTCACCAGAGCCCTGATGTTCCTCCATTGAACATCGGTCTGCCCTAATGTTTTTGCCTGAATTTGCCAAATAAAATCTTAGTCATTGGTGATGGCGACGGGGTGGTAGTGGTCTTGGATATTTTTGTCTCCTTGACCAGTTCTACTCCACAGCATGCAAGCTTCAGGCCTGGACAAAAGAGAACCTTGAGTGACAGGATGCATTCATTAGAGGTAGGCTGTATCTTTGCTGGACTCCACAGACCAATTAGCCGCACTACTGTCACAGAGGCAGGTGTGGCGTCTCCATGGCAATGGGGGGATGAGGGATGAGACTTTGACTGGTAGATGAAAAGACATAAACCACACAGAGACGTGCCTGATTCACAGTATGTGTTTCATTGTTGGGGCAAAGGGAGATCTCAACTTGTTTGTAATTCAATCCTCAGAAGTGGATATAGACTTATTCTATTGATAATTATATAGCCTGGGCTACGTAGACTGTTTGGTGGCTGCCCCCCCCCATAATAATGCAGCGATAATATTGCATAGCAACACAGCAAATCAAAATATCCAGGAACCCAGAGGACATAAACGCACTCACTCGTCATCTTTCATGACTCCATTTGCGTTTGTCATTCTCTGCATGAACTGGACTTTAAATTTGTTTTCTACTTTGGGATGGCCCTGTTGCCTGCCCCACTGAATAAATGAACCTAATGCTATCTTTGTTAGATTGGTCCACTGAGCATCCAGTATTTAAAGTTAAGATCCTGAAATTCCAAATCAAATTCAGAGTTCCAGACTTTCTCCATAACAGTTGTACTAGTTATGAATGGAGGATCATGGGATTTAAAGTGAAGATTCTGGAATTCCAAATCAAATGTGAAAATTCCAGATGTACTTCAACCCACATCAAGCCGGCACTGCTGGGTAATTGCTGGCATAGCAAGTGGTATGTTAACCAAATGTGGGCCAGGTCAGGCAAAGATGGCACTGTTTAGGTGATAGCATGCCATATATGAGCTGATTGTGTCCATGACTAGCCCTGTGCTGGCCCATGTATGGGCCACAAAAGGGTCAACATTCTTTGCTGTATGTGGGCTGAGTGTGAGTGCATTACGTGGGCCAGAACTGGGCCAGACTAATTTTGCTATGTGGGAAGCAGTTCATGTAGTTCTGAGGACTGCATCATTAATAGAGACTAATTACTGTTGATGTGTCAGCATCCATTTAATTAATGATGTGCTCTTGACATCTCAAGTACTGGATCTGTTAAGGCTGATTCATAGTGGTTTGATGCATATTTGTTGTGACATAAAGTGAGCACTATAATTTGTTAGACAATGACACATTTTTTTGTTGTTTTGGTTATGTTGGCCAAGTCAATCACTGAATCTGAACCCGATGCAACATGCATTTTACATGCTGAAGAGGAGTCTGAAGGCAAAAAGTCCCCAAGAAAAAGCAGGAACTGAAGATGTTTGAGATATTGGTCTGTTGGCGCATTATCAGTGAAGATACCCGGTGTCTACTGATGTTTATACATCACAGTAACTATATTCATAGGATAGGTGACCTAGTGTTAATTCATTCTACATTACATTAAACTGTCCAAGATGTTTTGATGCGGCCAAAATGGGTGGGGAAGGATTATGTTCAAAAAGAGCTATCATTTGTAAACGGTTCAACAAATGAAATTAAAATGTATCTCTAAATTAGTGTACAAAAGCACATCGTACTAAATATTTTATGAAATCAATTGCATGTTTTTGGATATTAAATTTGGATTTCAGCTGACCTTATACAGATTGACTTCCTGTGGACTGACCTGAAAGTGAGAACGTGTTTTGTGCTGATCGTTTGGTCTTCTGTTGCCAATAAACCATAGCCCGTTTAAAATGCAAGACTTGGCTGAAAAACAGAATGATTTTCATGTTTGAATCTTGTTTGTTTTGTGGTTTTATTGATTTATTTTTAATTTTTTTTTGGGGAGCTTTTTGCTGTGAGATCAGTTAGAATATTAGAAGACCAACGTCAGTGCGCCACAGGGGTTTGTTGCTGATGTGCATGTAATGAATCAGAGATGGTGCAGCTGCTTTATTTCCGCCATACGCACTAAATTGAGCAAAAAAGCTGCAGCGAAGCAAAACAAACCAACAAAAAATACTGCACAGACCTCCCTCCCTGCATCCTCGCCATCAACACTCTCAGATAGCAGCACACGTAAACACCTGAAACTTTCCTATTGCAATTCACTCTCTCTGCACCTTTGCTGCATCTCAGAGCTCGGATCATAATGCACAGGTCATAAATTCGGAAAGAACTGCTGAAGAATTCCAAAAATCTGCAGTCGCAATGCTGCTTGAGCTGAAACAGTATTCTTTACCAAAAAGCTATCATTTAGAGCAATACCCATTCTTTCCCACTAGAGAGTGCACAAATTTCACGCACACTTTGGATGAGGTGTTGTACATGCTACATACTTAGTCGTTTCTCTTTTAAGGGCTGTGATATCATTGTCTTGTATACCACACTAATGGACTTTAAAAACTTATAACCAGAATTGCAGCCAAACTCGGATTCAAATTTGTAACCATTTATTGACTTTACCCATAACAACAACTTCGACAAAATGTCAGATAACATCAACAAAAAAAGAACGACAAAAGAATCAACAATGACAGGTTTAACAACAAAATCAACAATAAAGATCAACTCCAATCTCAGTACTGAGTGTGACCAACACATGTCTGCAACAAAGCCATCACTTGTCTTGACATGGACAGCACCATTCTGTTGAGCTGTTGCTGGGGAATGGCCTGCCACTGCTGGAGAAGGGCTTTTTGGAGCTCAGCCCTCGTCATGGACGTGCTGGAATGCGTCGCCGAACCCGCCGATCCAACAGGTCCCACACATGCTCGATACACTTCATGTCAGGGCTGAAAGGTGGCCATTCCATGACTCACTCACCATTCTGGGCCAGGAGCTGCTGGGTCACATGTGCTGAGTGAGGTCGTGCATTGTCTTGCATGAATGTGACCTAAGGGTGGTCATCATCGAGCCTCCTCCAAAGAGATCTGTCTCAGCAATGCAGGGGGCCGCGTATCTCTCACTTCGTCTGTAGACCCTCTGTCTTCCAACATGTCGGTACAGACAAAATCTGGACTCATCAATGAAGACAGAATCGGTTGGGGACTCGTCTCTGACTATATTCTTCAGCCCAGCAAAGCCTGGTAGCCCTGCGCCGTGCATCAAGCTGCATTCCAACACATGTCCTGTGGGCTCTGATCCCTCGCTCTGCAAGTTGACGGCTCACTGTTCTGCTGATCCTTGGTCTGTGGATTCCTAGGGTCTCCTGAGCCATCCTGGCACAGGTTCGAAACCAATCTCTCAGGAAGACGAGGTGGAGCTGATTGTCCTGGGCTGGGGTTGTGACCCTAGACTGACCAGGTTGGGGTTGATCATTGGTGCATCCAGTCTCCTGGTAACAAGCCACAAGGTTAGAGATTGTGGGTTGGCTGACCCGAAACGATGGGTGATGTGATTTTGGGATGTTCCAGCCATCCACAGCCCAATGGCTTGATCACATTGGGGTCTGGAAAGGCGAGGCATGGCGCACGTAGTGTCTTTGAACAAATGCTCTCGGGATCTGGCCTTAATGACCTCAAGGATTATTTTAAGGTGTTTGACAGCATTGCAATTGTGATCAGTGAGGCCGGACGAGGTTATCAGTAATTCCTTAAATCCTGCTCCACAGACACAAACAAGGTCATGACCTCACGCACTGTTGTGTCTCCTCACTCAAAGACAACTGCATATCAATTATGTAATCATCAACAAAATTAAAGCTCCCCTAACCCAACTGTACTATTTCTGTCTGGTCAGACTCACAAGTTTTTAAAGTCCTTCAGTATAAAATACACCATTTTATAGTTGTGGTAAAGCTTTCTTTTCTAGTTTCAAGACACGGTCTCGGGAAACTGCTTTGGTACAAAGACTTGTCGTCACTGCAGTTGTTACATTGGCAGTCAATCCAGCAGTTCTTATGCATGATCTGACATGGCAGAAACCATTTTATGGAACGTGTTTTTGTGACATCACAGATGACGCACTTTATTGTGGACAAATTTGGTAATTCTGTGTCATCCCTGCAGTTTGGATACAGTCATAAATTGAACATTAATGGGTCCAGAAACTTCTCTGGGCATCATTCATCATTCAAAATTCAAAATTTTTGTTTCATCTGAGGTTCATTTGTTTGTGGCATTTGAAATGGGAATGATGTAACTTTCTTCATCTGTGTTTGTACAGGCCCAAACATTGAACTTTTCACGAGCAAAACGACTTCTCACAGTATGTGATTCGCAACCATGATCCAGGGAATTTCGTTGCATTTGGGTAACCATAAGGCGGTGTTAAACCATGAAGGGATTCGAACCCAGTCACCTGAAATCTGACATTTTGAAATGCTTACCGTACCTCATGGTCATCATATGAATCAACAAAAGGAAAAACTATCAGTTGTGAACTTAGACCATAAAAACCATCATGAATTTTTATTGCCTCTCAGAATATTTAATACTTTGCTAGAGAATTTTATTTTCCTTGATGCCTTAAAAAAAATTATTTTATAGTTTTGTTGCATTGATGGAATTGAGATTTTTATTTTCTCTTTAAAGAAGATTACATTCAAAACACCAGCAATGGTCTGGAGTACATATATACTGAGGCATTAAAAACGCAAAGTGGTTTTTATCATCTAATTCAAAAATTGATACTTTTTCCTTTTGCTGATTGACACGATGACCATCAGGTATGGTGGGCATTGAAAAAATGTCAAATGTCTGGGTTCATTATACCTCATTATGATAATCTAAATGCAGCACAGTTCCCTGGATCCTGGTCGTGAATCACATCGGGAGAAATAATTTTGCACATGAAAAGTTGAAGATCAGGGCCAATAAAGACACACATAAACAAAGTCACATCATTCCCGCTTCAAATGCCACAGACAAATGAATCTCAGAAGAATCTTACATGTTGAATGTTGAATGATGGCCAGTCTCAAAGAAAAGATACCGGACGTATTAATGTCCATTAAATGGCCTTATCCAGACTGCAGGGATGACATGGAATGACCGGATGTGTCAGCTGTCGCCCACAACAAAGTGCGTCATCTGTGACGCCACAAAAACACATTCCATAAAACGTCTTCTGCCATGACAGATAATGCATAAGAACTGCTGAACTGACTGCAAATGCGACAATAACAGTGAGGGCAAGTCTCACTACCAAAAACACAGTTTCCCAAGACCGTGTTTTGCTACTAAGAAAGATACCTTTTACAACTACTTAAAACAGTATATTTTATTATGCGTTTTAATGCCTCTCAGTATACATAAATTAGTAATCTATCTGAATATTGTAAATAATGCAAAAAAAAAAAAAAATTAATTGAAAATGCTCCTTTCTACTACAGGTGGATAGAATATCATGTGCAGGTTTCATCCAGGGTTAAACAAATGCATAAACATGAATTGTGGGATAAAACATTTTTCAGTGGATTATATTGAAATAAATTGCATGCCAATCAACTGTAATTTTTTAAAATCTCTTTCTATCTAGATGGAAATAAAAGTTTGTTTTGAATGGCAGCTTGAATTAACAAATGAATAAAAACCTTTTTTTATTTTTTAAAAACATTTTTTGAAAAATGTTTATTAGCAGAAAAAAAAAAATCAAAATACAGGACAGTAGTTTTTCGTACAAAAAGTGGTAAACTTTTTATGCAGTATTTTTTGACTGATGAATACAACGTCACATGGGTGAAAATTTTTAATTACAATGTGAAAATGCCCATTAAGTTGAAAAAAATTTATGTCACCTTTGCTACATCTTGATTGGAAATTCCTGAGTTGCAACTTCACTAAAATAACCAGAAAAAAAAAATGATGAGGAAGAATGTTGAGAAAGCCCTAGAAAATCAAATATCCATGTTCCAGATTTTTGAAAGTGTGAAAATGAATGAGCTTAGTAAAATTCAAGGTCTCTGTGATTAATAAACTAAATCTATGCTGAATAAATCCATTTCAGGAGTAAAGGCTGAAAAACAACTTTTTCAAACATTTTAAAGTCAAGCTTGCTACAGAAATTCCACGTCTGTATCCTTTTTTTCTGACCAGAGGACGCGGAGTCATTGGTTTGAGTCAGTGTGAGGTCTCGGATAAGAATGAGCGCGAGCAGTAGCCAAATCTAAGAAAATTACGAATCTTTCCTCTGTTTCCTGTGGGTACAGGACAAAAAATGTACCATTTATCAATTTTTATCCTTTCTCATTTTTTTTTCAATTCACTCATTCATTTTCTATACCCGCTTATTCCTCACTAGGGTCATGGGGCGAGCTGGAGCCTATCCCAGCTGACTACGGGCAAAGGCAGGGACCTACCCTGGATAGGTTGCCAATCCATCGCAGGGTGCACACACCATTCACAGACCATTCACTCTCACACTCATACCTATGAGCAATTTAGTGTCTTCAGTAAACCTGATATGCATGTCTTTGGACTGTGGGAGGAACCCAGAGTACCCAGAGAAAACCCACGTGAACACAGGGAGAACGTGCAAACTCCACACAGAAAGGCCCCAGGCCAGATTGGAACCCACAACCTTCTTGCTGTGAGGCAGCAATGCAAACCACTGTGCCACCGTGCCGCCCTTTTTTTTCCCAATTGATCAATTTTTATCAATTTTAAATTTATCTAATTTTCACATATCCATAGAAAGATCACAGTCGCACCCCTCTCTTGGGTAAGGTTTGCTGTATATTTTTGCCATCCCAAATCGCAAGTGAATTGGCGGTGCCAGGTGTGTGGTGTGGTGTGTGCGTGTGTAGTGCCAGTCAAGCAGACTCACTCTCTTGGGATGTATGTTCTGAGCATGTGCAGTAATTGTGACAAAGCTCCTTTAATTCCAACAAAGTATTGAACTCATCTTTGAAAAAATTACGGACTTGCCTCCTTTTGTCATTTCATGGCAGTATGTACAGGCACACAGACGCACGCATCTATATGCACACGCACACAAGCTCATACACAGCGCACTGCACACTACTGCGTCACGTGTAGTAGAGTCAGGCTTACCCGTACCAACCTGCTGGTGGTGGGCAGAGGGGGGGGGTCCTGCCGCTTTAGGGGAAAAACGAGACAGAGGAAAGAACTGTCTGTACTAGAGAGGAGCCACAGCCATCTGTCACCGGCTGAATGACTCATAAAATAAAGAGAGATAATGAGAGGTGGGGTCTGAGTTCCTACAGAGGAGTCAGTCAGTGTCACTGTCTTTTCTCGCCTGTGAGCTGGGAGGGTCAACGCCGGGCCACGCCTGACACACACCGCACGCGGGATGGAGAATGGACACCTGAGCGTCAGTATTCTGTACTCTGAACCTGTGTGTGTATGTGTGTGTCTGCACATGCATCTGTGTGCATTCGTATATGTGTGCGCACGCTCGTATGTGTGTGTGTGTGTGTGTATGAACGTGTGCCTGCATGTGTGTGTGCACGTGTGTGCGTGAGAGTGTGTGTGTGTATGCGTGCGTGTGCATGTGTGTGTGTGTGTGTGTGTGTGTGCGCGCGCATGTGGGTGTGCATGCGGTGCAGGGTGGTATAGTGTATACCCTCTATTTACCCTACATCTCAGTCTGTGCTCTGATACTCTTATCAATGCTTATGAGTGTAGCTGAGCTGCAGAGTTGCTGTCTGATGTGTCAGTTTCTATTACGCTCTTCCAATTACACCATTCATAAATATTTGGACATTCCTATCATTGTGTCATTATCATTTAGCAATTATTATTTTAGCAGTCTGCCTCAGTCTATTGGAGTTTAAATCAAATAAATGATATGAGCTTTTTACTTTATTTCAAGTTAATGCAAACTGTCAGTTTTAATTTAAGGATATTTACATCCACATCAGGTGAACAGTATAGGAATTACAGCACTCGTTATACATTGTCCCTACATTATTCAGGAACCAAAATCAGTCAGACAACTGGCTGCTCAATTATTCCATGGTCAGGTGTAAGGAAGTCCCTCACAATGCCATTTGCATATGTAGATATACGGTTGGAGGCCAAATTACTGTCGCAGGCGGTGACACCAGCCATCATTAAGGTGAAAAATCAAAGCGAACCGATCAGAGAGATAGTAAAACCATTATGAGTGGCTAAATCGACTATTTGGAACATGAATAAAAATAAAGAATGCACTGGTGTCTTCAGGAATGCCTGGAAGACCAAAGATAACAACTGTGATAGATGACAGGGAAAAAAAAAATGTTCCTGCAGAAGAAGAACCTGTCACAAGAGTCAGCCAGATCAAAAACTCTCTCCAAGAAGTAGGCGGATCTGTGTCAGTGTCAAAACACAGCAGAAAACTTCACCAGAGTCAATACTGACAGTTTTCCATGTGAAGATGTGAACAACAGGGAAACCTCAAAATCAGGAATTTTGCAGAGAATATCTGAGCAAGCAAAATAAGAACAACTGTGCAGTTCTAGATCTGCACCCCACTGACTGATAAGATCAACTTGAACTAGAGTGATGGGAAGAGAAGAGTTTGGAGAAGGGGAGGACCTGCTCGCAATCCTGAGCACACTGCCTTATCTGTGAAGCCTGACAATGTGTGGGCATGTATGGCTGTCAGTGAAACTGACTCCACTGTATTTGTTGATGATGTGACAGAATCAACAGGATGAATTCAGTATCTTTGTTAAAAAAAAAAAAAATTGATATTGATATTTTTATTCTGCTCTGATTCAATCAAATGCTTTAAAACTCTTGGTTGACACTGTAATTGAACTATGAACCAAAGCATCCAAGCGCATTTTTGGGGCAAAGAAGTGAAATTTTCATTGATGGCCGAGTCAATCACTAGCCCCTGAGACCAACTGTGCATGATTTTCACATTCTGAAGGTAAAGCTGCAAAAGAAATGAACCAAGAATTTGCGGAAACTGGAGACAGCCGATAGTTAAGGCCAGGCAAATCATCACCGGGGAAGAAGTCCAGTGTCTGGTGTGGTCCATGCCAAACTTTTGCTATTCATTGACTGCAAAGGATTCAGATATGCTACATGCACTTTTTTTTTTTTTGGAAAAGTCCTGAAATTAACCCTTTCAGCGCCATGGGCAACTATAGTTGCCCAATGATGTAAGATATCAAAGTCAGATGCTGTTGAAAACCCTATCATGTGGCAAATTGCTTAAAAGAGCTCCCACAGCTCAGGATAACTACATTTTTAATTCCTTGAATATGTATTCGGCGCTCAAAGAGTAAAATTTGAAATCTACCTTTCAAATGCATTGGAGTGGTCCTCAGAGCCCTGTCTAAATAGTTATGGAATGCATTGTATCTCACCATATAGACAGCCCTGCAAAGCTGTCTTGGCCAGAGTGTGTCTGACAAACAAATTTATACAAAGATATTTCAAACAGGGTGAAATATGAACCGACATGTTCCATGAGTTTTTTATAGAGTGAAAGGGTCCATAAAATAAAAGGGTACATGATTTATCAATGAACAGGTTTTGCTCCGCAGACAGAGTCACCCTGAAAGTCAGATAAATTATCTGCTGGGAGGAGGGGGAATTAACTGCTGCCATTTATCTGGAAGCTACTCAAGGTCGGGGAGAGCAGGGCATGATCTCTGGCAGCTGACGCTGCGAAGGGGGCAGTGGAGTCAGATTATGGAAGGAGTGGATGAATTCCATTCGTTTTAGGCCTCTCACATGATACCTGGATACCATTTCATCACCTCCACAATTTCCTGGATCCCAGGTTTTCTAAAGGGATTATATGCTAAAGGTATTAGCCACGGACACGGGCTGAGCCTCTTTTGCGCTACTACACCGCCGGCCAAAAGATATAGTACATATAGAATTTTCAAGCTGGCAAGGGATTGAAAATTCCTTTAAATGTATAAAAACACGTCAAACTTGTGGCCACCTTTTTATATAATAACGGCTCAGCAGATTCATTGCATGGACAGGCATATGGTGGTGAAGGTTCACACCCAACACTGCACTTGTGAGTTGCTTTTTACTTAGTTTTCCATACAGTTAGTCCCAAACTAACCGATTTTACCTAATTTGTTGGGAAATAGAATTTTTTTGCGTGGTTATTATGCCAAATACATCATTTTTATTAATTTCCAGACTCTTTTGTACTTCCGACTCTTCACATCTTACCTTGCGCTATTTTGAGTTCACCACTTATGTTAAATTGGCTTATGTTTAATCAAAAACATGGACAAAATGGTGTAAAGTGAACAAAAAATCTTTTTACAGGCAGTGTATGTGGAGTCTGAGCTATATATATATGCTAAATCCATCAGCCACAACCTTTAGCTGAGCAACATTACAGCACAGCTCAATAAATTTCAGGCTATGTTTTTAGCCTACTGCAAGTTTTTGCAGGAGTACCCAAGAGAGCCACAGTGGTTACGTGGGCAAAAAAGTAGCAAATTGCTCGACAGAGAGATGGGAAGGACATCTTTGATCTGCAAGCGTCTCAGGCTTTTTTTCGCGGTAGTTATATGTCCTTTCACCCTTTGCTCAAGCTCCTGACACCGTGCCTTCAAAATCTAATGAAAACACCTTTGAGTCAATAAACTTCGCCTGAACATTTAGGCAGTTGTCAAAATGCCCACAGATGCAGCTCAAACATCTATGAATACTGTCAGTCTATGAGAACAAGTTTAAGAACCTAACTTACATTTCAGAATCAACATGGCATAAGCCTAAATGCACTCCAGGGACCAGAAAGACAAAGCAAAACATGTACAAAATAGCCGCAGGAGGTTCCTGCTGGTGAGATCCTGCTGAGTTGCTGCTCAGCACTCTCATTTAGTGATCCTCAGAGAGGCTGAAAAACAGCTGGATGCAAACTTGACACAGACCTCTTCAAATATTTAAAAAGTATCCACAGAAACAAAAAATCAGCGAATACTGGACGATGCATCATTCTTCAACAACGTGTTCCTATTCTCAGACTGGGAGGTGGGGATAATATTTATAGCATATATTTATTTTGTATGGCTGGCACATCTTTTTAAATGACAGGGCTGAAAGCCCAGCAGAGTTGAGATAAGGTTGCTTTAAGGTGCTGAAATAGTGGGAAAAGGAGTCCGCAGTTTGCTTGGCAGGGTTCTCCCTTTCGACCAGGTTATAAATGACCACTGGCAAAATTGGAATTAATATCATTAAAGAGTATAAAAAACATCAAACCTTCATGCTGCTTTGAAAGTAATTAATAAAAAAACATTCCTGTAATGTGTAGAATACTTTACAGTACTGTGAAAAAGTATCTCTCCTTTTCATATTTCTTCAATTTTTGCATATTTGTCACACTCCCGTGAGTAAGATCATCAGTCAAATTTTAATATTAGGCACAGATTACCCATGTAAATGCAAAATGCAGTTTTAAAACAATGATTTCATTAATTGAAGAAAATCTGTCCAAACCCACCAGGCCCTATGTAAAAAAAGTAATTGCCCTTAATCTCTAAATTAACCAATTAAACAAATGTAATTGATGATTGGGTACAATTTCACAAGAAATACCCAGGTAGCATTACTACCAGCATTTTTGGAATCTAAACATCAGTAAAATGAAACCTGCCTGGTAATGTAAAGTAGGAAAAAAGTAGCACATTATGCTGCCATCTGAAGAAATTCAAGAACAGAGGAGCAACAAAGCTGTTTACATTTATCAGCCTGGAAAGGGTTATAATGTCATTTCTAAGGCTCTAGGATGCCAGTGAAACGAAGGGCATAGGTCCCCTTACATCTGATGTAAATCGTACACAGCATTGTACTACATGAATATCATATCACCGGTCAAAACCGATGATGGTAGTGTGATGATATGGGGCTGCTTTGGTACTTCAGGACCTGGGCGACTTGTCATAATTGATAGAACCATGAATTCTGCTGTCTACCAGAAAATCCTGAGGGAGAATGTCCAGCCATCATTTTGTGATCAAAGGCTCAAATGCAGTTGGAATATGGAGCAGGGCAATGATCTGAAGCACTCAAGCAAGTCCACCTCTGAATGGCTCAAAAGGAATAAAATAAAGGTTTTGTAGTGGCCTAGTCAAAGTCCTGACTTTAATCCAATTAAGATGCTGTGACATGATCTTAGATAAGCAGTTTATACTTGAAAACTCTACAGCGTGGCTGAATCAAAACAATATTTTAAAGTTGAGTGGGCCCAGTTCCTCGACTGAGATATAAAGGACTCATTACCAAATAAAGCAAATATTTGATTGCAGTTGTTGCTACCAAGGGTAGCACAACCAGTCATTAGGTTGAAGGGTGCAATAATTTTTCATATGAGTGATATAGATTTAGAATTTCTTTTCACCTTCAATGAATTAAATCAGGATTTAAAAGCTGCATTTTAACATTTATTCATATTTTCTTCGTCTGATATTAAATTTAATTGAACGTTCTGAAATATAGCAAATAAGCAAAAATAGAAGGAATCGAGATGGGAAAAATACTGAAATCACACGACTGAATTTATTCGCTTGCTCATTTATTGTGGGCTTACTTTATGCATTAGTGAAACTCAGTGAAATGAGTAACAAACATTATAGAATGGGATTAAAATTATGTGCAGGAGCTGTTTTGGAAAGAGAGCACTTGCACGTGCTGTGTACATTTAGGGGAACTGCATTAACAAGACAAATACCAGCAACCGGACAACATTTGTGCCCTAGCTCACCTTCAGTTTTCCATGCCGTAACAGATGCCTTCACACCGCCATGTATATTTATCATCCTTTTTCTTATTTATTGCAATTAGGCTGTAAATAACCTCGGGAAGGAGCATTTATATTCAGCAGAACTGAAGTGAAATATGTTGCTGACAAAGAGGCCAAGCTGATACACGGCCCTGTGTGGGGGGCAGTTCTTCATTCTGAGCTCTGCTGAGTCTAGCCTTTGCCGCCATAACAGGTGTCGGCGATAGCAGGTCAGCGGGTGAGAATCCGACAGGTGCGCCCTTACCAGGACCTGGATATGCTGGGAGAATCTCAATTAGCCAATCAGCAGCCAGGCTGAAACCTCAGGGCCAGCTGCATAGCTGGAGAATCATGGCAACGTCTCAGAGAATAAACGACATGACAGACAAGAAATAAACAGCTTTGTTACCATTGCTCTGTGGAGCCAGAGGGAAGCCGCCATGAACTCATCTCAAAAATTCAGTGCAACCACCCATAACTCGGCATGGCTGAGGAAGCGAATGGCTGGGGGCTTAACGTGGGCAAAAAATATGGATAAAACTGCATCCAGGCAACAACTACAACATCTGTTAAACCGTTATTTACAGAGCATGAGCATGAATGATGCATTGTACGCCTTAAACACAGATACTCTTGCAGCACACTTCTCACAAAACATACTCTTCAAAACAGCTTATATGCAATTATTCAATATGAAGCGTCAATAAAAAAAGCTACGAATCACTGTGCGGTTGGCCCAATTGACTGGTCAATTGAGGTCATATAACAGCAAAAATACATCAATTAAACTAGGCTTATGCCGTCGGAGGCGACGGCATGGGGTATATCCCCGAACGCCCCAAATCCTCAAATTCCCCAATCCTTGAATAGACCCAATTCAATATAAAGCCCCTCAGGTCATGACCTTTCATTTGAACTTAATTTCAGGTCAATCGGACAAATGGTTCTGAAGATATGGCCAAAATGGTCATTTTCCATCACAAAGCGCCACCTGGTGGCAAAATATTGAACCATACAGGTATGATGTCATCATGTGACACGCTGTGAGGTCATGACCTTGCAGTTGCACATACAGTAGTTTCATGTCTATTGGACAAATAGTTCCAAAGATATGGCAAAAATGGTGAATTTTATGTGACAAAGCTCCACCTTGTGTGAAAACTTTGAACCAAACAGGTATAACGTCATCGTGGGACACATCCTCAGGTCATGACCTTTCATTTGCACTTGATTTGAGGTCAATAGGACAAATATTTCCAGAGATATGATAAAAACAGTAATTTTTCAGTTTTTGGCCCCTGGTGGCCAATCTAGAAATTGTAACTTGTCCAAAATCGAATCAGTTCTTCCTCTTTATGCTCCATACTTATATGCAAAACTTGGAACTTCCATTTGAAATATTACTGAAGTTATCAGGTTAACAAGTAGGGCGGCGCGGTGGCGCAGACGGTCGCACCAAAAACGTAATATCCCCAGAACGGGGATAAAATGATTCAAATAAAAACATTTCTTTTCCCTTTTCTCAAATGCATTCAATGGCATTCCTCAGGGAGGAGCTGTGACTGGAGCTGTGACATCTGTGATGTCCCAAAACATCCAGAAGTCTCTCTTTGCCCAAAAGATGCGCCAAAAAAGCAGGCACTGATAGAACACCGGAAAGAAAGCCAAAAGAATGCCCATGATTCAGCAGTGAGTCTTCAGTATTGTTTGCTGAGTGAATGTCCAGGATTAAGTGTGAGTCTGTGATCATTAAATGAATGAATGTCGATGTTAGAGTGGTGAGTCTTTAGCATTGTTTGCCAAGAGAATACCCATCTTTTAGCAGTGTTATGCCGATATTGTTCATGTTGCAGGACAAACAGCCAGTCTGATCGAATAGCTCATCGCTCAGACTAACATTAAGATGCAGAATCCCAAGGGCTATGCTGCATACGGTTAGCACTGCATTCTGCTGTCTCCATGGCAACCGGACAGAGCCCAGACAAGAGATGAGATGCGAGCCAGACACCACCATTATAAGTAGTAAACAAATAAAATGGTAGATATACAAAATACGATAGCAAGGAAATTGTCATTTCATTTCATATTGGATGGTACAAAGAAAGTTATGAGCTAATAAATGGAT
Organism: Gymnothorax reevesii; assembly: GCA_029721435.1. NCBI lineage: Eukaryota > Metazoa > Chordata > Actinopteri > Anguilliformes > Muraenidae > Gymnothorax > Gymnothorax reevesii. The sequence continues at coordinate 71,941,031 of CM056585.1, read as the reverse complement.
AACTGTTTTTTTTTTCAGTGCATTATGTCATGTCTGCAATATGTTTCAATGAAGTTGGGAGAGGTGCATGTTTGCCATGTTTAGAGTAATTAAACCCCCAAACCACTTCTTTCAGCTGAAAACCAATTTATATGAGTATTTTGTAGTGTTCTTGATTTTAGTGAAAAGTATTTTTTGTACAAATTATTTTATTGACATCCAGAGCGACCGGTTGAAACCCAGCTACTGCAATTGTATTTTGCAACTGGCTGATCTGGAGGCAGGTGACGTATGTGGTTTCAGATTTCGTAAACAACCAAACACCTCCCTCCCAACTCCTGCTTCACATGCCTCCTCCTCTCGATCCATTTTTATTCCTCAAATGCTCTAGGCCTCTGATTGGCTTAGGCATCTAGTTGCAAACTGCACCATTGTATGTGAATCACATAATCTGAGCGATGGGCTTCTGTATATTACGCCTGTTTTTGCTTGATGCAAATTGTGAATTTTTTTGATTAATTAATTCATTACTTATAATTGTCACATTTTTTTTTCTTTACAACAAATTAAACCAATTCTTAAATAATTTTTGGACCTTACAACAAAAACACACCACTTTCAAATGTACATTTGCAGCCACACATTGGTAAGGAATTTAGGTGTAATCATGAGACAGTTTCTGCAAAGTAAGCTAAAACAGTAATTTTCAGACAGCCCCTTAGCCAACGCATTTGAAGATAATAATTTTGTTACCATATCACAGTTAATGTTCATTATTTCATGGTCCAGTTGGCTCTGTATTAATGGCAGCAGGGTAGCAACTACATCTTGGCTACTTGTATTGATAGTTTAGTTTGTAGACTTGCAACAACAACAGCATGTTTTTGTTGATGGGAAAATACAGGGTAACCTTCAACCAGATATTCAGTTATTGCCAGCCCAATTCCCAGTGTATCGCTGTCCCAGTCTTAGTGATGTTATGTTTTTAGTTTCCATACTTGATAGCCAGCTTGGCCAAAGTCAATGCCGCAGCTGAACTGGGCAAGGGAATGAAAGTGTAGCTAGATATTTCATTTGGATCATTACTGTTATGATTCAGTCCACAAATCAAGTATGGAGACAGAGTACAATCCAATTTGTAGGTTAAATGACAGCAGAGGGAGGATTGGGGACAGAAGCCCATGAGGTAGGGGCAAGTTCAGCACAGATGTATTGGATGACGGCCAGCTGTAGTGGACACATTGATAGAACCAAACTGTCCCACAGGAGGATGAAATAACCTGAGGTCAACTTGGTTCCAATCCTGATAATCGTAGAGGGATTGGAAGCTTGTTCCTAACAAACAGATAGCTTGTTCCTAACGGACAGAGAAACTGATTGGAAGGGTGAACAAGAGCACAGTCACAATCCTGGACACTGAATAAGGCTTGGGAGCTTGTTCCTGATAAAGTGGACAGAGGAACTGACTTGAAGTTGAGTAAACTTGAACGCAATTCCAATCCTGGACCCTTGAGTATGCTAAGAAGGTTGATCAAGTTAACAGAGTAAAGAGGAAACCTTCTGCAAACTGGCGTCATTAAAGGTTACGTTACACTAAATAAAGACCAAGAGTTTTAACTAGGAATGCTGACTGGTTCTAAGCACAAATGGCAAAATATAATCAAGAAACTTGTTACTCAATGCAAGAGGTTCAAAAATATGTCACAGAGCTATTAGGAAGTAACATCAAAGGGGGACTCAGCCTGGGAAGGGAATGCACGTGAGACATATCGATCACCAATCAAAGGAGACATACTAAACGCACAAGCTGCTGAATAGGAGGAGTAACAAAAGGCATTCACATGACAGATGTGACAAAAACCCAGCATTCAGTGGTTCCACAAGATGGAGTTTGAGAACCACAGCACTGAATGAAACAGTTCTTGTAAATCTGGGATCACACATTTAACATTTACACCTGTCATTTTTGACTTTTAAAGAGTCAAAAATGGATCAATAATTAATTTATTTCCCAAAATGTGAGAGAAAATGTAAATTGACATTGAAAGTGGGGGAAAAAAAAAATTGAACTGAAAAGTCATTGTGTTGAACATCATAGAAATGTAATATTTCAACGTAAGATCACAATGTGGGTTTTGTCCGACATTACCTTCTACAACTGATCAAACCCATAAAGAACCTCAACCCTGTCCGTAATTGCATAATATGAAACTACATATGTACAATTATTTTAAAAAGATCGGGTGTAATCTGCTGAACACGGGACATAACTGGAAACACTGAAGTCATTGTCATTGGCAAATTTTCTATGATGTCAGTGATTTCATACATATTTTTTGACAGCTGATTTGAATGCATTACAAATACCAATTTACTACATCTTTTAATAGTCGGTTTATGGTGGGGAAAAAAAAAAAACTTGCATAAGCATTAAGTATATTTTTGGATTTAAATTGATCTTTTGGCTACAAATGAGTGACTATTCACCAATATACCGCAGGATATACATCTGAAAAACATTTCCATTAGACCTTACATAGCAGGAATGAGCCTGGCAGAATTTGCAGTTTAAAATGTATTTTTCCTGCAATGTGTCAAACCAGGTGCAAAGTTTGTCCTTTCAAGTTAACCTTCCTGCTTTCAATGCAGAGGTCACCAATGTATTCTCTCAGGACAGTGAATGCGGATTATTTGAAAAGCAATCATAGCTAAAGCTAACATCCAGAAAGGTCTCACATTTTTAAAACATGGCCTTCTGAATGCAACACTGCAGTCTAATTATTCATGTTTACAGAGCGGCAACAATGAAACTTTTTTTCCATGAAATAAAATATTTAGTGCACAATCCAAGTAAATAAATATTTAGTGCACAGTCCGATATAACCATGTTCAAGATGAAAAATGGGTGCAAAACAGCAGAGAGAAGTAAAAATCAAAACAAAACCATCTTTGCAAAAATAAGACGCCTCAACGTTTTTAATACACAAAAAGCTTGCTTCAGTGTTAAAGACACGGGACAAAGTCAGGCCTAAATAAAGGAAACACAATATGCACCTGATGCTGATCACAGGACAGGAAGATTTTTCAGAGAAACAAGATCAGTAAGGGATTCTAAGATACCCAAAAAAGGCAAAAAAAAAATTAAATTTTTTTCCAATGTAGAGTGAAAATAGAGGTTTTATATTAAACAATACCTTATTGATAGCAATTAATTTCAGATATCAGTTAGAGATCTTAACTATATTGGTGTTAAAAAGACATTACAGCCTGAAGAGCTGGGGTAAAGAATAAAGACACAAAACATGAAATATTTATAAGAAGAATTTTTGAATTATTCCAAAAAGAAAAAAAAAACTTGACAATTTATGTCCAATAATTTTATTTATTTATTTATACTTGCTGAACTTTTTGATAGAATGCAACCATCCAATCTGTTTAAATATGGCTGACTTCACTGAAACCCATATAAGCTGAAGTATATCGTTTCAAGGATTGCATTACAGTACAGGAGTACAGAGTGTGTCTTTGATCAGCTGTTCCTTACAGTGGACATTTCCAATAAACCACCCACAGAATTGTGTGCTGATATCAGTCGTCAGGATGTATCCATGTTTCAACTCAGTTTTTCATTATGTTGAGTTTCTTGTCTTACCTCTGCTGAAACACATTTCACAGTTTTTGGGAATTGTCAGTAGAAGTCCTTTTTCAAATCCATATCTTGCTTGTGGTAATAAACAGTAGTATTTTATGAAAGACAGTGTTGCTAGTATCATGCCCCTTCAGGGAACACTGCAAAAAAAATGAATATACTAGGCGAGATGAATTTACTTATTTTAAGACTTAAAACACTTATTTCTATCACCATTTTTCGAAGTAAGGCAAAACTTTCTCCTGATTGGAGGTAATTTTGACTAGCTTGCCAATGGAATAAGAAAATGTTCACTTGTCAAGCAAATAGTAACTTAAAGGGCATCTAAAGTCGATTCTCAAACGAGACGTTGAACATTCGATGTCAACAAACAAATCACTTGCTTTTGTTGACATCTTGTATCGTCACATGACCAATTTCATTCATATTAACTAATGTTTTGTGTACACGCGTAGATAGTCCTCCTATACTCAGTCCATATGAAAACGCACCACTCACGAAATCTGGAATAGCTCCACGGATTGATATGTGAAGTATATACGTATGATGCATTTGAGATAATGAATGATTTAAGAAGATATGTAATCATCATTCAATTTCATTCACGATAATGTTAATGAGAGAGAAGTTTAACTGGTGTAGGGGTCAAACAGGAAAGTCAATAACGGGTGTGACCGCCATTTGCATTGACACATGCGGTGCATCGTCGTCGCATGGAGTTGATCAGTCTCTGGATAGTGTTCTGAGGGATAGCATTCCACTCCTGAGCAAGGGCAACCAAGTTCTCGGATGTTGTCCATCTGGCGTCGACGTGAAAGATGTCGTCCAATTTCATCCAATAAGTGCTCGATAGGGGAGAGGTCGGGTGACAGAGCTGGCCACTGAAGCACGGGGATGTTCTGCTGTGCAAGGTATTGCATGGACACCCTTGCAGTGTGTGCCCTAGCGTTGTCCTGTTGGAACGTGTGGACATCATGGTGTTGGTTGAAGAACGGCACAACATGGTTCTGCAGCACCTGGTCCCGGTAGTAGACGCCGTTCACCCTTCCTCTGCAGATATGGAGAGGGCTTCTGTGACGGTAGCTTATTCCACCCCACACCATACCGCTGCCACCACCCCAAGGGTCCGTTTGAACGACACAATCGGCGTTATAACGTTCACCACGTCTCCGCAAACACATATACGGCCATCTGCGTTCCTTAAGTGAAATCGTGACTCGTCAGAAAAGATGACACCGTGCCATTGTCGTAGTCGCCAACTCTGGTGCCTGTTTGCCCACTGTAGATGCTGGTTTCGGTGACGATCCGTCAATATGGGGTCGAAATAAGGACGTCGTGCACGCAGGCCTGCAGCTCGCAGACGGTTCCATACGGTGTTGGGGTGAATGAATCCACGTCGTCCATGGACTTGAGCAGCCGTTCTTGTCGTTGGTAGTGTTCGGTCTCGGACATGATCCCGTACAATCTGATGGTCCTGACGTGCCGTTGTCACACGTTGTTGACCCGGTCGAGGGCGGTCCCGAGTGCTCCCCGTTTACAGAAACCTTTGATAGAGTCTTGCGATCGTTGTGTGCGCGCAGTGTAGTCGTCTGGCAATTTCCCTGGTGCTGGCGCCAATTTGAAGCAAGCCTATGGCACGTTCCTGTTCAGGGGCTGTAAATCGCGGCATAGTGTCGACGTTTCACAAGTGTCAGTGAAGAAGTGAAATTTTATTCGGATTCACATGCTTTTAAAGGCAATGTGTGCACAAATTCAGAGTGAAATTCATTTTTCCCGTGCTCTGCGTGCAAGATGTTGCGTTTTTGCAAAAAATTGCCCAGCGTTACAGTTGACTTGAAATTCTCACATTCTTGCACCTGGCATGTCGGGTGATTTCACTGTAGTGTTGTTGTTGTATAAAATTATATTGAAGTTCATTTGAGCTTAAATATTGACTTTTTTCAAGTGGTGCGTTTTCATTTGTACTCAGTATATTTTGGTTCGTTTGCGCAGGTGCGGCTCGCTGATTGGCTGATAAACAAAAACAGAAGGCCTTTAAAATAAGTTACTATTTGCTTGACGTGAAAATTTTCTCCTTTCATTGGCAAGCTAGGCAAAATCACCTCAAATCAGGACAAATGTTTGTCTGACTAAGAAGAATGGTGATAGAAAAAAATGTTTTAAGTCTAAAAATAAGTAAATTCATCTCACCTAGTATATTCATCTTTCATTTTTTGCAGTGAATATACCTTAATTAAAACTAATTAGTATTTAGTGCTTAGTCTATCATTTCTTAATTAGTGAGCATAAAATGAGATTTTCTGATTAAGATTTGCGGCAATTTACTGGAAATGGCTCTACTTGATACTAAATTACACTCGGAGCGGCTGTGTTCATGCAGCACTGCTTTGTGATAAACTGCTGACATTCATGAAACATACATATAAGCAGTATGCTTAATATTTAATGATGGCATAAGCACGTATAAATAAGTAACCAATATGTACATAAATAATAATTAAGAAATATATATTTTTGGACCAATTCATTTAATATTAAAATGCTATGAAAGCCCGAAAATTGTAATGTAACAAGTAGCATTTAGCTTCACGCATACAGTGTGAGTGACTGAAATATATTCTGTCGTTAATCAACAGTAAATGTGAATTTATTTTTACCGAGAATGCATGTCAACTCTGAGAGAAGAATTGACAATAGCTAGAGGCTGTGGAGAAAGATTTTCCTGAGCACTTATTAGGACTGCACCACAGTGGAGCTTGGCAAGGTTTAATTTTTACACTTAATGGACCCAGTGCAAGAGCTGAAATTATGTGCTCAATTACGCTGTCTCCCAAAAACACTTGTGAACTATGAGTGCTCTTCTGAGTGTTCTTTAATTATACCTCTGTAAAAAAAAAAGAAGTACTTCAAGGAACTTTCAAAGTGGATATCACAAAAAAGTCAGAGAAACCAAGAAAAAAAAAATTAAATAAGAATGCTGCTAACCTGTCTGGTCCTCCCACCTCTGTGCTACTGCTGGGATAAATTTCTGCAAACCACGCTGATCCCCACTAAGTCTACAAGCTTGACATCCTGTAAGAACGGAGTGTTTCTAATAATCTTTCTTAGATTCGCATTGGAGAGGGAAGGGATGAAACTGCAGGCTCCACCCCAGGCTGTCTGCAGGCCCGGATGGGTTTTCTTAACTGGAGCCATATTGGCCTTTCTGAATGCTGATGGGAGATCCCAGCACAGACCTTAACTCGGCTGGTGGAGGTCAGGTGACATCAATATACTGGAGACAAGAGCACTGTCAGTCCAAGCCTTTGATATACTGAGGATGAGAGAGCAGCTTTTAGCGTCCAGTAAGGTCAGTTAAGTCATATTTGGAAATGTGCTTTAATGAAGCAGGGCTCCACTCTGTGACCTCATAAGTCAGCTCCTCTCAGGATTTAAGCGCAGAAGAAGATATGCATACCAAAGTGAGCTTGCTGTTCTGTTGTGGTGACTCATCGGGGTCTGGTACCACAGAGAATCACTGATCAGTGGACTGTGTGGTTTTCATTCATGCTTCATGTAGTTCCACTGAAGAAAATCAGCTCAATGCACTACCATTTTTTCCCGCAGATGTTTTCTTGTTTTTGTTATGAATCACATTTTGCTCTGGTATCAAGTGCTCCATTCCCACATTCATAATGGATTCCAAAATCAGAATATTTTGGCTTTTGAGTGAATCAAAACCGTACTCTCATGCTGTCAGAATCTGACTCATGTTCAGCATCAACATGGGTGCCTCAAGTGGTTTTGTCTCGTTACAGACAAAAACTCATAAGCATGCATATTCTCAAACACACACACACACACACACAAAAGCACAAGCACTTGTTCACCAACTCTCTCTCTCTCTCTCTCTCTCTCTCTCTCTCTCTCTCTCTCTCAAATACATAGACAAACATACACGCAAAGATACACGACGGACGAGTCACTCTCTTGTTGCTGGGAATACAAAAGATAACAAAATGGATTTATTTCACGTTGACACATTGGACGGAACCACAGTACACTGAAATGAGTGGCCGAACTGAAATGCCTTCCACAACATTGGCACACGAGCATAAATATACTCCGTACAAACAGTAAAAAACATACATGCTTTTCCATTTTTAAATATACATATTTATATATCTATACACAATTCCTTATTTCTCATACTGTTTCCATGGTTACAGGCAGAAATAAACTCCCAGATGGATTAAAGCCATATTCTGCCTCGGTAAAATCAGAGGAAATGAAGGAAATTTGCCAGCTGCAAACTATATTTCATAATTCTTTTTTAATTCAACATAACAGGCATGCAAATGAACATCTTGCGTAACTGGAGATGTACTCATGGTAAACCTTCCTGGAAAACTTTAAATGTACGGCTCTAAACACCTAAACCGAAAGCCATAGACCATTTAAACAGAGTTATTTATGGTCCCAAAACACTTTCCCCCAAAATACACAGCTATTTAAAAGTGGATATGAATAGCCTTCCACATATCCTGCTCATGAACATTAAACTTACCAGCAGGAAAAATTAACACTCGGGAATAAAATTAATAATAGAGATTTTGACCAGTGGGGAAGTGAATGGCTCATTCTTTACCATCATTATTTTCAGATAATCTCACATCACATTCTTCGTCAACATTGGACATCATGTGTACAGCTATAGATCAAACACAGAAATGAAACTATGATAAAAATGTTCATGATATAACCTCATACAGAAGAATATGGCTTTAATAACATGTGCATCAAGCAAGCAGAACAAATGTGAAAACTTAAGCAAAACTTTGCTGATCAGTAACATCTGGGTAAAATTGAAACAAATAATTAAAGGAGGCTCCCAAGAGTTCTGTTCTACTACAGCGAAGGGCTCAAACTTGGAGCCAGCCTGCAGGCGCCAATGCAACCACTGACCAAAAGGGGGCGCCACTTCATACTGATTCATAATCCACATTCTCTTCTCCCCCCTTTTTTTAGCAAGAAATGAGCTTGTAGCTTGTCTTTTGTTACCTGAAACTTCATCTTCAGCCCTTCAGCTCCCTAGCACTGTTAATAATACGTGTTCCCTTTAGACGAGGTTTTTCGTTGCTGTCAAGCTGAAGCGCCAGCCTATATCCGCTGTGAAAGAGCAGACCTACATTTCTGTGCTGCACTGGGGGGCAGACGTGCAGGGTTGCTGCACAAGTCCTATTGACCATGCTTATGTGTCCCACCCTACCTTCAGTCCACCTATCCGCCCTAGACAGTCCATCCAGAAAGAAGGCTAGGAGAGCGATACCAGAGTCCCGTCCCCGGAGTCTGATAGCCGGACTTTAGCTCGCCAAACTGTTGTAGCTCACATAATTCTTCTTCACTGCGGTGCCTAGAGAGAGAGAGAGAGAGAGAGAGAATGGACAGACGCGGTGTCAAAATGTCCAACAGTGTTGCTAAGTTCATAAAAACCTGCTTAAGCGGAACAGCTCAGTATTAGCAGCCAAAGGCGCTTCCACGCGTGGGCTTATATATCGGCCTTTAAAGTGCAAAGGAGAACCTGCCATGCCAAATCTGAACTTGCGGGCACACTTTATTCGTCCTGTCTCATAGTAGCACATACTGCATATAAAAAATCCATTTAAATGCAGAAAACATTTGTAATCTGCAGCATTATTTAAACTGCATTTTGAAAATAATGTAAATATCCCGGACTATCTCTTCCGGTTGGTATTTTGATTCATCCATGAATAGAGCCAAGGTTAAATAGTGTTAATACACTAAGGTATAGTACGTTACCTGCTCTGCATTGCCATGGAAACCCAGCAGAAGAAAGTGAAGCAATTTCCATGCGAAATGTCACTAAATGTTTGTACAATATTACTGCATTACAATAGGGGTATTGTCTCAGTAGCTATTGGACAAGTATATCCTGAAGGCAGTATAGACACAAACCTTCAGCATTAATTTGGCTCTTTGCCTTATTTATTGGTTTTTATAGATGTTTCCATAGCTACCATTTCCTGGAGGCCATTTCCTCAGCATTGCGCTGAATGTACAAATTTCAGCAGCATGTAGTTTTTTCACTATATTTTTAATGCAATTGAGGTGAGTTCAGAAATTGAGCCAGAACATTATTCAACCCTGTTCACCGACGCTCATAACACAGGGCCTCCTTCATTTCCCACGTACACCGTGAAGCTATTTATGACTAACACATCAAACCTGTCCCATTGCTTTTTTTTTTAAATAGAAATTTAAACCAACCAACAACATTGAAAAAAAAATGAATATAAAAATACACAATACAGAAATTATTGGAGTTTAATTTGTCAAGGTAACACAGTAAAAATATGCAGATGGAACACTAGTAAGAATAATTGGGCACTTCTGTTTGATCGGCATGAACACGTTTCCTCATACCCTGGCTAACTCCAGCTGGAGGTTTTTTTTCTTTGGTCTCTCAGCTCATTTGCAGTATGTGGTGAAAAGAAAATCTGGAAACTCTGCAGGCCAGTCTTCTCCCCTCGGATTGGCAGTAATGTTTCAGGAACCACACTTTGGCACCAAGGGTTAAAAGTTTGACTCCATGGGGGAATAAGTAGTCAAATAACCTGCCACTTATACTCTCTTAGTTCCTGTGCCTGGCTCTAGACCACATGTACATTCTACACTGATGAAATAATCCCCATGAACGCCGCAGGCTTTCACTGCGGACCTGTGCACTTCATCACTCAGAGCCTAACCCTGACTAGACCTGCATCCCGATGTGTCTGCGTGTTTGTGTGTGTAAGTGTGTGTGCGAGAGGGAAAGAATGTGTATGTGTGTATGTGAGTGTGCGCCGTTTCCTGCTAATGCACTCTGGTAAAACCAAAAATGATTCAGCTGAGGGGAAAAAAAACGCTTTAATAGGCAGAGAGGTCACAGTGTACAGACAGCTATAAAAACTGCACGGGCTGCGCTTCCTTAATCACACATCTGTGTCTCTGTGCCACCAGTGCATTGCACAGAAATTCTCTGACTCTATTTAATGACTCCACCCAGAATCGTCAAAATTCTTTACAAGCAACAGCTTTCAGAACATTCAGAAGTGATAAAATCTAAAAATTTAGAGGGTGAAATGTATAGATGAAGACTGAAAATACACTTTCACTGTTTCCACTTGGAATATAAATCGTCACATCATGCCAAGGGACAAATGAAAAACCTCACTTTGTGTTAGGGCCAATAAAAAGGGTACAGACGGTGAGTTATAACTGTACAAAACTAGAGACAGACTGTGTGCGTTTGTGCGAGCGTGTGCATGCGCGTATGAGAGAGAATTGGCATGAGTGTGAATGTGTGTGTCTATGTATATTTTTGACCAAGTGTATATGATTGTGTGCTGGGCAAAAATTCCTGCTAGAAGCCTGATACCGGATCATTAAGCTGGAGACCATGGTAATAAAACTATAATAAAACTTTTATAACCATGAAATGACATTGTAATAAACACAAGTTAATAATGCAAATGATGTATGCGAGATAACACTGTAGCTGAAGTCTAGATGTGCTCAATAAAAATGCACATCATTCACTTCCTCTCACAAAGACGCTGAGGATGATTGGAGATAGCCAGTGAGAGATGCCCAGGATGGCTGAGCTGGCTGTGTTACCAAGCCTTCAGCTGGACCACACACACACACACACACACACACACACACTTATGCACACACATGCCTACATACACATACAAACACACACACAGACATGCACGCACACACACACACACACACACACACTCACAAACATGGAGTTGGGAGAGTCAGAGCTCGGGTGCTCAATAAGGAATATGGCGCTACTTCAAAAATAGAATGATAATATAAAAGCACACTGCATCATAACATTATGATTACTAATATGATGTCTTTTTGAATAAAATACCCATCAAAAATAAAGCAGTAAGCCATGAGTACTTGATCATGCAAGACCTTGTTGGTGAATGAACCTGAACAAACTCTGCTCAGGTCTCCTGTATGACATGTTTGATGGATTCTGCATCACTAGGCTTCGCAGCAGCAGGTGAGTTGGATCACCGACACACTGTTTTTAATTATGTTGAAAATAATTTATTTACTGCGGTAAGATTCATAACTGCAACTCAAAGAAGCAAAGGGTGCGAAGCACTGATGCCTGATATATTTAGAAAACGAGCTTTTCTCCTACAGCTGATGCTGGTCGGCAGTTAAAGCCCTAGATTGTCACAGAAAATGTAAATATCGAGGAACAAAGAAAAGAGGAGCGCTAACGGGTGACGAACAATGTGTGCTCAATGAACGGCGAAAATGGCTGCCATCAGTGAAAACTTCCTTTGCTTAATTATGGCTACCAACTTAACCCGCCCCTGCCTAGAAGAGTTTTTGTATGTGAGCAATGCCCCTTTTGCTACAGACATAAATATTGTACGCTTATTTTAAATATGAAACAGATGCCTTTCTGAAAAAGAGTATAATTGGGCTGTCATTACTATGCAATGCACCCATGTTCAATATAACATGACAGCGAAGTCATTAAGGGCTGTGTTGAAGGGCATTTGGGGTCAATCACGAAAGCAAGATGAAATTACTCCTGACACACAAGCCAGAACTCTGCATTATAGTTTACACAGGCTTGCTATCTGGTTTTTACATCACGGGAGAGGTAGAGAACATGCGTGCCTCAATGTGTGTGTGTGTACATGTGTATCAGTGAGGACTATTGAGCTGAAAATACAGGAGGCACACACATCCTTTTAAACTAACAATTAGGCTTAACCGATTTACCAATGTATTTTTTCTTTTTTAAATTAACATGACATGAGCACTCAACACAATCGGATGAGGCCAATGCTCCCAGCAAGATGAGAAATAAAATGCTTCATTTTGATAATAAACTGCATTTCAATAAAAGTTATTCACTGTGGATACTTGTATCTAATCTACATATTCCTTGTTACAATTACAACCGTCATAAAGCATAAGTTAGGTAGCTTGCTTTGCAGAATGTGCTAAAAGCAAACGTAAAAGTTTAAGAAAGTGGTTTATCTTTTTTTTTATAATGTGAATAGAACATGTTTCTGAATTGGATTCACAATTAAATTACTGCAACGTTGCCTCAAGAAGGACGCAGTGTGTTTGACCGCTGTTACATTAGTACAATCAATGGAAAACCTGTTTATCAAGGAAAATGAGAGAAATCTATGCTTTAGTGTCGATGGATGTTTTTTTGTGCCTCCTCTCATTTCAGCCAAGCAGCTGTCACGTGTGTGTGTGTGTATTTGTGAGCGTGGGTGTTCATGCAGTTGTGCATCTGTATGCACGTGTGTGCGTGTGTGTGTGTGGGTGTGTGCATGCGTGTGTTTGTGTGTGTGTAAGTTTGCACCCAGGAAACATGACATTTAGAGGTAAAGTGAAAGACTGAAGGTTTGGCTTTACAAATACTGCTGTTTGCAAGCAGCAGACATGAATAAGACAGGAAGCTTCCCCACCACTATTTCCTGGGCTGACCTTGGCTGTCAGGGAGCAGAGATCAGGAACCACCCCAGACTATGACCCCGAGATAAGATTCTCTGGCTCTGCAGTCAAATGCTTGAAGCCATGTGATGGAATTAACCTAAATTACTCAGATAAAGTATCTTGTGGTGAAAATGAATAATTATTTTCAACAAAAGTTTGCCGAGACTGATTTTTAGGAAAAGCATTTTGGAGCACATTAATAATTCAAAGGGGCTTTTAAAAGGGTTTGATTGTGCGTGAGATGCGTCTGAAAAGATGTCTGTTTTAAGTGCATTCAGAGCCTCTCTAACTCTTACTGCGCACTGCACCCGGCCGGCCTGTAATCTCATCCCTGGACACTGCATATGGGAGTGGAACACCGTGAGCTTTGCTCCATATCCTGCATTTCTCTTTCACCTTCTCTCACCCCTTCTCTCCTTCCCTCTCTCTCAGTCACCCCTCTCCCTCCCACTCTTCACTGTTCCCTCCATCCTTCATCCCCTCTCCTCCTCTTTTAAGCCCTGTAGAGAAGCAGCTGCTCCACATTAGAATTTTACTTACATTCTCTGTCAGGCCCCAGGCACATAACAAGGTTATAGGAATTTGCCCGCAGTGGGGAAACAGGGAGTCTGGCAAGGTTGCTCTACCAGAAAGTGGAGAGGTGGATGATACGAGTGAGTTTGCCTTCCACCATACAGGAGGAAGAGAGTTGGGTGAGATTATTTCACAAAAATGGATGGAGTTGGGGGTAGTTTTAGTCCGCCAAGAAGTAGAGAGCTCAGTGAGTTAATTCCACCAGGAAATGGAGAAATGGGTGAGTTTATGGGACTGAGGTGATGATGTCACCGCTATTTAGCTTTTGCTGTTAGAGGTGAAGTCCCCACAGAAATTTATAATGGGGTTTGGACACTTTTGGCATTACTTGAATTTTATGATCTTGTCCGCCCTGAGATTGACCTATGGGGTACACCGATGCAAGTGAGCTCATCAAATTCGTAGTTTATAGTTAAATATGGTATGCTATTGCAGCTGAAGTCCATTCTGTAGTCCATTTTCTCAAATTACTAATCCACAACACAAACGTGCGAGTAAACCGCGATTTGTTCCTGGCCAATCAGGTACCTCGGTTTCAGGTGATGTTTATGACCATAGCTTAATGAGGTCGATCAGAGAAATAAATAGAAGAAAACAAGACTGATGCATCATCTGCTTGCAATTGGCAATCTCCGTAAAAACCGTAAAACCTGCTACCAAGCAAACTTATTCAACAGCTGACAACTATCAGCCGGCTTACTTGTGGGGCATAGAAATCAACAGAGAACCGTGAATAGTGATTGTGAAGCTACTTAGTCAATGTTAGATCAGCAAGAAAAGAGAGTTGAGATTATTGAGCATATTAGCAAGCTAGATAGGTCAGTGATGAGTTGGCTTGATTGATCAGTTTGCTAGCAAGCTCGTTCAATTGCTAAATTTAGCTACCTACATAAAATGCATAGAAAACAATAAAGAATAGTGAATAGCAATTATTTTGCTACTTAACTATTGTTAGGTCAGAGAGTTGTAATGTAACTAAGCAGCAAGCTAGGTCAGCAATGAATTGCGAAGATTGATAAATAGGTTAGTTAATTCCCTGGCCACCTAGTTTTTATGCTGCCTAACACTGGCTAAAGTTACTTAAAAATTAATTAAAATTGGCACTAGCTACATAACATGGCGACTAGCTCAGTTAGCTCAAGTAAGTAGACCATAAAGTTGTTTACTTATTAGCTAGTTAGTTACCTCGTCAGGCTGCCTTGCATTTTTCACCTCGCTTAGTAGCTAGGCTATCAAAGATAACAAAATACTTATAGCTTTTGCATGCAAATTTGAACTCTGAAATTTTTTTATTGGTTTAAGAACCAGGTGAACCATGGAGCATGCAGTTTTTAGACAGAAAGGGGGTTAGCACGTTGGCCAAAAATTAATACGATTTAAATTACAATTTACTATGTTCAAGATAGCCAACTTGAAGTAACTTGGAAAATTGATGCAAAATCTTAAATCGATGGCTTTAAAATGGCGAGAAGTTCTTGAAAAGTGTATTTTGTTTAACAAAAGTGGATTCTTTAAAAACAAAAAGCCTTTGGGTAAAATTAATTGGAATTTTTACTTCCAGCACAAGCAGGGCATAGTCACCAAAGTATTCCATTCCAACATGGTGTGGAGAGATAGGGGTGGTTTACTCCACCAGGAAGTGGAGAGATGGGCGAGTTTACTTCACCAGATACTGGAAAGGTCAGTTAGTTCACTCCAGGAAGTGGAGAGTTGGTAGACTTTACTCCAAAAAAACTAGCAAATTGAGCATAATGTCAGCGACTCGAGATAAAGTTTGCTAAGTGACTGTAATGCAATGTTAATGTACTGGAATGACATGGTTTTGTAAAAGTATGTGAGATGAACAGGCATAAAAGTGTGCAGCCATACACCTTGAAAGAGTGTCACACAATTTTTGTTTGCCTCAGGCTATACTGCTGTAAAAATGATTAAGTGAGAAAAAGTTAGATGAATATTAGAGCAGTAATGTGTTATTGAATATAAGCAGCCTGCTGCGCTGTCTGCTTGCCAGCGGGAAAGGAGAATATTGATCCCCTGTAATAACGTGCCACCGCAGGGGCGACTCTTTTCAAGGTGCTCTCTCTCCTCCGAGGTCATGGAGAAATATTACGGTGCCACTTTCGGCCTCACTTTGACTCCACTGATAAGACCTCACCGTGTACCGTTCCCCACTTAATGGGTTAAAATATACCTTGCGCTATGTTCCACTCAGTACCAGTGTACAGTGATGTCTTACTGAAGGAAAGAAACAGCACGGAATCAGTTCATCACCATATTGTAAAAGATACAGCCCGGGCGGCATTACTGATATCACAGCTGGCTACTGAATGTCTTCTAAAAAACAAAGTTTTCCTTTCGTATTATGACTCATAAAAAGATACAGTGTGACACGGCATGAATGATCAGTCACACCCCGAATACTCGCTGCAGGACCCCCACCCCCCAACTCACCGCTGGCGTCAGTGTTTTCGCAAAGCTCAGTCTTGGCCTCACCGTTGGGTCGGGCGGCCGCTTTGTGTGCTAGACGGGAGGACATGGTAGCGGCGGTGACCACGGCCTTGAAGCTGCGTTTGCGGCGCTGCACGTTGAGCTCAGGGTGGAAGATGATGACATATACCTTCGGCATGTAGAGCAGCCCCAGAGCGACAGACGCACTCAGATTCATGGAGATGGTGAGCGTGCTTGTTTGGATGTACAGCTGCGAGACACAGGGAAATCGCACAATAATTCGTCTGAATGCACAATACCTACGCAATAAGTGCCCTGATTGCACAAATATCGCACAATATCACTTGGGAGCACACAATCACTGTGAACACATGATAATTGCTCATGATAATTACATACTTTCTGCAAACACTTTTAGCACACAGTAATCTCAATAACCACTTTCACCAGATAGTAATCACATAATAACCACTTTCAACACACAGTGATCACATTATGAACACTTGGAGCACATAGTAATGACAAAATTACAACTGTGTACACATGGTGATCACAAAATAACCATTCAAAGCACACAGAGCAATAACACAGTAAGCAGTAAGAACATACCGCATCATAATCATACAACAACCACTCAGAATATTGAATAATCATACAATATCTACTTAGAATACACAATCAGCACACAAAAACTACTTTGAATGCTAATCACACAACAACTATTGTGAACAAACAATAACCACCACAACTGCTGTATTATGACTCACAGTCTGAGTCCACTGTTAAAATCTTGACTGCAAAGAGAAATAAGATACATTATAGCACACAGCAGCTTATAATTAGCTCTGCGTGGGACATGCTCAAAACAAAGCGTTTATAGGCTATCTGAGAACCCCAATGTCTCACCCCAGCCAGAGTGGCCTCACAATCCCAAAAAGAGCAGCAGGGAATGTTTCTCAAGGACGTACGGTATCAAGAATTATGTTTCTATGGTAATGGAAGGCAAAAAGTTATGAAGGGTAAGGAGGGGTGAATTAGTTTGTCGGGGGCAACTAGAATTCAGTCTTTCATAAGCCAGATTTTGATCTATATTTCTATCTTGCACATAGTCACCCAGCAAATTTACAGCCACCAAACTCGCAGTGTAACATGAAGAGGCATTATGGAGAGACGCTAGCACTCCACATCGTAAAAATCTTCAGAGATCGGCATTATATGATCGTGGCAGATTTGGGATTT
Organism: Gymnothorax reevesii; assembly: GCA_029721435.1. Lineage (NCBI taxonomy): Eukaryota > Metazoa > Chordata > Actinopteri > Anguilliformes > Muraenidae > Gymnothorax > Gymnothorax reevesii. Next base: position 71,923,609 of record CM056585.1, on the reverse strand, counting down.
GGGAAAACTGTCATGGAGAGATGAAATACTTTTTCAGCCTTTCATCGCAACGGGTTGCCCTTCAGTACATGCTGAGGTGCGCTGACCTTAACTCACACAGATGGTCATGTCAGAAAACATATTTTATACATTTCCAAAAGAAAGCTCAGATGGATGGATGTCCATAGAATGAGCACCCTTCCCCAAGGAAGGCAAGGACATGTCCCCTGAGAAAGTGTGTGCGTGTGTGTGTCTGCGCGGGGGGTGGTGGAGCAAACAATGCAGTGTGACCTGCGACCTTGCCACTGAATTGAAAATACATTCCAAATCAGCAGACAGCCGATCAATACGCCAACTAGGCAAACATACATCACAGCTACCCACAGAGAGGGAGATTGGAGAGGCCTCTTGCTGATATGATTGCGATAAGAGTCCATGGATACAGAGGGGTATAAGTGTGTGTGTGTGTGTGTATGTGTGTGCGTGTGTGTGCACCTGAATATGATCTTTAGAACAGGGATTAGAAGCAGTTCAAAGAACAAGGAAAAAAATAGAAACAAACAAAAATTTTAAGATGAACCTGATTGAAAAAGGGAACAAAAGCAATTTCAGTTGTTCCAGAGTGAAAACGCTTCTCTCTATTTTTGAAAATCGGTGAATAACATTATTTTTCACTTGTATGATCTTTTCTTGATATATTTTTGATGATAAATTTCCACACCCACGCGTTTCCTTACACGAATATCAAATTTTTTCTTTCACCTCGTTGGTTTGGAATGTTGAGAGGGTTGGGTTTCAGGGGAGGGGCTGTGAGAGGTAAATCTTGTGTACAACCAGGTCCTACTCACTCAGCCGTGGACAAAGCTGCAAATATTCATTGATTCTTTCTTTTTGATGCTTATTTATTTCGTAATGGCGATGTCATTTTACAAAGGGCGTTATTAAATGTTCTTCCATAACTTCCTAACTAGTTATTAACTGGAGGAGTAGCTGCACAACAGTGGAACGAGAATGAGAGAACGACGTTAGCATACTCGGCTAAGGAGCAACATTGCGGTGTAGAAGTGACCACCATGGCTTGGGTTCGATCTGAATCATGAGAGGGCCGGCTGCGGCTGGTCGACTTTACAAAGCAACGCATAATTGGCTTTTGCGCTGCCGGGATATGGGAGGGATACACTCTGTCTGGGTCAGCAATGTTTGTTGCTCGAGTGCCTCCTGTGCACCAGCCGAACATCGTCCATAAAACGCTAGCAGGCATGTGATCAGGTTTATCCTTTCCCCCTCTGAGCTTGCAAGGTTTGAAGCCGCAAGCTCAAAGGAAGCATCAGCTACACATTGGAGGAGAACCGCGAACTGTCTCGCTCTCCTGAGGTGACAGCGGGAGTTGCATACAAGCATGCTTGCACATAGTTCCCTGATTGGACATTCCAGATTATGGTAGGATTGGACATGTCAAATGTTTATTTGTTTTTTATCCATGTTTTTGTGATGGTTCTGCCCTGCAGTCCCTCCCCCTTCTGTGGTTTTGGCCTCCACTTCGCCTCCACTTCCACTTCCACTTCCACACCTGTTGCTCGATGAAGTGGAGGTGAGGTTTAGAGTATTTAAGAGCTGCACTGCCAATTGCCTGTGCAGCTGCATTCTGGCGTTTTTAGCTCCGTGTGTGTTGCTGCTGCTCCCCTGTCTGGTTATGTCTATTTTAAAGTATATTTATTAAATTTCTTTTTGGTTTTACCAGCCTGTGTGAGTGGGTCCCTTCACCCAAACATTGACAGTTTTAGAGTTTGTGTGTGAGAGTGTGCGTATACGGTGTATACATGCCTGAAAGCACAGCACGCACATGCGTATACATAGATTGGACAATATCAAATTGGACGATTGTAAAATAAAAAAAAATAAAAAACAAGGACAATATCTGTGGCACAAGTGCAAAAAAGGCAGAGGTTTTCATACACCAATCAGCTAATCAATATTTGCAGAAAGGGTTGGTGAGATTATATAACCAGGTCACGTAAGTATTTTTTACTTTTAAAGCTCCAGCATTCAGGGGACTTGACCTAGAACTAATGCACAGAGACTATTTAGCTGTGAGAAAAGGTCATATTCTGAACTTCTGTTTCAGCACTACTTTCAGGAAAAAATTCACAGTTCTGACTGAAAACATCACTACAATGAAAATGGGCCGCATTCAAAATCCCTCATAGTGCATCTTAATCTCCCCTGCTGTGTTACATAACTCCAAATCTGGGTTTCCGTTACCCGGTAATTACCGGACTTTGACTGGTAAAATCTGCCGAAGTCCGGTAATTTTTAACCCCTCCGGTCAAAATATCCGGTGAAAATATTCCCTCTAAGCATAATTTGAATTTTATTAAAGCAGTCAATTTCCACATGCCATTTTATTATAAAAAAAACCCAAATCTTTTTCAATTTCAAACATTTGTCCGATAAATTGAAAACCTGCCGGTCATGTTGTCCGGTGCCAATATTTTCTAGCGGAAACCCTGCTACAAATTGCATCTCATTACCCCATAATACATAATAGGATCCCACAAGGCATCATATTTCTAATTCCCCCAAATGTACCGCATTTCCTAAAATGCATCACAATCCCCCACAATGCTATATTTTCCCTCAATGTGCATCACTGTACCCATTATGCATCATGCTCACAATCCCCCTAAATTTAGCCCGAGTCAAAATCACTAAGGTCCCATTTCTTCCTCTTCCAACAAGTTGATTACAAGAACTTACTGTTCTATTACCATCCCAGGTCTGTCTGCAGAGCTTGAAATGCGCCGTGGTTACGAGGTAATCAACATTATTTGCTTCATCTGTAGGTGCTTTTAATTTTAGGCAATCTAGATTTTTTTTATTATTATTATTATTAAAGTTTGGTCTTAAATGTTTATTTATCGTTTTTTCATTGGAGACACCAAATTTTGTTTTTGAAAAAAATCTTTAAAGTATGTTTCTTTTCCATTCAAGACAGGTGAGACAGATAACATGGCCTTGACAGAGCCCACTGATCTCAGCATCATCAAGGCTAACAGTCAAAAAGCCAATAATCTCATAAACCTGTAAACAGCAGGACATTGTTCCAGGACTTTACTTGAAGGTATCGTCATAAGAGTGACATGACACAGACATGAAGGTGTGAGAAACATTAAGTTAATGTCATAAACTTAGTTAATATGTGTCACGGTTTTCTGAGATGACAAGTTGACATTGTTTGAGTTAATTTGATTATGGCAACTTCGTCATAATAGTGATATGACACTGTTATAACTGTTACATGACACATATAACAGTTGTGACAGTGTCATGTCGCTCTTATGACGATACCTTCAAGTAAAGTGTAACCCGTTTTTCAAAATTTAATAGCCTTTCCTTTCACGATTTTTTTGAAGCATCTTCGCTCATGAAACTGTTTTAAATGTACCTAAAACTTATGAGCGATACTGTAGAGCTTTTACACAAGAATCCAAAACATTATAAAAGATATGAAAAATCAAGATAAATAAACACTTTTAATGTAACTAAAAAATGTCACAATATTTATGTAAAGCGTAGTATTTTTTTCCTCAACAAACCACAGGCAGTTGCTATGGGTACCAGGCATGATAATAAATGTAGAAAGAAGTGAGGTGGGAGGAGAATGCAGTGTATCTGAGCCCAGCGCATCTCAGTGTTACAGGATGAAATCTACCTCAGCAACAGAACCGCCTGAGTTATGTAATCCGCACTGACAGAAACACCTTTACTTTTACAAAATTCACTCAAACATTAATAACTGCGATCATGCACTTGGCCAGTTATTTCTCTGTGTCAACAACTTTAAAAGGGAAATGTGTAAAATATGAATATATGTATTAAGTGTTTGTGGGTATACAGCTAACACAGCACTTAGCCCCCAGGGAGCAGTTCCGGGCAGATTCTGTAAATTAAACATAAGGCAACAATAAACAACATCCCTTTTGACTGAATTCATTTCATGCAAAGTCCTTCGATCATTTAAAAAAATTACTGGCTCATGTGCTTTCAAAGGGCATTTTTCTTCATTTTGTGTGCGCCTGTAGTGCAGTTTTAACAAGAATACCTTTCCAAACCTAACACGGCTTCCTCACACCGAGATCGACCTGACCGTTCTGTCCCAAGTTTTGCTCCTCTTGCTTTCATTCATATTCCTTTCATTTTTCAGAGATTTTGCAGCACGAAGGCTTATTCATAATACATTGTTACAGATACATTGTCAAGGACCGCAGTGCTTTTATTATATTATAATAATACCAGGAAACCGATTGATGCCATTTCTCACAGAGAATAGAATCTCATTTGTTTCTCTGACACGTTCATCCCTGCGTAACGATTCAAAGGAAATCAAAGCCAGACGGCAGGCAGAGAAGCACAGTGTCAGAGGATTAGCGAGGCTGCTGAGCGTCGAACGGTGGAAAGAGCAGCACCTGGGCATTTCAGAGCAGAGTACTGTGACTGAACACGCCCCGAGCAGGAACAGTGAGCAGGACGCGGACAGGGTTCGATTGCAGCTCCCGCACAGAGTCTTCAGGCATCGGACTGAAGTGTTTGATGGATGCTCGGTTCTACGCGGGAGCGAATTCCAGGCTTTTCAAATAAAAGCACCTGACCACAGGGCCACACTTGAGGTCAGTGTCAATCAGAGGGGTGTATCTCGGTGATAAAAACTTTCCACGGGGCGGGTTATTAAAACGGTACCCCAGGGAGCAGCAGGTCCTCACACAGTGACTGTCCAAAGTGGCCAGAAAATGCTCTATGAGACCTTTATAAAGAACATTTAAAGTCTATACGAAGGCTCATTGAGCTACATTAATGAAAGTTTAACTAAACCCCACACGAACCGCAAACATGAGGACTGGTTAATCTCGAGAAAAAGAAGCCAGAATCTTCTCTGTAGGTTTTCAGGCACATAGCCCAGTGCACATTGCATTAAAAAGCAGATGGCATCTCACTCTATGACTGTCTGCATGAAGCAGATCAGATCTCCAGTGAAGAACAAGCCTTATAGTATCTGTCTGAGAAGATCAGGGCAGATATTTTGCATTTTTCAGCTAAAAGTGGCTGTACGCTGTTGCTCATATATCGATGGCCTCATGCAAGAAGGACGTAAGTAACACTTCAGTCAAAAATGACTGTTTTGGTTGTTTTGGAATAACTGAGACTAGCTCATCTCGTGAGCAAGTCTGGAGCCTCAATTTCTATCCAAAAGGGGTTAACCTGCAGGCTAATTTTTTGCACAGCTGGTGATGTGGCAGTTTTTTGGCTGCCCTGTAAAATTTGTAAAATGTCACTTACGCCCTTCTTGCATGACGCCATCGATATAAAAGCAGTCGAAACCACATACTGTGCACCCTCACACCCCTGACTCCACTGCCCCGTCTCCCCCCACACCTCTGAGGTGAGATGATTCAGCGGAAGCGGTGGGTTGTTGGTGGGTATAGGCGCGCCGGTGGATGGGCTCTTGCTCTTTGATTAACGCTGGTTTGTGGCTCAGTCATTACAGCCCTGCTGAGAGACGCTGGGGCATGGGCCGCCATGGGGGCCATTATAAAAGCACTTAAATAAATATTTAAATGTTAAATGTGTAGAATCCTCAGCGGATAACATCATCTGTTCATCTGTGACCTCAGAAACAGGTCACGGTTCCATGCTAGCCACGATGCCGCTATTTACGGCCCCCTGCCTCTGAAACAGCTGCTGCTGCATGCGTTCTTGACTATTGGGCCAAGGCAGCCCCGCTAACCTCCCTCTTCGCCACCAATGGACTGCCAGAGCTCAGTCCACTCCGCAGCAGGAACGTCCGCTTTCTACTGCATCCAATCCCAGCCCTCTTGGCTCTATGTCCGAGGGGCGAGGGGAGTGTTCAAAAATACCTTGGAAAACGGATGCAATCCACAAAAAGTATCACAGCAAAAGGTTAGTTTAAATCTGCTTTATCTGTTTGATTTCCACAAGCCTGGAGGGAGAAATATACAGACTGCAACAGCGACATGCTTAACTTATTATTTTACACACCTCGTGCCAAATGACCTCTGCTTGCACTGAGTGTGACCTTTGTATTATAAAGTTCTGTGCCGGAACTGTATCTGGCATTCAGAGCAAAATCATGTTAAGCCAATAAATTTCACCATCAGAGGATCCATTCTCGTGTGTGACGTAATTTTTTTTTTCTATTTTTTAAGCTTTTTGACCCAATATTTAAACAAAAGCAAGACGAATACTGTTGGTGGAAGACAGTAAGGTATATCTGTGACACAGAAAATGGTGTCTGGTCTGAAAATTGAAATAAGAACTACTCTGAGCTCCAGGAATGTTGACAGCAAATTTTACCCCGGTCCCATAAGAACCGTTTGGACGGTCATTGCATCACCAGAAGAATAAAATTGCTCTTTTATGCACCGAGACATTCGCAGCAAAGTTGATCTGATTCCCAGAAGAGCAGTGTGACTTATTGCATGTTGTAATGTAGCTTCACGTAATGTTGAGGCCGCAGAAGAAGTAATAGAGCCTTCACAATCGATACGGTTCCTTCTCCATGCAGCAGGAGTGTTGACAGCAGATTTGTCGGGATTAAAACTGTTTCAGTTACTGCTTTTTTAAGAATGAGAAGTTTAGAATGCTGGTGGTGCCGCAGAGTAGGTCCTTATATCGCCAACATGTCCTCTATACACTAGCAACGATCGCAGAAGATTAGACATGACTCCCATCAAGACTGTCTGAGTTATTAGATTTGGAAATTTTAAATTTGGCAGAGAACTTGTGCCAAAATATATAATAAATGTTCAAAGCAGATTTGACATGATTCCCATTAAACCAGTTCTAGCCATTACAATTTTTAAAAATTAAAAGTTTTTCCTGGTGGTGGTGCTACAGCAAAGATTCTAGGGTGATCGATATCAAAAACAACCTGTCTCACAATCACAAGAAGAGAGACTTGAATCCCAGCAGAACTGCTTGACCTACAGTATTACATTCTTTTTTTAACAAATATTTATTGAGTTTTTTTACCGCAGACTACACAGAGTACACAGATACATAATGAACATAGACAAACAATATGAACTAAAATAACCCTAGTCCCAACCCACCCACCCCGCTTCTCATCTATCAAGTAAATGCATTGATAAATGAAAGAAAGAAGAAGTAAAGATACACAAAATTGCACAGTCAGATACATAGTGCAATACCATTTAAGCATACACAGGCAGCAGAGCAATAATATTTAAGGGACTATATAGCCAGTGTGGAGCATGTCATAAGTATTATTGTAATATAACCCATATCAAATCATTTATGGCACACAAAAGTATTAGGTTATTCAAATAACATTGAGTGTCCTTACAAGATATATTAGAAGATAGTTACAGGGTCGAGGGTATGTTGCAGATCTGTAATTTCATGAATTTGTATTTTCAAGAAAATTCAAGAAAAGGCCCCAGATTTCATTGAATTCACCAAGCTTATGTTTAAGACTATAAGTCAGCTTCTCCAGTGCCAGACATGAGGATAAGTCTTTAAGCCAATGACTAATAGGGGGACATGATATATTCTTCCAGTACATGGCAATAAGGCGTTTTGAGTGGACAAGGCAGAGATTTATCAATGTGACTTCATGCGATTTTAAAGAAAGATTTTCAGTATTACATTCTGACATGTAAAGTTTGACCTTGTGGTTGCGCAAGAGGAGAGATTGTAGGGTCAAGCAAAACAATGGGGTTCATCCTCTATGCATGAATGAACACAAGAAGTTTTATGCTATTCCCACGAGTTAGTATAATTTTTATAAAGTTTTTCTTGGGGGGTGGCATTGCAGCAAAGGCCATAAGCTGACGAACACCATTAACACGCCTTGACTCTGCTATGCACCAGAAATGAACATTAAAAACTAGACCTTCGTTTTAGGCGGCCGACAGCAAGGGGTATATCCCCATAATTCCCCAGTCCTCGAAATCCCCTTTATTAGATTCCCCTTTTCTAGACCTGCAATATGAGGCAACTTTGAGGTCTGTTAAAGTAATTGTTCCAGAGATAAGGTTAAAAAACTGATTTTTTTTCAATATATAGCGCCACCTGGTAGCAAACCTAGGAGTGCATACTTCCCCAAAATGTAATCAGTTCATTCCCTCTACCATATCTACCCATATGCTAAAAATGAGAAGCCAATGTAAAGTGTTTTGCGAGTTATCGCGCCAACGGCTAAAATTCTGCAGCGGCGGCGGTGGACGCGGTGGCGATGGGTGCGGCGAAACCATGATATCCCCGAAACTCGTGTGATTCCCGTAAAAACTGCTATCCTGCTAACACTTAGGGGTGTCCAATCTTCCCCATTAAGGGTCGATGTGGGTGCAGTTTTTTGTTTCAGCCCAGTGCTACAACACCTGATTCCACTGATCAGGGGGTTCAGTCAAGACCTTGATGAGTAGAATCAGGTGTGTAAGTGCTGGGGTGCAACAAAAAAACGCAGCACCCACACCGGCCCTTTGTGGATTAGTTTGGACACCCCTGACTTAGGATCTGCGGAGGTGGCAGAGCCGGTGGCCAAAGAATATCCACAATATCTCTGAACAATCCATTTTTGGGATGTAATTACTCTATCAAGAGTTGTGCCAGATTTAAGGTCAAAACCTTGATTCCCTGGACCTCAGAACTGCTCTTCTCTCTGAAGAGATCTGCTTTTCACAACCTATAATGCTACGGTGATGATATTTCAACACCCCAAAACAAGATCAGAAAAAGAAAACACACAGCAAAGAAGCAAGTATGGAAAGTGGCACCAGCTTCACCATTGTCATCATCATCATCAAATTCATTCGCCTTCATTAACAACACCACCACCACCATCATAATCAGCATTATGAACATCACCATCATCATCGTCATCACATCCATTGTTACTTTCATTAACACCCCCACCACCATCATCATCAAAATTATCAGCATTATCATTATTGTCAAGTTCTTTAACCTTCATTATCAGCAACACCACCACCACCACCACCATCATCTTCAGCAGCATTATCATCACCATCATCACGTTCATTGTCACTTTCATTAACATCACCACCACCACCACCATCACCACCATCATAATTACCACCAGCACCGTTACAACCACCATCATCATGTTCATCATAACCATCGCAGGGCCAAACCATCATTATGATCATCATCCCCACCACAATTACCATTCATAACAGGTTAACAGATCCCTCAAATGCGAATGTTAGCTTTGAAAGCCAATGTCTTTTCTAGTTGAGCAGAATAAGTTTAAGCTGTGTCTGTGTCTGGCTGGAAGAAGAAAAAAAGATGAAGAAGTGCTTAATGAGATGTTGAGACTCTAGACAATCAGTCCTGAATTTACATTTATAAGCATAAGTACCTTATTTCCCTGGGGGGAATCTATACATGTAGATTAATATGATTAGCTATTCTCCTCCTGCTTGTTAATGAAGATAAATATGTGCATTAATCAAGAACGCAGTCCGTACAGTCAACATTTAAAAAAAGGTCTGAATCGAAACAGCAATTTAGCCTTGGCAAAGGCAATCATCTCTTATTCATTTTCAAATGGAGCATAATTATTTTCGAAAGGATGATTTCCTTATCTGGCACCTAGAATGGGGCTGAGTGTGTCCAATTCCCACACTAATTTGGAAAGGCCAAATATCTGCAGCCACGGCCACATTCGTGAGCAGAACCCCATAAGAAATTCACTGAGCGCAGACGGCCACAGCTCTCTTCTGATGCGTGTGGTGAGACCAGTATGCTTCATTTCACTTTGTAGACCACAGCCCGACACACAGGGAGAGCAGAGTCGCGGGATGACTTTTTAACTTTAAAAGAAAACGCCGGGGGTACAGAGTATGGACTAAAAACAAAGAGCAGACTTTCTGCTTTCTAAAATAGACAAGAATTATTTCTTGTGATTTTTTTTTCTCAAGGTATGAATCAACAGTATAAGTTGCCAAAGTTTGTCTTAGGACCCTGCTAATACTTGAAGCCATGTTATAGCTTTATCCAGTCAATGGAGTCCCGTGCCACTAGCAGTATGATGTGAGACAGGCTCCACGACAATTACAAATTGTATAAATGCAGAGTGATTTATTTAGTTTTATTTTTACTTGAGCAAACTTTACAATCAGTCCCATGTTGGCACAACCATAAGTTTAAAAAAAAACATTACAAAACAGAAATGCTCACAAACAGATGGCTGTCATTTGTGCTTTGACAAGCCAGGGTGACATATTCGCCCCCTGCGCGGGAGAATGGCAGAGCCGCAAGCAGCCAAAATGGCACCACAAACAACACAGCTTGCAAAGGCATTTCTGATCCTTGTAAGTTGGCGGGGAAACGTGCCTGAAATTAATAGTAGGTCGGTATCAAAAGTCTGGGTCATACTCTCTCCGACAGAGTATCGTCTCAACATCTACGGTCTTCTCCTTTAAACTGCAGTCCACAGCCAATGCTCAACTAGTGAGGGTCACGACCCAACTAACTGAAGCTCCCCAAAGACATGGACTCCTCAGAAATGAGAACTGATAGAAATAATTAGCTCAGAGAAAAATGATTTTGACATTTTCCAACAAGTCTTTTTCATATAACAGTCTTTCTGACAGAACTATAGAGGACTTTAAGGCAAAGACTGTGTGTGAGGGATGCTGGATGATGGAAATATAATCGGATAAAAATTTAATCGATTATGAGTAACATACGCAATGAATGAGCCTCTGACTCGATCCAGTTTTACCCAGGGGCATTGTTTGCTCAGTATCTTGACTTGATGTGGAAAAACCCCACAGGGATACCGATATTCATCACTGCCTCAATAGCAAACAAACTGACTTTATTGCCAACAGTCAATACTGTAGCACAGCAAAAAAGTGGCAAAAACTTGATGGAAACCATTATCCAGAACCGAATCAATGACAAATGACTCCTTCACCAGGACACACCACTGGGGATAAAACAAGAGCGAAGTAATAGAGTATGCATGGTGAGTACACTTAAAGGCAGAGCTGACTGTAAGGCCCAAACAGAAAAGCGAACAAGTTTTTACCTTTTCCGCGGACTGTGCAGTACCAAAGAAGATGGGGATGAAGGCCAGCCAGACGATGCAGGTCGTGTACATGGTGAAGCCGATGGGCTTGGCCTCGTTGAAGGTCTCGGGGACGCCGCGCGTCTTAATGGCGTAGACCGTACATGTGACCATCAGCAGGATGCTGTAGCCTAGCGAGCAGATGATCTGCAGGTCGGTGATGTCACACTTGAGCACACCGCGAGCCAGCATAGGGTCCATCGTCTTTCGCTCGTCATAATCCACCACTGCACTGGGAGGGTCCACCCCGAACCAGACGAACACGCCCATCAGCTGTACAGAGATCAGGCTCGATGCAATCGCCAGCTGGGAGGCGGGACTGATGAAGCGGGGGGCGGCAACCGATCGCTTGCCCTCCTCGAAGATTCGATAGATGCGGTTGGTTTTCGTTAGCAGCGCGGCGTAGCTGATGCACATGCCCAGTCCGAGGAAGAGCCGGCGAAAGGCGCACACGCCCACATCGGGAGCCGCGATCATCAGGAAGGTGATGATATAGCAGAGAAAGATGCCGGTCAGCAACATGTAGCTCAGCTCGCGTCCCGATGCGCGCACTATGGGCGTGTCGTTATAGCGCACGAAGGTGGCCATGACGAAGATGGTGGCGATGATACCCAGCATGGCGAGGAAGACGGGGATGACGGCCCAGGGGGAGTGCCATTCCAGGCGCACGATGGGGATTGGCTGGCAGCCCGTGCGGTTGCTGTTGGGTCGCATGTCGTACCTGCAGAGGTTGCAGGACGTCTCGTCGTACTGGTACTGGTACCCATTGCACAGCTCGCAGTGCCAGCAGCACGGAACCCCCTTCACCCGCTTCTTCCTGAACCCTGGCCTGCAGGGCAAGCTGCACACTGAGCGAGGCACTGCCAGTCCACCGTCTGGCCACTGCAGGTCCTCCACCTGTCACACAAAACAGGGAACTGGGGGCAATCAGAACCAACATGTAGGCGGAAGTCTAGACTATCAACTGAAATAGAGGAATCACAAGCCATTATCATTGCTTTCTGTGATGGAGCTTGTACAAACATAACAAATGTAAAAGAGTAGCCACACAAGTTGCTATTAATGCCCAACTACCAATTAGCTCATGTCATCACATTATAAACAAGAAAAGGCACTGACGCCAGGCATACAGTCACCTCTTAAGTCAGGAACATATTGACCATTTGCCAGTTACGCAGCTTACATAAAATGAACAATTCCACAAAGAGGAATCCTCATGCTTGTTGTAAATCTTCCTGAAATGGTAAAATATTAAATCTGCGGGAGTGTTTAAGCAATCAGCTCACAACTCGCTATCAATTCACTCCAAGCTTGTCCAGTGGGTTGTTCAGGATCAATTGCCAAATACTTCCTGGGAAATCGCAAAGGATTATGAGTTCTGGAAGGTTAGAGTCTAGTCTTTCGTTTATTAGTTCTACACAAAGTCCAGTCAGGCCCCACCTATGGGAAATAGGGAGAGCTATGGCCCAGCCCACAGGAAACGGGGAGCGATCAAGCCCTGCCATCACAAAAAAGGGAGCAATAAAGCCCTGCCCTCAAGAAACGGGGAGATTAAGCCCCGCCCACACTTAACAGGCAAAGACCAACCCCGGCCCACAAGACACAGGCAGCGATCTAGCCCCGCTTACAAGAGACGGGCTGCATTTGAATAGTCTTTTCTGCTGAAGAAAGTTCTTCGCTCCAAGAAAATGACCCCAAAAGTATTTATTTGGCAGTCATGATAAGTGTTCTCGAATTCACTAAATGTTAAGGAAAAGAGCTTCACTGCTTTCTAACTCATTTCTTTTCGCATAAGCTGCACTAAACAAATATTTAGGAAAGAGCGGAGATACAAACAACCCACCATTCCGTGTGGCAGCTATATTTAAAGCGATGACTATATACCCGGCTAATCAGGAAAACAAAGCAACATGACAGGTGAGAGACGCATGATTAGCAGTGCGGTTACCTTCCAAAGCCAGTATGAATTCCCCCTTACACCTTTCCTTCAGCTTTTGATGCTTTCCATCGAGGTTAAAGAAAAATGGTCATAAATTAGGATGATAGGACGTAATTTTTCGACAATCTGAACATAGCCAGGGAGAAATAGAACTCTGCCTACAGAGGACAGGTAAACATGCCCCACCCAGAGCAAACAAGATACATTAAGCCCCGCCCACAGGAAACAGGAAGAGATCAAACCCCATCTACAGGAAGCAGGAAGAGATCAGGGCTGTTTCGCAATGTCTATTATGCAGACTTGCAGTCTCCTGAGCCCATGTGGAATTTTATTCAGAGGCCCAAATCCTGTTCCAGTGACATGATCAGTAAGATGCAAGATCAGTAAGATGCAATGTCAACTGCAATGCCATTTTCAGCGGGCAACGCATTATGAAAAATAGGGGTGTCTCGAAGGCACAGGCTTATGAGCGCTATCCACATGCTCTTTGAGAGCTGTGATGTTAGTGGTTTGAATCTGACTGCCAACCTTCCACATGCCTCCCCTCTCTCTGCCTCGATTCCTCCTGACTCTTTACACTATCCTATTTAATAATGCTAAAAAATATGAAATAAAAATTATCAGACTTGGGCGCTTTGCCTTAAACAAGTCCAGTAGTTAAATCAGTGGTGAGTGCTAAGTACTTTTTTTTTGGTATGTAAAACGTCTTGAATGTTGCAGCCAAATGTACGTGCGTTTTCTATTGTAATATCAGCAAGTGAACTGGACGTCACACCAGCAGGAGGCTTTCGGGATAGCACATCATAACCATTGTATCTCAATGCGTATAATATTGATCTCAGAGGTTCTGCTTCTGGAAATGCGCTGTCCGGAGGACACAGTCAAGAACACACTTCTCCAGATCGCAAGCGCAAACTCTGTGGTCTTGGCACAACACCCCAGGCTCCACTGGCAGGAAGCAGGTCAAGGGTAGGCCCACCCACAGGAAACGGAGAAAGTTCAGTCCCAACCCAAAGTAGAACAGCAAGGGGTCAGATCCCACCCACGGTAAACAGTAAACTGGGAGAGGTAAGGCTCTGCCCTCAGAAAATAAGGAGTCTGTGCTGTTTTCAAAGGCCTCAGAGTTAAAAGCCCACACAGACAATCTCTAGTTAGAAAGGAGATTCTTCATTTAAAGTGACAGACACATTAATTCTGCCAAGAACAAACAAAATGTTCAGTCTCTGAAATAACCATGGAAACTTTAATTCATATTTCTATAAATAAAAGTGTCAAGGAGTAAATGTAGACCGTCTTCATCTCAGGTCTCCACGTTCTCTCACCTGACAGGCATTTAAGAAGTAAATACCTAGAATAATTACAGCAAAGGCACTGAAGGAATGATAGGGTAACTGATCGCTTAATGCACAAGAAGCTGAATGGTAGCACAGTCCTGCTCTCCCTGTTTCCCACATAAAGATTAACCAGGAAGAGAAAAAAAATAAACAAACCATTTTCCCAGGAAGTAAAACAAATCATTAAACAGAAGAGGAGGCTGACAGTTGTTAGGATCCACAGAACCACAATGAGTTATTACAGCCTTCAGTGGTGGGGTGTGGTGTTAGTGAAGCACTATCCCACTCCCTCTCCCTCACACCCTCTCCTTATTCCTCTCTTTCGTTGTTTTCTTTCAACCGACACATTAATGTAATCTCACTCTGAGCTATAGCGTGAGACTGAGTGCATTACCTGAGCACACAAGCTGTTTTGGGTGGAGATTTATTATGAGTGAAGCACAAAGATGCAACTGCAGAAAACTGCTCATCTAGGCACAATTATCTTTTATACGCTTTTTAACAAAGGCACAGTCGCTAAGACACTTTAGAGCTGGATCAAAAAAACAGGACTGAACCCCATTAAGAGGTGAGAAATTGAACATAAAATTTGTTGAGATATTAAGCGTTAATTCAACTCTAACAGAGTTTACCTGGGACTACTGTGGTCATAGACTGAAGGCAAATGAATACAGAGAGTGAGTTGATTAAGCACTAAACATTTTACAATATTGGGAGGGACCCAGCGACACAGTGGGGGGGCCCATCCTCCACTGCCAGCCCAGTGTAATTGTAAACACTGAGTGAATAATAGCAGAAATGTAATAAGCGATTCATCAGAGCAAACAAGAGAATGGACTGGCCAGGTTATATTTAGGAGGTGGTTGAATAAGCTGGAGTAAGCAGCAAGGGGGTGGGGTTATAGAGAAGGAGATGGGAGGGGAGAAATCCCCCCCCTACCACCTTACCATCTCCCCTTCGCCACAACCCTCCCAATGGGATGCACCGTTCTGACATTTTTAGTTCCAGTACTGATACTGATACCTGAGCCTTGAGTATCGGCCAATACTGAGTATCAATCTGATACCAGTGTCTAATTAATAAGCTGCATACTTCACTGTGATGAAGAGACTAGAATCATTCTTTTATGTGTAAGGCAACATCAGGCTTCAGGCAACATCGCTTTCCCAACTTCATGAAATAGAATATAACAAATACATAGATATAAATATACTGAATTGTTATTTATTAAAACAATGGTATCCGATACATTGTCACCGACACTCAATCCAGCTATTTGAGTCAGTATAGGATCAATATCCAATATCAGTATTGGTATCACTGCATCTCTCCCCAGAGTACTGTTCATCTCCTTACATCGCCTCCTCACTTCGGCTCAATGGGGGTTGAGAAAGAGAGAGAAAGAGGCAGAGAGAGAGAGGCGTGCGAAGAGGAGAACGAGGCGGGGGGAAGGTTGAGAGAGATATAAAGTGAGCGAGGGAAGGCGAGAGACTCACCTGATGTGAACAACAAACTCAGTCTAACACAACAAACTATCATTCAAATGCTCAAAACAACTGGCACACAGAGAGCCCTCATACTCCGTCACTCCCATATATCTCATTTTTCTTATCGAGAACTCTCCTTCAGACGTGTGATCTTTCTCCAAATGGGGAAGAACTGAGAATTATGCTCTCATTCACAGTGACAGAATGGCAGAATAGCTCATTTGTATAGCGGGAGCAGTTTATATAAGAAATTCATACTAAGTTTGTCCTTCAGCTCTGGCGCAGCAGTGTTGCACTTGGGATTGACAGGCCCCGCCCCAGCAGTGCTCTCGTTCGGCAGTACTCACATTAAGGTGGAGCATGTCCATCCACTGGCCAATCAGCTTGTAGCCTGAGGTGCTGTTATTGCTCATCTGATACTGGAACAGTTCATAGCGTCCGGGGGCATCACCGTTCCTGTTGAACATGACAGGCGTACCAGCGCTGCCTGTGACAGAGGGGAACTCGCATTATAGGTCACCGTTTACAAAGACATGAACAGAATCTCATAGCGTTTCACAGAAAACAGCCAAAGAGCATGAAATGCTCCGATTCCCCCTCACAAGGTGGCTGATATGGGGCCTGGGACCAAATGCAGCAGACGGACAAACAGACGAACAGGAAGACAGATAGAAGTATGAAAAGGCTCATCTACACAACAAGATATAGCCATAAATTAAATTTTTATTAGAAATATCTGACGGTTTCGGAGTTCTGGTCTGTAAAAGAATGGGACGGCCAATGTCTGCCCTGGAAACAAATCGTGATGAACAGGAGGACAGATGCTAATAGGAAAAAGCACGTCTATGCAATAAGATGCATCTCTACATAAAATTCTGTTGAGAAATTTTGGACAATTCAAGAGTTCTGGCCCAGAAAAAACAAGATGTGTTTGTGAAACACTGATGCCCCCGTACATAACATGCACATGCTAACCATTAAAGGCCTATCATGAGTCAATCAAAGGTTAAAGGTCAAGGTCACAAGGTCAATATTCGTTACCTCATCAGAAAGGCCTTATCCTAAGGAATACATATGCCAGGTATCAAATGCCTATTACAAGCTAATGAGAAGTTATGGCCCATGTTAAAGTTTTTGTCAGCAAACGTCATACTCCAAGGTCAAGGTCACAAGGTCAAAAGTCATGACCCCATCTGAAATGCCTTCTCACAAGCAATGCATATGCCAAGTATCGAAGTCCTATCATGAGCCGATCAAAAGTTATAGCCATGGCAAAGTGCAGACAGACAGACGGACAGACGGACAGGTGAAAAACTATATTCCCTCGAAACTTCGTTTACGGGGGCATAAAAATAGGATGGCTGATATCTGTCCTAGAAACAAACGTGGTGGAGGGATGGACAGACAGACAGGAGGACAGGCATCGAATGAAACGGCGAATAAAATGTATCGATGTATTAAATTTCGCTGAGAAATCACCAAGTGGTTTGGGAGTTTTGACCCAGAAAAGAAAAGTGATGGACAGGCAGACAGACAGAAATGCGAAAGGTCAACACTTATCCCTATATCACCGTCATCCTTGTGGCAGGGTATAGCAATCAAGCAACTGTTTACCGTATGGATAGACCGACACATCATGCAGCTTTTCATAATGAAAACTAACAAATCAGCCCATAATACAGAAATGTTAGTTGCAATATAAAGCCTGTGTACGGTCAGAAGACAGGGCACCGCATCATTGTATCAGTCCATTCAGGCTCCATCTCCCTGTGCGCTGTGACTCTAATGAGTGTTGGCAGCTGTATAATATAATGGATGAGCAACTGAACTGGCAACTAAAGGTTGCACAATTGAGCCCCAGGTCAGACACAGCTGCTGAATTCTTGAACGCCGCTCTTATTACTTACCCAGGAGTATAAATGGATTCTGCCAAAAATGTTGTGTTGGTGGGTCAGGACAAGAGGGTGTGTTTAAAATGGGTAATGCGAATGAAAACACAACTTCCTGCATTAAACAGCACGGTTATCATTTTCACTGAGTCTCGCTGGGCCTACATACAGGTTGACTGACTCAGCTCGTGACAGACTCTCCATCGTGCCCAGCGAAGCACCGGGCACCGACAGCCGTGCCCCCAGCGGTGATGATGCTGAGGACGAAAGTCATTAGAGTCCATGGAGGGGAATGTGATTTTCAGCTGTAGGAAATTAGTGGACGATGCAGAGCTTATGTAAATGACATTGAGTGAAGCAGTTGGGTATCACTGATGTTCCATGACTAAGTGTTTCCTGGCGACTTGTACCAGC
Source organism: Gymnothorax reevesii (assembly GCA_029721435.1). NCBI lineage: Eukaryota > Metazoa > Chordata > Actinopteri > Anguilliformes > Muraenidae > Gymnothorax > Gymnothorax reevesii. Next base: position 71,905,433 of record CM056585.1, on the reverse strand, counting down.
CTGGGATGTCCAGGCACCTGAGCAGGGCATCATGGGAGCCGGGTTAATAAAGTGCATCAGACTGGGGCACAATTCTCCTCCCTCTTTACACAGGTTGGTAGCCTAAAACAGAGTCCTTCACAAAAAGCATGGATGGATGAAAACGCGTTTAAACCTACCAATGGGGCACTGAAAGGTCTCTGCAGTGTACTGGGTGCTGGGTCTTGTGCAAAAAAACAAATATGTGTTTTTAATTATCTGATCATTATGGGGGAAAAGCATAGCAGTGGGGGTGTTTCGTTCCTGACCCACAGGAATGAATATTTTTGTTATGTATAACAACACCACCAGTCACAAACTTCAGCATAGCATCCTGCCGTCTCCACTATTTTAAGGCCATTTCCCTAGTCAGAGTAATGCGTCTGTAGCATTCACTGTTACTGAGGTTATTCATAACGACACCCTCATTTCTACACCTCATACTCTCCCGTGATACCCCACCCCTGTAACAGATTCAAGGACACCCAGACTCTTTCTACAACCCTCCAAGCCCCAGGTCCCACCCCTCACCATTGAAAGTGACGCTCCGAATGTACTTAAGCAGTCTCTTCCCGCCAGCTTGCTCCATCTCCGAGCACACTCCGGAATGTTCTGGACACAGGTCTCTGTGCATGTTGTGCAGGGCGTGAGCGACAGCATACACCGCATCAATCACGAACTGCACTTTACCCTCCTGTTCGTACGCAGAGTCAATCCCAATACGCTCTTGACCTGTGGGAGAGAGAATAAAGATAGGTGATTATACAAGCACTGATAATTACACACTTCCAATTTAGGCTGGTACACAGAGTCAGATAGTCACACACACACACACACACACACACACAGTCACTTTCACTGTCACACACAACCATGCAAAGACACAGATATTCCCACAAAGGTAATCTCTTCAGCTCATCTTGCAGCTTGCAACATGCACAATTAATGCAACACTGACATAAATCTGAATTTAGGAAGTTCAAAAAATGTAAGATAACTTGCTTGTGATACAGGATTATAAAGCATCAACAGGAACAGCTTTGGCTGTGTGCTAAATTCAGGCTAATTTCAGTGAACATCTGCAGTTTGTCCTAATTGCATAATATTGCTACTTTCCATAAAAGGCTCCTTTTGCATATTACAACAAAAGCGAGGCATGTGAATAATTTAAGTGATGTTTGAGCCCTGATGGACGCCGCAGGCGGGAGCTTCACCGCGTTTTTCCTAAAACTGAGTCCCGAATCACCAGAGGCGAATACCAAAGCAGAAACAAATCTGTCTCCATGGCAACAGCTATTTCAATGATTTCTCATACACTATTCCCTGTGATCCTTCCATTGCACTAGCCACACAAAGTTAATTCATTACTTATTTCAGTGTGCATATGTGTGTGTGTGTGTGTGTGTGCGCGCGCGCGCATGGGTATGTGCGCATGCGTGCGCATTTGTGTGTGTGTGTGTGTGTGTGTGCTGCGCTTGTGCCTGGTGTGCGTGCATGGGTGAGGATGTCTGTGTGCATGCTTGCGTTTGCATGTTAGAGTGAGTGCCTGATTGAGTGTGAGTACATGTTTGCATCTAAATGTGTAATTTGAGTGCAGCAGAATTTTATCCATGCTTTGCAGTAACAATACAGCAATTAAATAATATGGACGATGTAGTTGAGTAGTCTCCATTGTCTCTGAGCCGAGATTGATTTAACCCTAAACATAAAAAATGGAACCTCAATTAGCATGCAAAACTGTGGCTACAATATTTGTTGAAATGCTCATGGAGAGTGATGGCACCATTAAGGATAGCTGAGGGTTAGCGTGTCGCGGTGAGCCGCAGAAGCCCCTCCTGCTATTCTCTATCTCACACTGAGAATCCGCATCATTCAGCATGTATGAGAATGAGCAAAGAACACCAGGAAAGGAAGATGAAGAGATGGAGGGAGGAAGGAGCAGGTGGGCATTTTTCACATTTATGTACTCTAGATCAAAGTTAGCCCCGCTCGCAACATTATTTTTCATAATCATGTTTGGGAAGAATTCAAGTAACGTTCAATCTGATTGGCTTACAATTCCAGTCACATACAATCTGATTGGTTTACAGTTTCAGTTAGGTACAATCTGATTGGCTGAAGCGTGGCTCAGAGTGGAGGTAGTATCACAACTTGATTAGAAAAAATAAGCACACTGCCCGGTCCAAAGCTACTCTGTTGGACTTTATGCTTACCACCTGTGTATCTGCTAACTCGCTTATCATTAAAGATGCTGAAAATAAATGAAGTAAGATAACGAGAGGTAAAGGAAATATAAAAGCAGGTATTGGTTTGAAAATATGAGTGACCTAAAACAGCCAGAATAGTCGAGCATGCAGACCAGGGGCCAAAAACTGAAAAATCACTGTTTTTACCATATCTCTGGAAATATTTGTCCGATTGGCCTCAAATCAAGTGCAAATGAAAGGTCACGACCAGTGGATGTGTTCCACAATGACATTATACCTGTTTGGTTCAAGGTGGAGCTTTGTCACATAAAATTCACCATTTTTGCCATATCTTTGGAACCATTTGTCCAATTGACATGAAAGTATGTGCAACTGCAAGGTCATGACCTCACAACATGTCATATGATGACATCATACTGGTATAGTTCAATATTTTGCCACCAGGTGGCGCTTTGTGATGGAAAATTACCATTTTGGCTATATCTTCAGAACCATTGGCCCGATTGACCTGAAATTAAGTTCAAATGAAAGTCTATTCAAGGTCTTTTCAAGGATTGGGGAATTGGAGGTTTGGGGGTCTATTCAATGACCTTTCATTTGCACTTGATTTGAGGTCAATCAGACAAATATTTCCAGAGGTATTATAAAAACAGTGATTTTTCAGTTTTTGGCTCCTGGTGGCCAATCTAGAAACTGTAAATTTTCCAAAATCGAATCAGTTCTTCCTTTGATACTTACTTACATGCAAAAAATGACATTTCTAATTGAAATAATACTGAAGTTATCGTGTTAACACGTAGGGCGGCGCGGCAGTCGGACCAAAAACATAATATCCCCAAACGCTGAATATAATTATAGTGGAGATCCAAAAGTTTTCAATGATATGTCTCACAGAATTAAGGGGAAATGTGTATAAAATCATGTGCAAGATCTAGATATTTTCTATTTGATGTAACGCTGCAGCCATAGAATCATGGCGTCCTGGATTTGAATATTTCTCTCGAAATAAGTGCGACATAGTTTCAGAGAAGCTCTGAAACCAGAGGACATGGAATATATACGTAACATTGACCTGCAATATGAAAAAAAAAGTTTTTTCTGACTTTGAACCTGCTTAAGGGAACACATAAATGCTACGTTGGAGTTTATGTTAAATTAAGTTCAAGTTACTCTTTGTTGTCACTGTTAAGTAATTCGTCCTCAGCATTTAACCGATAGCAAACCACTTAGGAGCAGTGGGCAGACCCAATGTAGCTTCAGGGGACCTACTTCATCCAATATCTGACCAAAATATTCAAGACCAGGAAGGCAGGGAGAGTTAAAGCTCTCCTACCATCCAGTGGTTGAGAGGTATTGATATATCCCAGACCCACTGCAGAGCTCACAGATTCTCACATCAGCCATAAAAACACTCATGCCTACCAGGGTTATTATAGTCAACGAAGACCACAACTAAAACTAAAACTAGCAGTGAAAAAATAATTTGATTAACTGAAATAAAAATAAAAATGTCAATTTATTGAAAAACGAAAACTACATAAAAACTACAGTGAACAATACAAAACTGACAAAAACTAAACTGAATTGCAAATAAAATGAGCTTCGTTTTCGTTGATCGTTTCGTTTTCTCCCTCGATTACTGTCCTGTTTAGTCAGGGTAAACTGGTTGCTTCTAGAGGGGGGGGAAACATAGCAGATATCAGCTGCCGTCGTGACACGAGGCATCCATTTCTTACCACCTGCGAACTAACTGAGCATGATGACTGTAGGGCAGGGCTCTCAAGTGAGACACACGCATTTCAATAAGTTCATACGCTCACACGCCACACATGACATTTCTCATGCTAAGAAGTGGTAAAACTCGCCGCACATTAGTAACATAGACTGTATATAAAAGAGATTAGTAATCTATGAATGGGTGAGGCAAAGGCAGACGGCTCTGCTGAATCAGCAACCTATCAGCCAATCACAAAATAGTATTTCTTGTTGCCAGGTGAAATAGCAGCGCCGTAATCGCGTCTTGCACATGTGTGTGAATGCTGCTATTGTGTGCACACATGTCAAATAGCTGGAAGTGGAAGCCTGAAATCAGGTAATCATTTCGTCACTTATTTATTTATTTTTTTTTACAATAACTGCTTATTAAAGTCGAGGAATTATGTTGGATATTTGCTATATGGATCATTTTTTTCTCAATTTAACAGCTTTGGACGGTTATGGTTAGATGAATTGACTTGTAACTTATTACGGGGAGAGTGGGGGCTCTCTGCGCTCCATGTAGTGTATTTTGGCTGACAACAAACCCTGCTCCAATCCGGTGTCAGAGGTGGTACCGCAACATCTCTTGTTTGTGACTGACAAAACGATACAAATACACAAAAGAACTTGAAATGGTTTTTACACGTAAAAACAGATGTCTCCCCCTTCCCTCATTTCACATTTTAGAGTTATGGTCCGGAAATGAGTCCCACCCTTCAATATGCCTAAGTCCGAATTGTTGCCATGGAAACAGAAAAAATAAAATTCAAAAGCAGTTAAAACCTTCAAAAGGCACATCTACATGTTAATGGAGAGACACTATATCAAATTTGGTGAGAATCGGTCAAACAGTTTCAGAAAGGCAAAAACAATATGTGACCCCCCCCCACAGGAAGGGGGAGACACTGGGGAGTCCCACTGAAATAAAGAAGCTCAGATATTGGGGGAATTAAGTCACTTCTTCTTCATTGAGTTTACTGGCAGTTTGATTTCAATCACTGATCCTGGTGTGTCATCTAGTGATAGAATATTGTAACTGCGTGGATAAATTTACAGCTCCACGTCCACTGGCGGACACGTCCGCACGACACGTTCTTCTCCAACACGCCAAATCCACAAAATCCGTGAATGATGAATTAAATGAATTTAAATTTTAATTTGAAACGAGTAACTAAGTGTCAAAGTAACGAAGTGAAAGTATACTTTTATCTTTGAAATGTAGGAGTAAAAGTCCCAGTTTAAAAAAAAATCTTAAGTAAAGTACAAATCCTCAAAAAAAAAAAAGAAAAAAGAAACTAAATACTGTAACAAAGTACATATGCATCATTACTATGCACCTTTGAAAACGGGAGTATCGTGCAAACCACCCACCCGAAGAAAATCTCACTCTAAATTGAATTCAAAACTTGAGAGCCCTGCTGTATGGGGTGAGATGGATTGGATTTTTTTCAGTTGTATTAGTATCATCAGTGTCACATGTTAAAACAAATGAGGATTAAAGAATACAGAACTAATAAAGGACTTGGTAAAAACATATTTGGTGTCATGCATTCTTTTATCCTTTTCAGCTTCTACAAATTAAGGCCTTCCTCCTAACACCTGAAAAACTAAAACTAAGAATAAAACTAAATAAAAACTAAACTAAAACTGCTTAATCACTCGTTCAGCTAACTAAAACTAAACTGAAATAAAAAAGCAAACTGAAAAACTAAATAAAAATAAAAACTATAATAACCTTGATAACTGCAGGCTATTTAGAGCCAAAGGTAACCATGTGAAGTTCATGCACAGAAAGGTTGCTGCCTTCTGGCTGTGTGACGGCAGTGCTACCTATAGCAACCACTGCCCAAACCCCTAAATCGCACCAGATGAGTGTTCGGTCCGTCTCCACTCCGCCACGCCAGCGGAGCTCTTGGCTTCACTTTAGAGAATGAGTGTGTTTACACAGGCTCCGCTGTGTTGCGTTTCCCCGCCATCGCAGCTCAGCCTATCAGGAGCCTCCTGCTGCAGGTACACAAGGCCTCTATTTCTGCCAGGTGCAGGACCTCAGCACAACAATTCAGCATAGAGCTGATCGATCGAGCCATTTAGCCAAACAAAGACACGGTATTAAAACATCTACTTAATCTTCTGAATAAAACACTTGAGTGTTGTGGGCTAGGGCAACAATAATGACACGAAAAAATGTACATTTTACCTACGTAGCACTTTCCAAACAAATAACAAACCCAACATAAACAGGAAATTAAGAACATTTATTTCTAAATAGGCTTATTATCCATTACAGAGGCACGAAAATCTAAAAAAAGAGACAAATGCATTCAAGCCCACCCTCCTTCTACTCTGGTGAGGAAAAAAGGCTTTTTGCCTGTCTGTTGTTGTGTTCAATACAGCATACATCGTGTTATCCCCATGATTGCGCCAGTCTGACTTCTTCTGCTATCCGGCAGCATTGCAGTTTGAAACGCAGCCGGTGGGTGTTGACGAACGACAAAGCACAGCGTCAACTCAAAGCGGAGCCGAGACGAACTGAACGCGCATCTGGTGTAACCCTGAAGTAACGCAACACCATCCTGTCACAAGCGTCAAAACTTTCACAGAATTGCGCATGTTTTCACGTGTCAGGGTTTCCGTTTTACCCTTGAACCGCAGTACCAGACCTCACTCTGCTGAAAGTTGGTGATTGATTTTACAACTCTGCTTTATTGTGCGAAGTGTTTGATCTTTTTGCTGAACTATGAGAAAGCAAAGTTGCCTCTGCTTCCTAAAATCTGCTGAGAATATGCAAAAACCCTTTGCCCCTATGGAGATAATACACCCACTGCAAGCCACACGTCATGATTTATTGGCAAATATGCAAATCATTGCTATTTTTAGGTACAAAATCTATTTCAGGGAAATAAATCCATCATTACATTTTCCTCAGAGGTACACAAGTTCACCATATACTGCAGTATACTCCATTTTATTAGGTTAAATAGAGGATGATGTTCGATGATCATTAAGAATGTAGGAAGTGCTGATTGTTTGTTTTTAATTTAATTAGTTACATCAATTAGCCGATGTACACTGTCAAACATGGAGGAGCAGGAATGAATGAACTGCAACGCAGTAAAACAGACTCTGAGACTCCATCCGCATTGTCCGTTGCTCCACTCTCTAAGTACTTAGCTTCACAATCACTGTCCTCAGCTATCCCTCAGAGCTTTTAGCCTCATCTGCCTTGTCATTAACTCTTCGTTGCACTCTTGTTGTCATTACCCACACCCTTTAAGCTCTTCCTTGCCTTGTCATCATTAGCTAAACCCTTGATGCTCTTAGCTACACCTCCTAAGGACTTAGTCGCCACTAATAGCTACAGCCTATGAGCTCTCAGACCCACCCGTGGTGCTCTCACCTCCCCCTGGGATAATATCCGATATACCGGTACAGCAGCTGAGACTGCCAGCAGGAGATGCATTATGGGAGCAGTTTACAGCGATTTCTTGAGAAGATGCCCTCCAACAGCCCGTTGGAGGGACAAAGACTCTAATGGACAAGGCCAAAACTGAAGAAAAACCTTAATAGCAAGTGAAGAGAGGGCTGAACAAAACTGAAGGTCAAGTCGAAATAAAAAAAAACAAGCTTTTAGACATACGGAGTTTTATCCCTGATACGCCATTTCCGATCAGCTCTTTGCAAGGAGACCTTTCAGCACACCATGTACCTCCCGCAGAGCCATGTGACCACACTCAGAGCAGCTGTGACTTGGCTCTGGGTAATTTCCCTGGGCAGCGGCGCGGTTTAATCTCTCTCCCAGGCAGATGAAATATGAGCGTTTCAGACAGACACAGTTTTTCAGTACTCCCAAAGGCCATGTTTCAACCCCGAAGCCTGCACCCCATTACGTGCCTTCCAAGGCAAAAACACCCCCTACAAATACCTCCATAGTAAGACAGGGCGAAGACATGTTGAACAGTAGCTATTACGCTGCCAGAGGTTCGAAGCATTCAAAAGTGCGATGCACAGACCTCTATGACCTATGCATCATGATGTATGACTCTGTAGAACAATATATCCGCAGCCCATATACTTGCACCTACTCAAGCAGGCAGTGGAGTGTTGGTGTCTGAGCTGAGTAATGTCTGTATATTTACAGTGAGATATCCTGTGGATATTTCATACCACAATATCTCAGCTGGGACATGCCAGTGCCCCACAGGTGAGGCGTAACGTACCTGTGTATAGGAGGGGAGTGTTACCTGTGCATTTTCGGCTGGTGTCCTCCTTCTTGGAGGAGCTCATGAGTTTACAGTCGAAGTTCTCCTCCCAATATTCGGCGAACCACACATTCCTGCGGTTATTCTCCAGTGTGCGGGTGGTGAAGTATGTATCAAACCCTGTGAAAGCGCAACACAGCTCACTATTACACACCATCACTCATGCTTTGCCACATCAGCTCCACCATCACAAAAAGAATTTTATCACACTTATTCACCATCATAAATCATTGTGCACAGCACCACAAACGCTTTGCCACACCATATTCACCATCACAAACACTTTAGCACACCATATTCACCATCCTGCCCGCGTTACCACACCATGTTCATCATCACACACGCTATACCACACAATATTCACCATCACACACGCTTTACCACACGATATTCACCATCACACACGATTTACCACACTATATTCACGATCTTACATGCTTCACCACACCAAATTCACCATGACACACGCTTTACCACACAATATTCACCATCACACATGCTTTACCACACCATATTCATCATCGCACACGCTTTATCACACCATATTCACCATCATACATGCTTAACTACAACATATTCACCATCACACACGCTTTACCACACTATATTCACCATCTTACATGCTTCACCACACCAAATTCACCATTACACACGCTTTACCACACCATATTCACCATCACACATGCTTTACCACACCATATTCACCATCACACATGCTTTTCCACACCATATTCACCATCATACATGCTTTACCACAACATATTCACCATCACACACGCTTTACCACACTAAATTCACCATCACACAAAGCAGTTTATTGCACATATTCACTGTCATACATCATCCCACCACACGATACACATATCATCACACACTCTTTACCACTCCATATTCACCATCACACAAATATCACAAATATTCACCATAATACATCATCACCCCTCACAAAGCACACACTGCTTTATTATGTCGTCCACACTGTAACAAATCATGCACAACCCTTTCTCACGCAATAATCATTGTCACACATCGCAACACCGCCATTTCACAACCCCAGGCACACCAACACACATCATCACACAGTGTTTCATCTCATCATACAAACCAGCAAACATCATCACACACAGACACCATTTTTCCATGTCAGACACAGCAACACGCATCATCACGCACATGACACCACAGACAGATCGCACTGCGCATACGCCATTTTACTGGCATCACCCATAGCTTGAATGCACCCCCTGACAGGACAAAAGCTGTGCTGTGACGCGGTTGGGCAGATATGTTTACAGATTTTCATTCTCCGCCCAATTAGCCGATTATGGAAACAGATCAGCTCAAGGTTAACAGTATTTCCAAATAAAATCACAACGTCTCAAAGAGGGAGATGACAGCATTCTTCCCTAGTTGAAGAGGGTAGATGTGGACGAGCCACATTCCAAGATGATCAAGCTGCCCAACCACAAATCTTTCCATGGAAGCTTGTCTTTATGTTCAATAGGATTTATCAATGTCAAGACATTGTAACATCAACACATTTTTTATTTCATGCCCTAAGCTACACCAAGTCAATATCACAAGCACAGCACTCATTACTCCTTTAATGCTAGTTTTCGCAGGAATGTGAAGAGCATCCACTTCATTTTCAACGCTTTTGAACTGTCAGGGAAACATGAACCGCACAGAACCCTCCCAGGAGGTGTTTACATAAAAGCTGATCATAATTCTTATTTCATCTCATCACAATGATGTTTCACTCTATTTGGAAAGCATCATTAAAAAAAATAAATGCATAGAGTCAGCCCCGGTGCAACAGCTGTCGAGTCAGGTGGAAGACTGTGTACCATCTTCCTTGGTTCAAAACATCGCTGTCAGTAACATCACTTTATGCATGAAACATCTCTCTCTCTCTCTCTCCACAACATATCTTAAATGAATGTATGAAAGGTTTCTCTCTCTGTATGATCTCACTCGGAGTAATATCTTGTTTTATCACTCTGCAAAATCATTCTATGTGTAGCATCTCTACAATATGCGCTCTGGCACATCTCTCTGTGGAGAAAGGAAGCTGCAGAGCGCAATCTTTTTCCGTCTCAAGCACAATAAGTTGTCTCCTTTTATCTGAACATTTTTCACAGGATGGAAAAAGGCACATATTTCCCCTTGGCAATTAGTACAAACAATAAGATTGAGGTGCCTATGCAGTGCATGTGAGCTAAAAATGTGACTCCATCACATCTTTCCGCAATGAACTCCCACCCACATAGCGTAGCACCCTTACTACACCACACTTTGACACAGTAAGAGACAGGACTACACCCTGCATCAACGCAGGAAGGGGTTGGACTATACCCTGCTCTGGTGCAGTAATGGTTAAGACTATGTCCTGAATTAACACAGTAAGAGACAGGACTACACCCTGCATCAACGCAGGAACGGGTTGGACTATACCCTGCACTGGTGCAGTAATGGTTAAGACTATGTCCTGAATTAACACAGTAAGAGTTAGGACTACACCCTGCGTCAGCCCAGACAGGGGTGAGGTCTACACCCTGGATTAATGCAGTTAGAGTTAGGATAATACCAGAGAGTTAGGACTACACCCTACATTAAAGCAATAAGGGTTTGGACTACACCCTGCATTAAAGCAGTAAGAGTTTGGAATACACCCTGCGTTTAAGCTGTAAAGGTCATGACTTCACCCTGCATCAGCGCAGGAAGAGGTGAGGACTACACCCTCCGTGTACACAGTCAGGGTTAGGACTATAGCCAGCATTGGAACTGAAAGGATTAGGGCCGTTGACACAGAAAGGGTTGCGGTCCAATGACATCTTTCAGTGACACAATCAGACCCAGCGCTGTTCTTTCAGGAGGCAGCAGGAGAAAAGCTTTTCATCCATCAGTGAAAGAGTTGCTCGCTCTGAGCTGGGATACACAAACAGGGAGCTGAAAGATTACAGCTATCAGTCTGATCCATGCCCTGCCTCGACCTTCAGATTAAACCTGCATCCCGGCTCCGCCCTCTCATCTTTCCATTTCTCCCTCTATTCAAATTTTCCTCGCTCACACTATGTCTTCAAAGGCTCTTGATATATCCCAGGTTTGACTATCTCCAGATCCTGCAGCAGCATCTCATTGATATGTATTGAGGGGTTTCATCTTATATGCAGCGTATATACATGATGTAACTGCTGACTGCAAGAGCAGAATGAATTATGAAGTATATGGAAGCATCTTAAGTATCCAGCTCCATCAAATACCTCAACAAAACATTGGACAGGCCTTTGTCAAAGCAATATGCAACAATGCAAAACAAACCGCAAAATCAATAAAGGATTTTTTTCAAAGCCAAAACTGGGATTTTTTTTTTTTTTTTGTCTATCATTCACTCTTTCCAAAATCCAACTGTGCATGCATTTTCTAAGATAAGAAGAAGTCGTGTGGCACCCAGCCCCTGAAACAAGCAAGTTTTCAAGATGCAGCATCAATAGTGATGATACCCAACACCTGGAAGAGTCAATGGACTTCAAGCAGACACCACATACAAAGACAATATAACAAATTATAATAAGCTCTCGATTTGCACAGCAGTAATGTGTCCCAAACATTACAGAGCCGGAAATGGTAGATGTCTATACGAATTGCGGTAATTCCTATTTTTTTAAATACAGAAGGCATAAATGATAGAGTACAGGGCCAAATAAAAGAAAGTGCACGGAGGGTCATTGTATATGAAATTTCTGTAATTCCTAAGATGATCCTCCAATATGGATATAACATAACTCAAATTTAAGCTGACAGCAAGGGTGTACGTTTAATTCGAGAGTTGGTAGGGAGTTCATAATGTGAGCGCATGTTGGGGTCTATTCTCCCATGCGCGTAAGTCGAAAAAAGCGCGTAGCTACGCGATTTTTAGCCTATGCATATTCTCCCCTCGACTTAAGGCAGTTACGCGCTTGGGGCGGAGCAAGACCAAAATCGGGGAGTTTCCGGGCGTTTCTCATGCAAATAACACTTACGCGTATTCTCCTCCTGGCTTACGCGCATTTTCTGTAAAGCACTTTTGAGGGCTGTTTTAAGGTCAAGCGCCAACATAAAGCAAAATGGAATATTGCGTTTGATGTCGTTTAAAGGCCGAATTTTAACAATAATTTAATTTTATTTAACATGGTAAAGGTTGAGACATTCAATATTCGATTGTTCATCCTTATTTCTTAACTACATGTCTCATAATCATAATAAATTATCAATTATCAAACGAAATTATTAAACCAAATCATCACATGATATTACGCAACAGCCTCTTCTCCAATTAGTTCAATTACAAACGCATAGCAATTAATTAATACGAGTATACATAAGACCGTCATTCTACCATGCCCTCAAAATTTAAAACCAAAATGCCAGTCCTGCATTTGCTTGCACTCTTGCGTGATTGGGAAAGAGTAAGAGGAGCGCGCCGATGGCGAAGGCCACCACACACATATCGGCCTCGTTTGGACATCCCTGGGCTAAAAAACACCAAGTGCATCCAGCGCTTTCGTCTGAACCGTGTATGAGGCAATTGTCTATCTTTGCCGACTTTTGGATGAACAGCTACCCAGGCGCAGCAATCACCCACAAAACATACCCATGGTCATCAAGGTGACAACTGCGCTATCGGTCCTGGCATCTGGGTCGTTCCAGAGAGTAGCTGGTGATGTCATACACATATCACATGCGTCTGTTTTAAGGTGTCTGACACAGTTCGTTGACGCTCCAAGTTCTTCTCCATGCACTTCCACTGCAGAAAGAGTGGATGCCACCTCTTCCTCCAGTGCAGTGAAATGCACAGGGGATGACAGTTGCTCACCACCTGTTGCGTATACACTTCTCCGGTGTGCAGAGAGCCTGGCTTTTACAGCACCCTGCAGATCTCTCCATTTATGCTTTAAATCAGGGATACTGCGCTTACATCTCCCCACCAAAGCCAGATCCAGAACGATTCGCAGCTTAATTCCTCTCGGATCAGCCTTCAGTTCTCGCTTGCCATACAACACCAACATCTGTGAAATTTGGTTTTCGGCTTTGGCTTGACGTCGCCATCATTGTCTTCATGTTCTATTAACAAATGCGACTGCCCTATATGTTCGTGATAATCTAAAAAGTTGTGATATTCTCACGAGTAAGATTGATTTTTTAATTGAGGATATCTGTATTAAATAACTTGTGTCTTTAAAATTTTTTTACCATTGATAATACTGTGTATTTTAATGTGTGAATAAAGATATTATTAAATAGGCTACTCTAGATTGAGCCCTACCCTGGCCAATACCAAAGCACTACCCATTCGTTAATCAATTTTAGCCCATAAAGAATAGCCAACATGGGAAAAAATCATTGTCAGTAAATGGGATAATTGATTATAATAAAGTATTAGGCACAAGTTCAAGTGAATGTGTCGCTCAAATCAAATAAGCTAAGATAAGCTATGGATATGGAATTCCGTCATTGCGAGACGGTTTCGGGGCGGGGAGATGACTGCGTGCGGGGTAAGAATCCTTGTTAAAGCGTTTCCATGTCCTTTAGTTACAAACCTGACATCGGAGTAGTTTGAGATTTCAAGTGCGCAATTTCTAAATGAGATCATATAAACTGTCTTTGATTGTCTTTTTTTATGTGACTAGAATGTTCCCTTTGTCTTATTCCCTGTCTTCCACAGAACAAACAGGCTGGTGTAGGAGGGGCACATTTTCAATGATCTGATTGCGCTGGTTGAGAAGTGCTAAATTCTTTGTTTATTATTTCATTATTGCAGCAATTTGTTTGTTTGCATAGCTTTAATGCCATGGTGTCAAGTGTTTGCCACTAACATGGCAATATCCCCCGCCGCCTCAATTTTATGTGTATGTTCGGACGGACGTAGCCCAATGCTATATCCCCCGCTTCGCGTTAATCAGGCGGCGGGGGATAAAAAAAAGAGATGTCTGAATTACTTCTTGTAATTGGTACAGACATACATAGGCCTACTATTACAGCGGCATATAAAACCTTGTATCCTCAAAATGACAAACTTCACAGGAAAAATATATATATATATATAAAATTAAATAATAATAATAAAATAGTTTAAATGGATAAATATAGTTTAAAATAAAAAATGTTTAATTTTGCATGTAAGAATAGTGGACATACGAGTTTTCGTTGATCAATTAGGAGATACGAGGTTTAATCAGTAGGCCGACAATATTCAAATTTAAAGTCTGGTTTGCGTTTTCCATGGACCACAAATGCATTTTCATGGTTAATCAGAAAATCCTTGTTCCTTGTTTTCTTGATAGCCATAATCAATGAGCTTTGTACAGAGTCTACCTCTCTTTTGCATTAGTCACACCTCTTTCATAAGGCCGCCTACATTCTGAAGTTAAGCACTGTGGGCATGACCGAAGCGAGTAGGGGAGAATACGCGTAACTCAAAAGCACTAAAATCAAATTGCGTAAAAAAGGACTTACGCGCTAATGGGAGAATTGACCCCGTAGTGCGCAACCGAGAAAATTTGCAATATAAACTGACTTTCCATTTTGCAGAGATTATCATAATGACTGTTTCTTTAATTTTTTTAATGGTGCTAAAGTGAGGTGCCCCTGTAATTTTCATAGATGCATCCTATATACATAAACTTGTTTTTCTATTTTGTATCTGAATAATTTGATCAGATTTTTGAATTCAAGTTGACAAATGTTATTTATGTCATGAAATTTATTTTATGCTGCTTGACAACATCACACCATTGATAAAACTTTTCAAAATTTACAAGCCACTCAATTACATGATATTAGCAATTAGTATCATTAGTATTATTAGCAAACATTACAATCATGAACAATAACCAAAACCTAGCAAGACGTTCCATGTTTAGTCCAACATCCCATATAGTTCCCATTGAAGTTAGAAAACAGTTGTAGCACTCAGAATTTTTCAAAGAAGAACCAAAATTTTACATTTTCAGAACCATCCCCATTTAATAGCATAGAAAAACTTATGTTTATAATTATTCATTTTATTCTTGTAAATTAAAAATCTGTAATTCAGAGTCCACTTGAACGTCAGACAAAAACAGGATGCTAGTAGGGTACTTAGGAATCGAATTTAGGCAGTTTTACCCTTTCCTCTTCATCCCGACTTTCCTTTTTTGCTGTTAGTTTTGTGTTTGCTCTTTGATTTTTGCTTTTTTGATTTTTGCTTTTGATTTTCAGTGAGAATAGCTAGCTAATCGAAATAGCCTACTTAGACATTCGATTGGTCATCATATTTCCATAAATCTCCATGAATGGAAAGCCAGAGGAAGAATACTTCCCATAATACAAAGGAAAACTATGCAGCCAAGCTGCCATCAATTTAATAAAAAAATTAAAATAAAAAAAAGGGAAAAAAATAATCATTATTACGTTCTAACAGCGGTTGCTACATTTTAGCACCAGGGTTAAACGTGGTCGGATCAAATCTTAAAATGTTTGGCCACTTCCCACAACAGATATTCATTTGGCTTTGGTACAGTTTAAAATACTAAGAAATAGTGCCAAGTGCCATTTCATGCAAAACGTATTACTCCTGTATTAAAACCATAAAACTCTTTCAAGGGAAATTCTCCATCACTTTCGACTGCTATAGCAATTGTTTCGCCACGGCCATGTGTTTACTTGCAATGGTTCCCAATCACCCGTGTGTTCAGGCGCAACAGCACGTCTGGTATTTCCGCCTCTAGTCATCTAGTACTCGATTATCAG
Source organism: Gymnothorax reevesii (assembly GCA_029721435.1). Lineage (NCBI taxonomy): Eukaryota > Metazoa > Chordata > Actinopteri > Anguilliformes > Muraenidae > Gymnothorax > Gymnothorax reevesii. The sequence continues at coordinate 71,889,421 of CM056585.1, read as the reverse complement.
TCAATATTTGAAATTTGTTCACTTTCCACAACCTTCACTGAGACTGCAAATCACCTCTGTGCACTCCTGAAACCCACGTGGTTCTAGAGGAGTGAACATCAAAACCATATGAGTGTGCATGTAGTTAATTTAGCTGGTCAGTTGGCAATCCTCCCTTTTAAGCATCTTAATATGCAGCATTGTTTTCTGAAATAGCAGTTATGCGATTACTGCCAAGATAAACGTTTCAGATTGGACAAAGCCGCAAACCGCAAAGATGTTAACATTATATCGGACTGGAGAATTTTAGATTTATGGTTTAGCATTTCTTTCATTTTGCAAACTGATCCAAAGGTAGTTGGGATATTCTTGCCATATGTCTAAAATCTACGGCTATGGCTCCAAGTTTGTGCTTTAACCACATCATCAAGGCCAATTGTTAGGAGTGCAGAAAAAGTGTCATTAATATTGAAAGATTATTTTCCCCCCTCCTGATTTTCTCTATTTTTCCAAATTTGTGAGACTAAATGGTTGCAGATCTTTATAAAAATGTAATGTATAAGAAGGGGAGTATAAGAGAATAGTCTTAAAACAGTGGCGGCTGGTGAACTAGCAATAGGGGACGCACAAACCATCCCTTTTCATGATTTTCTTTACTCAGTAGTAGGAAGCAATGGAATTGCAAAAAGACGTTTCAGATGATCTTATTTAATTTAAACAATTTAAAAGATCATGAAACACATGCATTGCTTCCAACCCCTGAGAAAAGAAAAGCAAGAGAAGCTCGGAGTCATAGTCGGTTTCCAATTACTAGCGGTGAAATCCGCTGTAAGGCGCGTGAAACTGATAAACCTCCATGCACAGAGACTTCAATTCCGTGCGGGAATCTCTTACATACGCGTTGATTGAATAATTGCTGACAACAGCAGGAGAACATAAATATGCCACTAAAACTCACTCCAAATGCATTACAGTTGACATTATCAATGGCCATACCTGATAATGTTCAGAGTTTCAGTAATGGTAATTTAAATGAATGATTGAAAATGGGTAAAGAATTAGGGATTTCGTGCTAATTTTAACTTAACAAGGGGAACTGGCAAGAACTAATGGTCCTCAGGACTTTTGGAGTCAAGTAAAGTCAATTTTATTGAGATCGAGAACAGGTTTTGACTAATCATTATATTTGAGGGATGGTCTGAGCCTCCCCTATTGCCAGTTCACCAGCCACCATTGTCTTAAAATGATCACATTATTGAAGGAAAAAGGCTGTCAAACACTAGTAGCATCCATGTTAAAAAGTTATTGCTCTAAGAAACTTCATGTCTGGCTTTGCCACCTTTAGCACCAAGAATGACAAACAAACACCTCCAATAACCAGAGATGAGCCTTCCACATCGATGTGGAAGAATTCTCGCCCACGCATCTCTGCAGAATTGATTTAATTCAGCCACTGCCTCTTATGGGGGTTCAAGTGAGGACTTTGATTAGGAGACTTAGTTTTCAGCCATTCAGTGGTGGATTCGCTTTCTGCTTTGATTGCAGTCTTGTTGAATTACCAGTCGCATTTATGCTTCAAATCGCAGACCGAGGACCGCACATTCTCTTTCAAGATTATCGGGTTGAGAGCAGAATTTGTGGTTCTGTCAATTATGGCATGTAGCCCAAACCCTGTAGCTACAATGCATCCGCAAACCACCACCATATTTCACTCTCAAAATGATATACTTATTCTGCGATACAGTGTTATGTTGTGCAATGTTGTGTTTTAATGCCAGATGTAACTGGACCCATGTCTCCTAAAGAGTTCCACTGTTGATTCAGTCCACAAAACGTTGTACCAAAAGGCTTGTGGGCCATCAAGGCATTTATTGGAATGAGTGAGACAAGCATGTTGCTTTGAGCAGCGATTTCCACCTTGCAAGAGTTCACTTGGATTCCATTTTTCCCAGTGTCTTTGTAATTGAGGAATTGTGGATGCAGACTGTATCAGGGAAGCGAGAAAATCAAGGCTAGCAGTTCTCAAGGATGTGTTGGTTCTTTTGTGTCACTCCTGGATGAGTCTTTGATGAGTTCTTAGAGATATTCTGATTTGCCGGCCAACCATAGAAAGTTCATCCACTGTTACAAGTCCCAGAGCCCTCGAAACGACTTTGTAATCTTTCCTACAATGATTTATTTCCATAACTCTCTGACAGTTTCTTTAGGTCGCAAGATGGTGTGCTGCAAGTTGATCTTTTCACCTACTTTACAGCGCTGGAAAGGTTCAATTTAAGTGATGTTTTGGTAAATCAAGCCTTGGTGTGTCAACTGTAATTAAACCCAATCACAATGTAAATTTGGTATATTTGCTGATTAAGTAACTGAGGGAGCAATTACTTTATTGGAGAAGGAGTGTTGGTGTTGGATGAATCAATTCCTTCAATAAATATAAGAATCCAAAAATGAATATGTTATTTCTCTTGGTCTTAATTTTTTTAAATATTTTTTTTTTTTGGCAAATTGAAACAGTTATGAGAGGCAAATATTGAAAATACATGAAATCAGGAAGAAGCCAAATCATTTTCATTGCACTTTAAGTATATCTTTTCCATCTTTCCCAGGTCCTGCACAGTGAGGGTTGAGTTTTATTTTGTGTGAGGAGAGCACGGTTCTGCAGGGCCCAGAGACGATGATTTATGGTTCGCACTCAGAGCTTTAAATCTCCACAGCTCTCAGGATGCTTCCCCATTCCAGCGCAGCACTGGGGAGGAATCTTAATCGCATCACGTCCGTCCATCATTCCAATCCGAGCCGCAGATTGCCTTTAAATGCACTTTTTACCTCAGCCAGGTGGGCTGGCATCCCAGTCCTCCCATCACCATGACGATGATGTAGGAGGCCTGCCAAACGTGCAGGTCATTACCGCGGAAACGACTCACAGTAATGGAGACAGTGGGCGTAGCGCGATGAGCCTGATTCAGAAACAAACAACAATAACAATTACAGGATCAATAGAGGCAGCAAGAGGGGGGGGATTTACACAAGTGCGAGACGCCGAGCCCAAGAGGAGTCGATTTCCAAAGGACAACAGCAAGGAGACGTACGGGGAGCCATTTCAAAGGAGCTCACAACACAAGCCAAAATTTAATCAATTTGTTTCTCTGGGAGAAATGATTTGCCTGTGTGCCTGTGACCACAAAACTCATTACATGTTCTTTGCAATTATTACACAGCACTACAGGGGAGCAATTACTCACATACAGTGCTACGAGGGCGAGATTACTCACATACAGAATGACAGAGGAGAGATTATTCACATACAGAACTACGAGAGAAAGATCACACACATAAAGGACTACAACGGAGAGATCACTCACATACAATGCTACCGGGGAGAGACTAGTAACATACAGAGCTACAGGGGAGAGATTATTCACATACAGAGCTACATGGGAGAGATTACTCACATACAGAACTACAGGGAAGAGATTAGTAACATACAGAACTACATGGGAGAGATTACTCACATACAGAACTACAGGGAAGAGATTAGTAACATACAGAACTACAGGGGAGAGATTACTCACATACAGAACTACAGGGAAGAGATTAGTAACATACAGAACTACAGGGAAGAGATTAGTAACATACAGAACTACATGGGAGAGATCACTCACATACAGAACTACAGGGAAGAGATTAGTAACATACAGAACTACAGGGGAGAGATTACTCACATGCAGAACTACAACAGAGAGATTAGTAACAAACAGAACTACAGGGGAGAGATTTTTTTATATACCGAACTACAGGGGAGAGATTACTGACAAAGAGAACAACGGGGAAGAGATTAGTAACATACAGAACTACAGGAGAGGAATTCTTCACATGCAGAAATACAGGGATAGATCACTCACATACAGAACTACAGGGGAGGGATTACTCAGGTACAGAACTACAGTGGAGTGATTACTCACAAACAGAACTACAGGGGAGAGATTACTCAGGTACAGAACTACAGTGGAGTGATTACTCACAAACAGAACTACAGGTAAGAGATTAGTAACATATAGGGATGCTCCGATCAGGTTTTATGCTGCTGATCACTGATACCGATCAGCCATGAGTGTCAAGCACTGCCAATCACCGATACCGATCATGGATTGGCTGTAAATTTTTCGATTTAGTTATGATGAGTGCTACTGGATACACGATTCGGGGAAAAGGAACTATAAAATTATCCTAATTTAGAAAAAAACGTTTTTGCTAACTTCTTCAAGAGAAAAAATTCAAAAACCTTGCAGGCACAATGCAGCGACTATTGCAGCAACTAAGGACAACTGAAAAACATTTAAGTTTACTTGCTTTCAGTAACACAATCGTTAACAGATTGAAAACATAAAAGGGAAAGTTCACCCAAAAATGAAAATTCACTCATCATTTACTCCAGGGCTCGAATTAGGATTGCACCCAGATTTTGAAAATGGGTGCACTCGTGCGTGTTTAGGTACACAATCTAAAACTTGCTTATTTCAATAAAAAGCCATTTTGCAGAAGTACGAAATTAATAAATAAATAAACTCATTTTCTTTGAAATGCCATATAGGACTACTAGACATTTGCAGTGATGTAACAGGTTAGGGTTGTTGGTGGGATAAGTTTTTAAAGGAAATAAAGACTTAAAAAAAACAAAGAAATTGGTAAATTGATCCAGAAAAAATTACGTGGCAGCCATCACAAGGGGATTCGCATTCTATAAATGTCAAGGAAAGGTGCCCCATAGGGTACACAGAACCATCCTTTTCAAAAAGAAGGGAGATAACGCTATCCCACAATTCTGTGCTGCTGCAATATTTAAAGCGACGACCATTCAGCTGGCCAACTGCGTAAAGAAAGGTACAACCTCAATTCCTAAATAGTTGGGACAAAGTGTATATTGTGACTAAAATCAAAACGCAATGACTTTCAAATCACAGCAGCCAATATTTTATTTACAATGGAACAGAGATAACATAGCAAGTGTTGAAACAGAGAAATTTTACAATTTTATCCATAAAATGAGATCATCTCACATTTGAAAGCTGCTACAGATCTCAAAAAAGTTGGGACAGGGGCCTGTTTACCATGCTGTAGCATCTCCTCTTCTTTTTAACACAGAGTGGAGGCATCTGGGCATTTAGGAGACAAGTTTCTCGAGTTTAGCCATTGGAATTTGATCCCACTCTTGTTTAATACAGGCTTCCAGCTGCTGGAGAGTTTTGGGTCGCCTTTGTAGGACTTTTCATTTAATTATGCGCCAAATGTGCTGAATTGGTGAAAGATCACGACTGCAGGCAGGCCAGTTCAGCACACAGACTCTTCTACTACAAAGCCATGCTGTTGTAATAGCTGCAGTATGTGGTTTTGCACTGTCCTGCTGAAATACACAAGGCCTTCCCTGGAATAGATGTTGTCTGATGGGGAGCATATGTTGCTCTGAAACCTTTATATTCCTTTCAGCATTCGTGGTGGTTTTTAAAACACGTAAGTGTCCCACACCATATGCATTAATGCATTTCCATACCATGCAGAGATGCTGGCTTTTGAACTGAATGCTGATAATAGGAGGGGTGGTCTTTCTCCTCTTTAACCCGGAGGACACAACACTCTTGTTGGAAATCATGGATGTCAAATTTGGACCACAGGACATTTTGCCACTTTGCTACAGTCCATTTCAAATGAGCCTTGGCCCACAGAACACAGCGGCACTTCTGGATCATGCGCAACAATGGTTTCCTTTTTGCATGATTGAGTTTTAGGTGGCATCTGTGGATGGCATGGCGGAGTGTGTTTACAGACAGTGGTTTCTTGAAATATTCCTGGGCCCATTCAGTAATGTCAATGACAGAATCATGCCAGTGAGTGATGCAGTGGCGTCTGAGGGCCCAAAAATCACGGGCATCCAGTAAAGGTCTTCAGCCTTGTCCAGACTCCCTTACGCACCAAGATTTTTCCAGTTTCTCTGAATCTTTTGATGATATTGTGCACTGTCAATGACGAGACCTTCGAAGCCTTTGCAATTTGACGTTGAGGAACATTGTTTTTTAAAGTATTGCACAATTTTTTTACGCAAGCCTTCACTGGTGGGAGAGCCTCTTGCCATCTTTACTTTTGAGAGACTTTGCCTCTCTAAGACATCCCTTTTATAGCCAATCATGTTACACACCTGAAGCCAGTTAACTTAATTACATGCTAAATGTTCTTTCAGCTGTTTCTCTTATATATTAATTGCTTTTTCAGCCCTTTTTTTTTGCCTGTGTCCCAACTTTTTTGAGACCAATTGCAGCCATAAAATTTGAAATAAGCTCATTTTGTGGATAAAAATGTTAGATGTCTCAGTTTCAACATTTGAAATGTTATCTATGTTCTATTGTAAATAACCTATTGGCTCATGTGATCTCAAAGTCATTGCATTTTGATTTTATTCACAATTAACACTTTGTTCCAACTATTTTGGAATTGTGGTTGGATATGATGGGCAGGGGACTGATGATTACGTTGCTTAGTGCAAGTGCATTCGGATTCTCTACCGCAGTTGTCTTCCTAAGTCGTTTGGAATTCCCCTTTACACCTGTCCTTTATCTTATGACATTTTCCACAAAGGTTAAAGAGAAGTGGTTATGTTTTTGTGGATAGGACATAATTTTTTTTGACTGGCCGGACACAGTCCGGGATTCATATTTCAGAAATATGACAAATTGCTCACTCGCTGTGGGACTTAGTCAAATTTCTGAAAGCTGGTGGTATCACCGCATTAGTTTTTAAAATCAGATTCCTTGCTCCAGAACATTACGACCACCCAGCTGAAGAGCGTGACACCAGTTCACCCCTTTCCCTGCAGCACCTGAGCCTGACCCCCAGGGGCCTTTTGGGGGGAGATACCTGGAAGAGAAAGGCGTGCCCTGGGGGGGTTGCTGGGCCACGGGGCGAGGCAGGGAAACTAAGGGGGGGTGGGGGCTTTTTGGCAAATAATTCTGTGCTGCAGCAAGCTATTAGGACTGGGTTTGGAGGTGGCAAAGGCGGGGGGGGAGCCCTTTCAGGGGAATCCCGGCTGAACCTGGGGTGCGGTGCCGGTCGGCCACAGAGGGCGTAAACATGTTCCAGCCCCCGGCCTCCCAGTCGCCACCTGCCGATCACCTCCGAGGGGCCGGGCCGGACGGGCGTACCCGTCGAAGTATTACCCATATCTCCGCCCTGCAGCTGGCCATCGGGATGAGGTTTGTGGCGAGGCGAAGCTGGGATGGAGCCCTCTCACCAGGCCCCCAGCTCGACCCGGGACGCAGCCAGGGTAGGGCCCAAACCAACCCCGTCTGATTACTTTTGGCCGCCACCTTCCGCCCAGTGGGCTTCGGGGGGCCGGGCCTGCTCCCCAGTCATTTCCAGGGGTCCTCCCTGGCACCTCGGGCTAAGCCCACCCCCACCCAAACTCTCAGGGCCCCCGGGGTCGAGGCCCTGTCCTTCTGGGGCCATAGCATGTCCTCTTTGCGCTTTCATGCCTTTTCACTGTTTTCCTTTTGTGTCCCGCTCTCTCCTGTGTCTCCAATCAACTCCTGCGCTACTTTGGTATCGTAGTTGTTGTCATTGTGAAGCACTTTATGTTCCGTTCTCTGCGAGAGGGATAATGTATGGCGAGTTGGTCATTATTGAGGAAAACCCCTTCAGGGCAATTAGATTAAAAAAAAAAAAATTATATATATATATAATTAAAAGTGTTTTGATCTAAGGGATAATTAAGGGATAAAATATTCATAAAGTAAAATTTTAATTATATTTTAACATATTTATACACACATTTACGATTTCCACAGAGAACAGATGAGTATATGTACTTCTTGCAGTCGTCCAGCAGATGGTGCTGTTCTTGTCATTGCCATAGACCACAACTATTGGATGTCCGTCCCCGCCTCTTTGTCCGACCCCGCCCCATTCCGCGGCCTGCAGTCAGGGGGAGTAACGTGTTCCACAGTCTTTCATTCATTCTCGGTGATCGGTTTTTGTGATCGGCAGTGAAAGGCATCAGTCGGCATACCGATCACCAGGCGCGTCGTTTGACCTGAAAATTCCGCGGCTAATATCCCTCGCTTTATTGAAATAATAAGTGCTGACTAATTCTTGATGGGTTTCCTTCATTAACACGTTTTCCGATTCAAGAAAAATCAAGAGGCAACTGAAGACACGGCTTCTCTCCCCCATGCGATTTAAGAGCGACAAAATAATGGGCTACATTGAGCACAGAAAAATAATGTGATTATTATTATGTACATGCACCGTCACTCAGCGACGGCATTTCAGGACTCTTCAGCGAATTAAGGTAATTATGGTGACTGGTACGTGGTTTCGTCCATTTACATTTTCCAATAGGACAGCTGTCTATTTTTTTACAGTGAGCTGAGTGACCCTGCTGCAAAAATGGCTGTACGTACTTGCCGCCGAAATTACTTTCATTCAATGAAGAGTTATGAAATGCCGTCGCAGAGTGACTGTGCATAGACCTAATTATAATCCATTTTTTTTTTTCGGCACTGAATGTAGCCCATTATTTTGCCGCTTTTAGATCGCATGGGGGAGAAAAGCCGTGTCTTCAATTGCCACTTGATTACTCTTGAATTGGAAAACGTGTTAGTAAAGGACAACCGTCTAGAATTAGCCAGGACTAATTAATTTCAATAAAGGGAGGGATATTAGCCCCTGAATTTTCAGGTCAAACGACGCGCCTGCCGATCACATACTTCTTCACAGAAATCGGCCGGTAATTATCGGTGGCCGATCGATTGGAGCGCTACCAGTAACATATAAAACTACAGGGGAGAGATTACTGTTATATAGCACTACAAAGGAGACGTTACTCACACACAGAACAATATCACAGAGATTACTTAGAACTACAGGGAAAGCTTTACAAACATATTACGAAACTACATCTGATGGATTACTCATGCTATGAACCAGTGCGGAGAGATTTATCACATACAGAACTACAGGGGGAGAGATTACTTGCATACAAAGAGCATGAGGAAGTTAACTCATACAGAACTACAAGGTAGAGATTACTCACGTGCAGAAATGCAGGGGAGAGATTACGAATGCACAGAATTCGAGATTACTCGTATATGGATCTACAATGGGGCGATTACTAGCATACAGAACTACAGGCGAGAGATTTTTCAAATGCAGAAATGCAGGGGAGAGATTACTCATGGACAGAACTAGAGATTACTCGCATAAAAATCTACAATGGAGTGGTTACTCACATAAAGAACAACAAGGGAGAGATTACAGACATAGATAACTACAGGGGAGAGATCATTCACACGCAGAACTGCAAGGGAGAGATGACTTTAATGTAGAACTACCCAGGGAGAAATTACTAATATAGAGAACTAAAGGAGAAAGATTGCTAATTTACAGAATAACAGGAAAGAGACTACTGACATGAGCGATGACTATCATACAGACCAACAGGGAAGAGATTACTCACATACAGGACTGCAGGAGACAGATTACTCACATATAGCTAGTGTGTGCAGATACATTGAGCTCAAAAGGTCATTTGGACCCATCACGTCAAAAGCCCACATGACCTTTGCTTTTGTCCTTTAAAATATGCTCCCCCATGTCAAGCTGTCCCATTACTTTCCAAATTGTCCCCCCAAAACTACTGCAGTGCCTCGTTTATGTTCATGGAAATAACTGGCTGTGTCTATATACTGTGATGAACTACAGTCAAAGTAAGCCTTTTGATGCACCTTCTTAAATATACTGTGTAAGAGACTCAGGCAGCTCCTTCTGGAAATTAATTAATGGGGAAGAAATCCTAACTTTTATAGTAGTAATATAAGTAACCATGTGATTGATTTATACAAGTAAATTGCAACAGCACATTTGAACCTGCAGCTATCTTTCCATAGCCCACAGGAATCACTACACAGCGTTCTGTAAAATGCCCAAAGCGGCACTGAATCACGAAGCTGAATGACTTATCAAGAGAGTCTTCACAGCCTCGTATATGGATTCTCTTTATTAAGCTGCATGCTTGCAGAGCAAAGCACAGGGTCCAGCAGGTAGCACTGCTGCCATGGAGCAAGTCGATTGAAAGTTTGAATCCAGCCTGGGCTGGCTTGGGTGGTGCTCACTCCCAGTGTTTGTGTGGGTTTCCTCTGGGTAACTTCTGGGATAAGTATCACTGTCTGACCTCGGAATTAAAAACAGCATCGCTGCCACAGGTTTTTAAGGGTAGCCACTGTCCCTCAGGCAATATGATTCGGCATACATAATTATGCAAATTAGCTAACCATTTATAAATTAGCGAAATATCCAGCGTGTCATATGACACACCTGGTGTAGAAACGCCATACAAGCAATTCATTGATATAATCGGCACTAGTGGGAATAAAACGCTTGACGTTTCTTTGTCCAGACTCCAGCGTGTACCATTTACGATGGCGCACGTACGCCCAGAGACGCCAGGTCTCACACATTCGGCATAAGTCTCTCCTCTTTGTGGCATTCACATTCCTGTGCCTTAGTCAGCAATTATTCAATCGACGCGTACTGAAGAAATTCGCTCGCGGAATTTAAGTCATTGTGCGCCAAGTTAATCAGTTTCACGTGCATTACGGTGGATTTCCCCACTAGTGACAAGGAAATCGATTATGACTCGGAAATTCTTAGGCTTGTCTTTACGGAAAGCAATGGAATTGCGCAAAGACGTTTCAAATGGTCTTATTTCATCAAAAACAATTTAAACGATCATGAAACACATGAATTGTTTCCAATCCCTGAGTAAAGAGAAGCACGAGAATTCCGGAGTCATAATCGCTTTCCGCATTACTTGTGGGTCCACCTTTACGCAAGTGAAACAGAAACTTCAATGCACAATGATTTTAATTCCACATGAGAATCTCATTAAGTGTTCAATGAATAATTGCGGACTTCGGTGAATAAGCCTAAATAATGCGTGAGACCTACACCAAATGCGTGAGACTTGGCATCTCTGCATATACTGCGTTGGTGCAACCCACCCAAGGGTGTTTAAAGTCACGCTAGTGTTAAGCTAACTAGTTTTAAGCAAGTGTTAAGCTAACTTAACACTCCAAATGGCTCGTAGGTATGAGTGGGTGAGTGACTAGTATGTGAACGCGTTTGCCCTGTGATGGAGTGGCACACTGTCCACTGTTTACACCTGCCTCTTGCCCATTGGTTTGTAAGAGATCGATGCACTGATCCCTCGACCCTGAGAGGGATTAAACAGGTTTGATAATGGATGAGAGATTGATAATGACTGATTAAATTCAGCTTTTTCACCTTTACTCAAGGGTCCAACAGGAGTGCGCAACCTGTCAATCACATTTACAAACTCATTTCCCAACCATTAAGCATTAAACTGCATTTGTGTGCGTGAGTGTGTGTGTGCGTGCGTGCGCGTGTGCCTTTGAGAGTGCGTGAGCGCAAAACACTGTGTAATATGATTTTATGTCGTGTGAATTGCGCAAGCCGATGAATGTGTTTGTGGACTCGTGTGTCAATCTGAAAAACATGTTTTAAGTGCACAGGTGAGTTTTCTGGCATCTGTCAGGTAAACAATATATTCTACATAAAACAGCACAACTCCTTCAACAGAATTATTATATAAAAAGTGTTGGACAGGAAACCCTGCCCTAGTCACTGGCTTGGAACCTTTATCATTTGGTCACAGCTACTCAAGGAACATCATTTAGTGTTGCACCATATAAAAAAATAAAAAAAACACTAACATGATCTGCAGCCCTAGTCCTGCAGAATTGAAGAATTTGCTGCACTCAAGAGTTACTCAGCTTTAATTTGGCTAATTAAAGCAGTAGATTACACAGTCAACTAACTCTCTACAGTTTACTTGCGCTGAGCTAGATGTTAATTTGAGGGTGAACTATAAAAACGAAACAGGTCTTAGGCGTAGTGGCTCAGACCCAGTGCATCCAACAATTATATCAGACCACAATCGCAACAACTAAATGTCCAATGTCGTCAAACATATGCAAAAAGGAAGACGGCAGACAGCAGACCCGGCTAATTAATTTCCTATTCTGAAGATGGAATCATAACATTACCACCATCACCCAGGGACAATTATTTGCTGCCCTGGTATTTTGAAAAAGGACTATATATCATATCGTAGCCAAACTACAGAAGAAGTTTCTCTGAGGTCAGCCATTGGCTTTAACCTGGCTTGGTGACAAGCATTTTGATGCCACCATTAATTTGGGGACAGAGTCAGCGCAGAACAATCACCATGTCTGAAGCATTCACAAAGCGCGTTAAATGAAGAGACGTAACCTGCCACCGGCATCCAAGCTTAACACCAACATAACAAACTGGCTCACGGGAAGACAATAAGATAAAGAGAAAGAAACATATTATGAGTGTATTTTCTTTAGCAGTTTAAAAACGAATTGCCTAAAAGGGCAATTTATGCAAATTGCCGTGATAGCATCACCTGGAGCTCATTATGTTTCAGAGACTATTCAACAGTATCCTGCTAGGGCAGGGGTGGGCACAGGTTCTCATTACAACCAAGCACTTACACACCTGCTACTGCTAATCAATTTCTTTAGCCAAGACTCTTGGGGTTGATTAGTGGTGTAAGGTGTATAAGTGCTGGGTTGGAATTAAAGTCTGCGCCCACACCAGCTCTTTCTGGATAAAATTGAATAGCCTGACCTCAACCCTGGCTTTCTTGTTCCAGGAAACATCTTTACAGTTTAGTTTTCCAGCAGGCAGTGAGAGGGCCAGCCCTACCTTCGACAGTGGCTCTTTTGGGCAGGATGGTGATGGCTCCGGCGGCTGCCTCCTCCAGCTGATTGACTGCACTGATCTTCGTACCCCAGCTGTCCGACCCCATCCACAGGAAATGGCCCACCTGGCCTGCCCGTCTGCTGGCGTTGACGAGGCCCCTGTGAATGCGACCAATGTGGCTCCCATTAGACTTTAAATAGCGCCATCTCCGCCTGCAACCTGCCTACAGCTACTCAAGCTTCAACCTGCCCTCAGCGACTCCTAAAGCCAGCCCTCGCTGCAGAGAGGAGCAGCCCTGCTCCGTAACCTCGCCTCTCACAGCAGGTAAAGCAATCAAATTGTGTCAGCAACATGATGAATACCTGGGGAGGCAATCAAATGATGATAACATAACTTCCTTTGTTCTATTTTTGGGGCACAGACCTGGCTGGAACTCTCCACACTCCTCCTTCAGGGTAATGTGATGTGCTGCTCACGCTAGTGACATCACCCAGAGAGCATCACTCCTGTGCAGGTCAGCACTCTTAACTCTTTTTATATTTGCCTCATAGTAAAGTGTTTTCACATCTGCACATGCTCACAAACAAACTGTACTGAGAAGCATGCTCTTACATACACAAAACATACTGAGAAGCATGTTTCTACACACACACACGCACACACACACACACACGCACACACACACACACACACACACATATTACATTGACTTCCATTCATTCTTCCTGTGTCTCTACAGCCTTTCCCTAATCTTAACAATAAGCGATGTATGCCTAACCCAAACCCTAACCTTAACCTATCCTTAATTCTAACCTTACCCCTAACCTTAACTAACAAGTCACAATATGCTTTTGTAGTTGTGAGGACTCGCCAAAATGTCCTCACTTCCCTAAAAAGACTTCACTTTGTTGATTAAAAACTCATGCTAGTCCTCAGTACGTAGCTAGTGCAAGAATACACACACACACACACACACACACACACACACACATACACTCACACACACACTCACACACACACACACACACACACACACACACACACACAGACACAGACACACAGTTCCTCCCTTACTGGATGTCCTCATCACTGGCGAAGACCACAACAGCTCGGGCATTGGGCGTATCGAGGAGCTGCTGGATGCTCTTGTCAAAGTCTTCTTCCTTACGATCAGTGGGGATTTTCAGAGACTGTGCAATACAGACACCCCCTGGAGACCAGCCAAAAAGAAATTTATTTTTACCAGAGACCATCATTACTAGAGAATTATTATCAGAAACATCATCATACAGATTTCATTATCATATATCGTCCATTATCAGACAGGTATTAGAGGGAAGGCACAGCATCATTATAAACCTCATTGTCAGAACAGTAATATTAGAGCCGTGTATTAGCAGAGAGCAATGTATTAAACAAACTAAAAGACAGTTAAAGGAGCATTGTCACAGCACAAGCACCCATAAACCTCAATAATATGCAAAGATTTGCAAATGTTATGCAAAGATTTGTAAATCCATGACAAACTCAATGATTTACCAGGACAATCTTTTGGATATTTTTAGCTGATTTTGATTTACTTTGAACGAATGGCAACAAATGGGGAGAGATGATTTCAGAAGACACAACTTGGATAAAGTTCTTTTCAGTGTGGAAAAAAATTTGCGGTATTTGCTCACTTTCTCACGAAAAAAAAACTAACAAAGATACTATTACCTTTGGGAACTCGTATCTCTAGCAAGCGTGAGAGCACTTGCTCTACAAAGAGAACAGGACAAAACAATCTGCGACGCCTGTGTCAAGGAAAAAAATCTCAAGCGTGCGCTCTTTCAAAACCGTGCAAAAATAAAAACTCAAACCAGCCGAGTCTTGTTTGAAATAGCTCTCCATCTGGTAAATGAACTTAAATGAATACAAAATTATGAACAAAGAAATGAAGCGCCAGTGAAAGTTCAGTCCGGAAGACTGTTCCGTTCAAATGCAGCAGCCAGTTGTTTATTTTCATCCAATCAGCTTTCACTCCCCTCACACATATGCAATCATAATTCCAGCCGTGATCATGTGGGGCTGTTAATCATTGAGACATCAAGCAATCAGATCAGCTGATCACTTCCATCTAAAACCACTGTGACACACCTATGTTGTTAGCCTATCATCTACCTCTAGTACCACAAGACCTGGGGTTGGATTGTAATCCCGATTACGATTGTAATCGTAATCATAATCTGTAATTTCGATGGGCCCGTAATCGTAATAGTAATCTTTAATTTTGCGGGGACTGTTGTTATTATTTGTTGTTTTACAAGTTGTTATTATTTCACAAGTAATTTTACAATATAAAATCATTGCACATGCTATTTTATAAATATATAAATTCATCTATAAACATGTACCATTATAAAGATATCTCCATAAAGAAACCTTAGTCTTACCAGTCGTAATCATGATTGTAATCCAGATTGTAATCGTAACCATAATCATAAATTCTAAACGCATGTAATCATTATCATACAGTTTAGGAGGACTGCAATCGTAATCGTAATCTTTAAGAAATGTCACATAATTATCGTAATCCTAATTGCACTGATTATGCGTAATCCACCCTAGATCTGGGTACCATACTGGTGTGGTTTTAAGAGAGAACAAAATCACTGCCCCAGCCTTTACAGCTTCATCAACTTCATCATTCATCATCCTCATCCTCATCCGCCAATCAGTCAGCAGAGTCACCAGCCATCCCCACCATAGCACCAGAATCTGGATCCACAGGGGGGATTTATCCTGCTGCGGCTCAGGTCAGATGCTCCTCCATTACAAAATCTCCCTGTAGAGTTCAAGCACCAAAGACTGAGGCAATCATCACAGGCGTTGATTTGTTCATTCTATAAAGGGAGTTCCTGATAACATAGATTAATGAACGAGGCCACTCCCACTGCACCTTCCTATTCGTCCTTACGCCTACATATACCTCCTACATTCCCACAATCCCCACTCGTCTCGTTTCTACGTCCCTCCCAACCTTCCCCTCTCCAAGAAGAAAGCAAGAAACAGCCACCACCTGGGACTCCAGGGGGCTTGGGAGCCACACGGACTCCAACAAGAGACGTAAGCCCCACCCTGAGTCTCGCCACCCGGGGGGCGCCCAACATCTGCACAATCACAGACCAAGTCCAACACCACACCCGCCCCGATCTCCTTTTTGCAATCTCACCCAATACTCTCTTCTACTTTGGGAATGGTCCGGAATTCATTAACTGGTAATACTTTTGTAAATGACTGCCTTTATGGTACTCATTGATCTCTCCTAATTGAATGAGATTTCACAAACACGTTAGGACACCAAAACAGAAACAACCATTCAAAAATATAAAACAACATCCAATCTCAATGACAACATTATTGAAATAGTCTAGAATGCAATGATTGCAGCGATGACACTCGATATTCTGTATTCTTCAAATCTTCGAAATTCTTTGCATCTCTTGAAAATGTTTGGCGAACGATTTCAAGATTGAAGCAAAGATTAGTGCATGCGCATGTCAGACCCCATTAAGAGCATCGTCGGGCCCCCTGAGTCTCTGCAGGTGAAGTTCAGCCCTTGAATTTTAAAGCACCGCCTATGACATTGCTCTGTCATCACAGTGCATTAGTCCAAGTACGGAGAGAGGAAAATTGTAAAGCCGCTGACATTAAATCAATTAAAGGGTCAAACACAGCTGAATATCAAAGCAGGATCTCTCTGATAACCATTGCAGTTGAGCGTTTTGGCAGAGACAGCTGCGGGAGATTGGGAATAAATCACACTTTGCCACAGACAGAAATCTAAACAGCATGATTGAGAACAGATGCTTGTGAAAGCCGGGCCTGATTAATCGGCTCATATTTATGCCTCGTGTCGGGAAACAGTAAAATGCACACTTTGAACAGGTTACGCTGCCATTCGTTTCAATGATTGTGGCCACGTGACGGCTGTAATCACACCCGAATAGGGGCGTTAAATGCACGCGCGCCACGATTAATGGGGAAAAGCACTGAATGAAAAGTTTCAGGCAGAGCCCGGTCACTTAAAAGAGCGGAGATTGATGGGTGTGTTGACTCGTAACCCTGAAAATCAGAGAGCTTCTCCAGGCTTTCATTGTTCAATCAAGCATGTTTTGATGGGCAGGGTATTGCTTATGAGTCAGCCTCTCCATCAATATGCATTATTCAGGATTGATAACTCTTAGCTGAGAGGGCAATTTCTCTCACGGATACAAATGTGCATGCAAACACACACACAGGCACAGCCACAGGTACAAATGCATGCACACAGCCATTCTCTTGGGCATAAAAATATGACTGCATACATACACAAACGCACACGAACAGATAAGCACACATATATATGCACTCCCACATGCGTGCACACAGACACACATGTATCGACTCAAAAACTCATATGCCCTTGTGCAAACCCACACACTCACATACGTACATACTAATGCACACTCAGGTTGCACAGAGGCACATACTGACGCACATACTCATTCACAATCTCCATCATTCACAAACACATACACTCACTCAAACTCTCCCATAAGCAAACACACACACGCGCACACACACACTAAATCATGCACACAGAGACAGATGCACAAAAGGACATACTGACCGTACTCATTCAAAAACTCCCTCATGCAGGAACACACATGCACGCACACTCCCATGTGCACACACCCACACTCACAACCACGCACTCCTGCATGCTGAGGCAGATGCACAGGCACATGCCAAATAGCATAAACTGACACAAATACTCATTCACCCACTCCTTCATGCACAAACACACATGCACACATGCTCACTCATGCACTTCTACATGCACATGCACACACACTACAACATGAACACGCATGCACACACTCCTACTCGTATGCGCACACAGGCTCTCTTGCACGCGTACACACGCTCTCATACACACGCACGCACGCACACACACACACACACACACAGACACACACACACGCGCACACAGACACACACACACACGCACACACACCAGTCCAGAAAGTGCGGTCTAATAGCAGAAGTGAAAACTGCAGCACTTGAATCTAATCCCCCCGCCCATGTGGGTCCGGAGGCTGAAACAAACTCTGCAGGTATCCGCCATCTCAAATGAATCTTTTTTTTTTTCAGAAAACCGAAAATCAAACCAGCAGCTGCACTTTCCCTTCTACTCAAACACTTTCAGTAATCTCTGCACATTTCCCCTCCCATTCAAACACCTTAGATAATCTCTAGGCTTTTTCCTGCGATTCAAGCACTTTTAGGCATCTCTCTGCAGTCTGCTTTTTATTCACACAGCTTCTGTAATCCCTATGCAACATCCCCCTTTCCAATCAAACACCTTCACAGATCCCTCCGCATTTTTCCTTCCCATTCAAACACTTTTAGTCCTCTCCCTGCATTCCTCTCTCATTCAAACACACCTTCAGTGATACAATGGCATTTTCCCTCCCTTTCAAACACTTTCAAAGATATCCCTCACTGAAAAAAGTAAAACTTAAAATTTCTTCCTCAATTGGTCACATCTAAAACTTTTGAATTGACTCAACATTATTTTATTAAAATGAACAAACTTAATAGTATATTATTATGTTGAGTCAATTTAAAAGTTTCAGATGAGACCAACTGAGGAAGAAATTTTAAGTTGATCCAATGTTTTACTTTTTTCGGGGCTTTGCATTTTCCTTTCCAATGAAACACCTTCACAGATCTCTTTGCATTTTTCTATTCCATACAAACACCTTCACAGATCTCTTTACATTATCCCTTCCCATGCAAACACCTTCGGTTATCTCCTGGCTAATTTCTTCCCCACTCAAACACTATTAGTCCTCTCCCTGTATTCCCCTTTCATTCTAACACACGCTCAGAGATCCCAGTGCATTTTACTCCCCATTCACGCACACCGTTAGCGATCTCTCAGTGGGAGCCCTGCTCTCCCTCCCTCTCTGACACCTACATTTTACGCTCGGCTCCCTGTGAGAGCCGCACAGGTAAGAGGGTATAAATTCAGAGTGCGCAGCTCACCGTTGCAAACCCAGATCGGATTAGCGCCTGCAGCTCGCAATCAGGATGAATGACTTTCTCACACAAGCAGGGCACTTATACTCTCCGGGCTTCCATTCACACTGGGAGAGTAAAACCATCTCATATCCCTGTGCCCTCGACAGCCAACCGAGCCCTCAGCCAACAGGCCTCTTCAACTCAAACGCCAAACAGCCCAACCGGTGATGTGAAGTCATTACTGTGAGATGTAGAGGGGAACGCAAGTCACGTATGTTTGCATAGCGCACTTATCACGTCTGCCACAATTGACTTTAAACTGAGGACGCGGCCACTTGGGTTATGGCCTAGGCACACCCCAGTAGAATTCTCACATACACTTGTGTAAACAACAGAGTTGATAAGACGTACGCATCAAGAAAAAATTAGGACTTCATGACACTCAAACTTTTTTCACTTTTTGCCATTGTTTGTTGTATATACCTATAAAGTGTTTGATGTAAAAAAAAAAAAAAAAAAGAAATACAGTGATTCATCGATTCGTTTCAGTGGATTCATGCAAGAAGTGAAATGCTATTGCAGATCAAGTAAAAATTGTCCAACTTCAACAGCCTTTATCCCAAAATATATCTCAAAAAGTGTCACGGAATGTCAATTTTTACTAGATGCGTTCAAATATATTGGTAAAAGAAACAAATTTTAGCAAGCATCTCATATTTATTAGCGTAGTACAGGGGTCCCCAATCTTTCCCAGAAAGGGCCAGTGTGGGTGCAGGCTTTCATTGCAACCAAGCAGCTACACACCTGATGCTACTAATTAACCCCTAAAATCTTTGCTAATAAGCTTGATTAGTAGTATCAGGTGTGTAGCTGCTTCACTGCAATGAAAGCCTGCACCCACAGCGGCCCTTTCTGGGAAAGATTGGGGACCCCTGGCATAGTATAAGCAACAATGGTTCACTTTGCTCTGCAGAAGAAAGCCGAGATAACTGTTCCCTTGGTTCCCATGTAAGATGTGCAGGGTACTGTAGAATATATTGAAGCTTTCAAACGAGGTCTGTATGATTCGTACATTAATCACATTGTTAAATTGATCATGTATGACATTCAATCACAGTTTGCATTAAATTACATGGTGATAAGCTATATCATGCAGAGCATCCAAGCACTTCTGATGATGATATTTTTCTCTTTTAATCCTGAACTGTATTTACACTTCAAATTTTATGACAGATATTCACATGATCATCTGCACTGCAAAGATTCCATGCAAAATTAATTGATAAAAAAACTACAATACTCCCTGTGGAGGGAAGCACTTCATTTTAATAGCTGACTTACCAATAAAAATTCAACCTGCTAATACATTTTGTGGCTCAAAGTCAAAGGGGACGTACGAGCAGACAGTTCATTTAGCTGTCTGATCACGTCTCCTGTTCCACGCCTCCTCTCCTTGCACATGCTTTTCCTCACTCATACAGCCAATCGTATTCACTCACTTCTGCTCAAAATCACATGCACACTCACACACAAGCCCACATTCACATTCTCTCTCTCTTTCTCTCTCTCACACACGCATTCACATTCTCTCTCTCTCTCTCTCTTTCTCTCTCTCTCTCTCTCTCTCTCACACACACACACACACACACACAATCACATTTTCTCTCTCTCTCTCTTATACACACAAACACACACACACACATACACACACACATTGTCTCTCTCTCTCTCTCTCTTACACACATACACACACACACACACACACACACCCACACATCATATAAAGACAAACACACACGTTTTCTGAAATGTTCACAAATGCACACATACTGTATAAAACGACACACAGTGCTGGCATGGCATGTAAACGCACTCTAACATACCCTCTCTTATGTAGGCTAAAAACCCTTTTACTTATACACACAAACATGTAGCATTCACTATGCACATAACCACACTTGGTATACATTCACAAACACGCACACACAAACGAATTCGTATCCGAATTAGTTGTTTTTGTTTGACTCTTCATTTTATCAAAGAAAGCAAAAATGGGATACAGTGACTGAGATTTCTGCAGTGAGTCATTAAAATACTACTGCAGATCTCCTGCTGCTGAGAAGCATTTCCATGGGGGAGGACTTATTTTTCATCGTAGCGACATTCAAGCTTCAATCCTTCTGAAAGCTCTGGCTCTGACTCTACATCCTGCGCATCATAGCATAGCGCAGGCCGTGAAAAAACAGTGTTAACCCGCCCAAAGCAGTCAAAGCAAACTTCATATATTCAGTGCTTTAGTGGAGTTTTTCTTCCAACATTGTTTGTTGTGGTAATCCAATATTCATGCAGCATGTGGTGCATAAGAGAGGCCATGGAAACTGGTTTCTTGCTGGAAATACACTGGAGAACTGGGCTGCGCAGGGTCTCCTGTAGAGCTCCGTTTCCACAGTTTGAAGGGCTATGAGGACATCGGGAGTTTATAAGCCAAGAGGAAGAGTTTCGGAGAGCACACAACGCGCGCGTCCACAGTCTGAGGGCAGTTCAGTCCCAATGAGTTTTAACAGCCAGTGAACCCCTTTTAATAATCATTTTCAATGGACCTGAAGTGTTTTCAATGGTGCTTTTGTGCACCAGGTGCCCCACATTTATCAGCTACAGGCCTCTTTGCTTTTCGATGTGCACAGAGCAGTAAATGACACTATTAAAAAAAGGATTGAGATAATAGTAATTCTCCTCTCTTTGCTCAGTCGATTTGAAACACTGACAGTGCGCAAGTTTTATGTGCCAATGTACCTCACGGTAATGAAATTAATGTAAATAAAATCATTAGAAGATAAGTTTGTGGAGAAAAGATCAGTCATTCAAGAAAATAATTTAGCTGCTGCAGTTGACAGTTTAGCCTATCGCATATGTTTTTTTTTTGGTCACACTTTAGATGAAGTGTTGCTCACTGAGGCTTTATACAGAATGTATAATGCCTTCATAAATGAGACATAATGGCTTCATAAATCAACATAAGCAAATGTTATGCTTTGCAAAAAGGTGAAATAGCACTTCCTTATTCAGCATGTGATGCCAGATGTGATAATGACAATGTCACTTGACTGACAATTTCACCCCTAATAGCATTTAATCACTGGCTAAGTGACATTGTCAGTTATTTCACATCTGACATCACATGCTGAATAAGGACGTGCTATTTCACCTTTTTGCAAAGCATGGCATTTGCTTATGTTGATTAATGAAGCCATTATGTCTCATTTATGAAGGCATTATACATTCTGTATAAAACCTTCATGAGTAACACATCATCTAAACTGTGACCGTTTTTTAAACAAAATGTGTTGTTTTTCTGGCTTGTTTTGTCTCTCTCTCTCTCTCTCTCTCTCTCCCTCTCTCTCTCTCTCTCTCTAATAGAGCAAAAGCAAGTTTTCTTCCCCAGTCTGTTGTTTAAAAACAATAATTCACAAAAGTCTTTGTAAAATCAATTCCCTAATGCAGTGGCTGCTGGCCAATAGAGGGCAATAGGTCAGCCTAAGCTGAACCAAAGAAAGATTAAAAAAGTGTTCATAATTTATTCATTAATATATATTTGTGTGTTCTACATTCGCACCAAGCTATATGCGTAAAATATGACAGAAAATCATCTTGGTTAAACATATGCCTGTTTCGTGCTCTCCATGTCTCAACAGTTGAGGGGCAGTTGATAAGTCACCCACAGGGGGCAGGTCTGTGCAGCAGATTAGCCGACTGCAGACTCAAAATTTGAACGAATGGCATTAATTTAACCAATCCACGTCCTCAAATCTGATCAGGTAAGAAGAATGACTTGATCCCCCAAAGCAGAGTGTAGCAAGCCCCAGCCCCTAAAGCCCCAGCTTAGGTTGTTTGAATGATACAACGATGATAATTGCGATCATTTCTCCCCCATGACATGACCCCAACATGAACTTTGTAAAATCTCTCCTCGGTTAAACTAGCGAACTGCAGGTGAAACAGCTTGGCTCAGATCTATCTGACTTCACAAGCCAGCTAAAAAGGATGTTGTACTATCCAGGCTTCTTTTGTAACTTCTACAGCAGAGGGGCCTAGCCAGCTGGATGCACTCATTCTCGCTTCAAATCAAATGCAGCCAACTCCACACAGCTTTTGAAGAGGAGTGGGAACACGTCCCCCATTCCCCATTGACCATTTGGCATGGTCCATACGCTGGATATGTGTAGTGCAGCAGGCCAACAGTGAACAAACCCAATATTGATTTGTGCTATTCGGACAAAAGACCCCATGGCCTTTATCATCTACGCCACTGTGAGATTCTTGTTAGACTGTCTCAACCAGTGATTGAAATGAATCGCAATAATAATCGCAATAACAATCTGTGAAAGTACAGTGAGTTTATGAACATGGTCATACTTCTAGCAATAAGAAGTGCTGCGTTTATGTTTTTGTTCAGTGCAGTTTCAATCAAGCCTACTTTAAGGCAGGGGTATCTCAAGTACCAACCAAATCTTAATTGGAAAATGGATTGGAATTAAAATAACCTGAAATAGAAGCAGTAATTCTGTCCAATCAGGCCATACTGACCAATTAATTCAAAATTGAATCAAAATGTTGTTTCAAAAATGTCCTTATTTATGTCAATGAGGTTTCAGTAGCCTACAGTGTCCAAATACTTTTGGCTGTATCATGTATTTGCTTTAATAAATACTCAGGTATCAAGCAGATGTGCTCAAATTTTGACTGGTAATTTGCAGTCATTCATGCTCAGCCCCAGTGTGGTGCACTGGAGCTGGGTGCATGGTTGACATTCTAAAACAAAATCAAATAATTCTATGCTTATGTCAATCAAGGTCTATGACTACTAAGGATTTGACTCCATTATTTTTAATTGCATTCTACAGTTTGTTTACTTAATCATCTTTACATCCCGATTACTTTCCCCAACAAAGTAAGGGCCTCAAGGGCATTTTAATAAATAAGAAATTTCTATCGTCAGTTTTACATTCTACTGAATTTGCCTGGGCGGATGATTTAAAGGTGTCCTGATGTGTTTGTCAATGATTTATTAATGCTTTTTTTTTTGGCCGGAATAAAATAATTCTTGAATATTTAACTGCAAAGTAATAATGCATTTTTGCTACTCTCCTTTTTGACTCATTAAATCATACTGAGATGTTTACTGAAATTGGTTGGATGTGGCACTGCCCTACCTGGAACATTATCTTCCGGGCGTCACTGCCTTAATTGCAACACAACAGCTATACTCCTGGCAAAAGTGATTGCCTAACAATGGCAGAAAATATGCCAACGGTGCTTTTTCACAGGTAGGGTGAATTTCCACAGCAACAAAGTGTGTTTAGCTTGAGTGGCTCTCAGCTGCATTGCGTATGCCCAATTGGGGGTGTCTATTTGATCTCACAATTCCAGTCACTCGGTAAGATTCAGCAGTATGAATGGACAATGCCAATCTCACCATATCAGATCTACACTTCCCTAACTCATCCAATCAGATTCACCATCCCATTCAATCAGACTGCCACCTGTCCCTAACATTCAATCAGATAAATACCTCCCCATCAAAACCAATCATCTCATCCAATCAGGTCAACACTTCCAAGAACCAACCAGAAAAGATCTAGAAACAGAATCAGAATTATCCTACCGTTTCTCATTCATTTCATTCTTTGGCAACAACATCTTATTCTATTTCTGCATTGTATCCAATCAGATCATGAATCTTAGGGATCAGAAGCAGTTGAAATCATTAAAATGCTACAGCCATGATGAGTGTTTCTGCAGCTCTGATTGGTGGAGCCACGCGGGGTTTGAGTCAAGAAGATTATATCAATTACAATTTGTGGCCTACTTAGTAAATTACCATAAATTATCCTACACTAATTAGCTAAGGTCTAATTAGCCTGGGCAAAATACTTGGAATAAAGTAAACTGTTTTTTTTTTTTTTTTGCATCTCTTCTGTGGAAAAGAATATAAGAGCTGGCCCTGTAATCAAAATAGCCTGTCTCTAAATCCTTTCCCCGGTGGCTGAGCTGGGATGTGAAGCACGAGGGCTACTAAAATGCGTTTTCTGCCAAATTAATCACACGGAGTCAAAGGCTAACAGATTCAAGTTCCTCTATATAGCAACTAGATGTTTACCCCTGGAGGGGTGAAACCACATCGCTAATTAAAGCACAAAAATAAAAGAGAGGCATAATGTGTGCCAGAAAACATTATACTTCATCATACACCACAATCACCACCGCAAAACACCAAATGCAAAACCAAAGTCTGTCCTAGCACCAGTCCAAAAACAAGAGGCCTGTTGGCCTAGAGAGCTCCACTGAGGATGAGCGAAATGACCATGTCATCACTTAATTTCAGAAATTCTTGAAAACTATTGCAATATGAACACATATTACACATTTGGTGACCAGAATATTCTGTGAACCAGTTTGGTGTCACAATTTATGTAGTATAACAATAGAACCAAATTGCAATTTGCAATAATTTACTTCAATCATCTTACCACCAAGCAGTACTAACAACAAACAAGTACCCTTCCCCCAGTACATCACAAATATAGCAGTCACAATCCATCTAATGCTGTCATAGGACAATATGATGCAGGACAATTAATCCAGAAAGATGACAGTGCAGGTAAAAATTCACACAAACACTGACTTTCTAAGTATCAAATGCTGAATTTCTCAAAAACCGATATGTAGGATTTTCAAATTTTTGCAGGGGATCATCAGAACATCATAAGGAAGGCTCACAACAAATTATACAAAAAGTTATACTACAGTTTTTAAGATATTGATGAAAGACTGAATAAATGAGCACAAGCACTGATTTTCTAAGTCCAAAATGCTGAATTTCTCAAAAACTGGGGCGTAGAATTTTCTAATTTTCATAGTGAATATTCAGAATATCATAAGGAAGGTTCACACCAAATTACAAAGAAATTTATCCGACAATTTTCAAAGTTGAAGTGAAAAGTTGACACCGGACAGACAGACAGACAGACAGACAGACAGATGAACACCGGACGTCTCGGCTCTAGAAAAGCTCCGGTGACAGCTGACTATTGTCACAGCGGAGCTAACAACACCATACCAGCTCTATTATCAAACTGGCACACCTTCAAAAATGGCAACTGCCCCATTTCAGTCGGCAAACTCATATCTAATTAGTCCATACCTGCCTTAACAACTGATACAATGATTAAATGGCACTTAGGCTCTGACCCTGACATACTCATAAAGTATGAGGGGAAGAGTGAAGTCAATAGCAGCATAAACTACTCATGTTGCGATATCCTTCTCCAATCAATTTTAACCACATAATCAACCCTGATGTATTTACCTGCACTGACCGGACCAAATCCCGCAGCTTTCTATTGTGTTTATTTATTAAGAACAGGAAAAACAAAAACATATTTTGCATCGACCATTTTTGGGCCATTTTGTGAAAATTTGATTCTAGGACCTGTAATTGACATTCTCCAAAAGCATTGGCCAGGTACGTGTGCTTTATACAGGACCTACTGTTAAACTAAATTATCGGTTTTTAACAGATGTCTGCCAGGTGATTCATTGAAAAGCAAGTAAGATTTTTTTTTTACTTTTTAAAAGTGAAATAAAGACCAGGAGCTGAGCCTTGAACATGCCAGCTAATCAGTACAAATGAGAAATATGTGTTTTGGCTGTTTTCAGAGCTCTTTACGAACTTGTGTTAATTCCTGTCTGGAGGTTTTTGGTTGAAGGCTCTTGAAGGCTCCAACTGGGCATGTTGAGGGCCTGTGAGAGCAAACTTTGCCAGCCGAGCTCATTCATGTGAGAATTATGCAAAAGAATCAAACAAGTTTGAGAATTAATGGTAGAAAAAGGCAAAGCTAGAGACCTGCAACTGATGGACAGACCAGGGATATTTACCCTCACAAAAGCACTCCAGGAGGATCAAAAGAACTTTAATAACGTGATTATGCTAAAGATATAAATGCATAAATAATTGGGTTTCAGGTTTTCAGTTGAGGACAAAGCTGAGCAGTCAGGCAGTGGAAATGTTCAGGACCTAAACCCAGGATTTAAACTCAGGAGCTAAATCAAGCAGAAAACCCAATTTTGGTCCAGTTCAAAACTCAAGCCGCAGTCCCAGGTTTTTGGAGTTCCAATCCCAGATTTAATTTAACACAGAAATAAACCAACATTAAACCCCACTGCAAAAAAAAAGAGAGAAACATGATTCTATCTTACCAAGCATTATAATCATTCATTATAATCTAATCATTATAATAAGCATTATAAGCATTCAGACGTACAACACTTACTTATATTACCTTTTTTTCAAAGACAAAAATTTTACCAATGAGGTGAGATAGTTTTGATTGATTTCTACAAGTATATTTGCCAATGGGATGAGATGGAAAAGACCAAAAATAAGCTCATATTTTCCACTAGGGAGAGAAAAATAAGGAACTTAAATTTCATAATAAGATCAAAAGACTTGATATGATAGACTCTTTTTGCAGAGCCGGATTCCAGTTCTAGTTTAAACCCAGCTCTAAACTCCAGCTGTTAACCCAGATTTACACACAGCTCTAAATACAGACTGTAATTCCAGGCAGAGTGCACACAGATTTGAATTCACTGCCGCTCATTTGAGCAAGAGCTTCACCTCTGCGAAAACTGAGTGTTTTATGAGTGTTTTAGCACCACTGCTTAGTGCGACTGCCAAATTGCTGAATTATTTACTTTAATAATGTGATTCAGAATCTAATTCGCATACTGGCAGTTTTCCCAGACAAGATAGCCATGGCTATGCTAATGCGCTGCCCCCAGACAGACCTCTGAGTATGGGATCAGAAAAGGCAAAGCCAGCATTGGGCTAAATAAGCCAAAACCTTCAGGGAGGATTTTGATAATGGCAGCCCCAGATTGATATTTTTATATTTCATTAAGGCAGGGCATAAAAACCTGCCCAATGAGTCATAATGTTGTGCCGCTTGCCGAGCTACTTCGGGCTGACAACTCAAGACATGCACTCATTCTCATAGGCACCCCCTTGCAAATCCGCCACCGCCCATCTCCTCTATAAGATGGGCTATTTAAGCTGCTCATGATGCCGAGATGTAAGAAAAATTCAAAAACGGATGAGAAACAAAGTTGTTGAAATCTATCATTCCGGAGAGGGTTACAAAACCATTTCCAAGGCCCTTGGACTCCAGCAAACCATGGTAAAAGCATTTTCCACTGAGGTTGGAACGGCGGTGAACCTTTCCCGTAGTGGTCAGCCCATCAAAATTCCTCCAAGAGCGAATCAACGACTCATCCAGAGGGTCACAAAAGAACTCAGACTGAAATCTAAAGAACCGCACGCATCACTTGCCTCAGTTAAGGTCAGTGTTGAAGACTCCATAACAAAAGATAGAGGGGGCACAAAAAGCATCCATGCAAGAACTGCAGGGTGAAAACCACTGCTGACCAAAGAGAACACAAAGGTTCATCACACATTCGCCAAAAAATACCTATTGACCCCCAATACTTTCAGGGTAATACTGTATACTATGGACTGATGAGTCAAAGACTTCTGGTGTGAGGCTAACATAGCGTTCAACAACAAGGACATCACAACTTTAGTCTAACACAGTGATGGTAGTGCAGTGGTAGAGGCTGCATTGCATCTTCGGGACCTGGGCGACTTGAATGGCTCAAAAGAAATCAAATGAAGTTTCTGGCCTATTCAATGTCTTGAATTGAATCCGATTGAAATGCTGCGGCATGACTCTAAACAGGCAGTTGATGCTCAAAAACCCTACAGTAAGGCTGAATTAAAGCATTTCTGCAAAGAAGTGTGGGGCACAATTCCCAAAATTCCTATGGTGGCTCTAAAGTGCAAAAATCAAAAACGAAAAAGAAAACACACAACAAAAAACTTGAGGCCCCAAAGTGCAGACATAGCAGATAATAACAAAAACTGGCAGCTCAGGAGTGAAAAACAAAAAACAAAAAGAAATTGCAAAAGCAAAAACCAGCAGCCCTGAAGTGCAAAAATGTGACCACAAAAAAACAAAACAAAACACAAAAGCATGAACTACAAGAGCGAAATGCAGACAAACATAAACGAGTGGTCCTGAAGTGCAAATGCGGTATACTGAAATAAAACACAGCAGCCCTGAAGTGCAGATGCGGTATACTGAAATAAAACACAGCAGCCCTGGAGTGCAAAACACAAAGAAACAAACAAAAAGGAAGTGGAAAACGTGGAAATGTGTATCATGGTAAAACAATTCAACATTTCAG
Organism: Gymnothorax reevesii; assembly: GCA_029721435.1. Taxonomy (NCBI): domain Eukaryota; kingdom Metazoa; phylum Chordata; class Actinopteri; order Anguilliformes; family Muraenidae; genus Gymnothorax; species Gymnothorax reevesii. Next base: position 71,860,300 of record CM056585.1, on the reverse strand, counting down.
GTCTTTCAGGAAGAAATGGGGGATGCTGTGTTATGGCATTGGGTTGTGTCAGAGCTCTTGGCAAGGCTAACATGCACTTCTATAAAGGCGCCATTGATGCTGAGAAGTATTTAAAAATTTTAGAGCGATATATGCCACCTTCAAGATATTTTTCCCGGATACGCACTTCAGATTCCAAGAAGACAATGCCAGTCCACATTCTGCACGCATTACAAAGGCATGGCTGAATAAGAAGAGGGTATAAGTGACGGACTCGCCCGTCTGTAGTTCCGACTTGTTCCCAGTAGAAAACGTGTTGCGCATTTTGAAACGCAAAGTGTGACCGCAAAGACCTCATATTGATGTACGTACGTAATACTTATATGCAAAAAGAACAGGATAAAATTACACCTGAAACATTTAATCACTTGGTGTCTAGAGTCCCAAGATATTTATTTATCAGTGTTGCAAAAAGAAAAACGTTACAAAGTGGTAAATACTTGACTATTCCAACTTTTTTAAAATGTGTTGCAAGAATCAAAATTGACAAATCAACTAAATTCATGCAGTGAAACATGAAAAAGAGTGCTGATTTTTTTTTTTTTTTCCAAAAAATTACAGGTCAAAGATAATTTGTGTGAGAATCTCGTCAAGTCACAGAATAAATTTAAACCCTAGTCACACTAGAGGCGGAATGAGCCGGAATGCCGTCGGAACGAAAATTCTTTGTATATTCCTGGATATTCAAAGTGCGTTCTAAAAATTAGTAATGCATTTTGAGTGCATTTCAAATATTCAGGACCATTCTTGTGGTCCGCCCGAATGTCTTGCTCATGCTCAAAACTTTCCAGGTGCATTTGAAGTGGCGAAATCTCGAACAGCATTCAAAGTGTATTCTAATTGCGCTCTGACTGCATTATGAATATTCTTACGGCATTCCAACAGCATTCAAAACATTCTGATTGCATTTGAGGGAGAATTGAAAGGGCAAGCCACGTCAAATCCTGCCAGAATGTCCTGAATGCGCCAGAATGCACCTCGAATGCATCTCTATTGCTGCAGGAATCTATTTTGACATTAAAACAATTAGCTGGAATGCACCTCGAATGCTGCTGGAATCAGTGGTGGCTGGTGAACTGGCGATAGGAGAGGCTGAAACCCACCCCTTAGAGATAATGATTGGTCATGACCTGTTTTCAATGATTCATTTAAATTACCATTACAGAAACTCCGAAAAATCTCAACATTATCAGGTGTGGCCAGTTTTTATCAATAACGCATACCTGTTAACTCACGCATTCAGCATCAGTTTTAGTAGCATATTTACGTTCCCCTGCTGTCGTCAGCAATTACTCAATCAATGCATATGGGACACTCGTTACATTCTTAGTACATTCTGAGTATTCGAGCTGCATTCTGTTTGAATTCTTGGACGCTCTAATCATATTCAGCAGCCAATCTGGGAGTGTTCTGACTGCATTCGAGGTGAATTCGTACAGCATTCGAGGCACCTTCCAACCAGACTTCGGGTGGTGTTCAGGCAGCAATTGAACCGCACTCGTACGGCATTCAAAGTGTATTCTAAATATTCTAACTGCAGTCTATTAGCATTATAAATATTCCTACTGCTTTCCAACTACATTCAAGCTGCATATGAGAGCGAATACACCCAGAATGTGCGAGAATCATTTGAGGCGCGTTCAAAGAGCATTCTACGTATTCAAACAGCATTCTTTCGAAGCTGTAAGAATTTTAGTCAATTTGAAATTCCTGCCCGAATGTTGCTCGAATTCTTAATTACGGCTGGTTCTGCTTGATTCCTGCTGATTTTGAATAAGTGTCACGGAGGCATTAATTGAATATCCCGTACTAGCTTTTTCTGATTTGGTGTTGTGTCTTTACAGTTCCTTTGGCCACCTGAGACGGTTTCACTGGATTGATAACCCACATCAACAATTTGGACACAGAATATTTCACCCTTTCAAAACTCAGTAAGTATCCTGATCTTGCTTCACAGGTTAACCTGGCAAAGCTATCTTAGTTAGGCTTCCCCATTTAAAGCACACGTATGCTGTTAATTTGGATTCAGTAAATAAGGTGCTTTCGTTACAGTAGTTTTCACATTTAAAGCCATTTTTCAGGGCAGCCTCTGATATTTTGCCCACCCCCTGTATCTCATTTCACGCTCATAGCAATGGCAAACTTTTGATGAGACCAATACGAAAATACTAGAACTCTGAATTAAATCAACCATGCCATTCAAGGGGACTGGGCCACAAATGACAAACAGATCTCAGCAGGCAGCACATAGCATTTTGTTAGATTCAAAGAAATGGAAAATTCTCTCTTCGCAAAAGAATTCTTTGTCCCTTTGAGATAAATATTATTCCCATATAATTTATCTTCATGGTACATAAACCCAGGATCGACTTTTATGATAATGGAGTCACTCCAAAACAGCTAGATTAGCTGAGTTCTATTACCTGAAAAGGAATATATTTGGGGGGCACGCACCAGAAAGCTGATATAGCCCAGGTGGGGGATGGGGGTGCCGTTGAAAATCCCTCAAATAACAGCGATGCACATCATGTTCTGCTCACTGAATTTGATCAGAGAGAAAAGGCAACAGAAATGCAGACAGAAGATAACTGCAGAAAATGGTAAAAGTACTCTATCACCAGGAAAAGTGTCACACACTTACAGGATTATCCTGCTATGGGATAAAACAGTATCACTTAGCCCCAAAGAAGACGAGGCGGCAGATCCTATGGAAGCTCAATGGAGCAGGACTCTGCTTTGCTCTGTATCAAAATTCAATCCGGCTCATGGAAAACCAGGGCCAAGAATGAAGGCTGGAGGATAATGGGATGGGACAGAGTGAGGGGGGTTGGGACAGGCTGAGTAAGGTGGAGCACTAAATTTGAGCAAAAGCAACAGCAAGTTCCTGTCTTGTCTTTCATTTCTCTCAGATCCTGAATCGGTTTCAGGGCCCACACAGGGAACTTGTAAGTCTCCCCAGTGTCTCTCTGCCTCCCTCACGAGCTTCTAGTCATGCCTGGTATGATACCTGACTGTCATTGGCTGCTGTGGAGCTGAAGACTACAGACATGCCAACTCAAACTGCGCTTCACCCCTCAACCGAGACACTTATGCAGGTTTCATTGAGCTTCAGCCAGCAGAATATATTCCAACAGCCTGCAACTGATACAGAAACACTGATCCGCCATTGACTTGTTTTGTCTGCAATTTGAATGTTAGTGTGATATTCTAGCACAGTCACAATAAGGCTGTGGTCACAGGGGTTTTATTCTGAAGTGCTGTTCGGCATTAATACCAATCTGTCACTTCAGCACCATTACATAGGCCTCTAGACACACACGCACGCACACACACAAGCGCAGACTCGCACACACACACACACACGCACGCATGCACGCACGCACACACACACAGACGTTTGTGCAGCTATCCTAAATAGGACATTACATTGACTTATATTCATTATTGATAGCCTAACCTTAGCCCTACCTCCAACCCCAACTGTAACCTAATCTCAATTCGCATCTGACTCCTAACCATAATCCTGGCCTCAAAAATTACATTTTGCCTTATTAGGCCAGGCTTTGGTCCTCATAAGGGCTACTGGTCCTGACTAGATCAATGTTTATACGCACACACACACACACACACAAATGCATATGCACAGATATCCTCCAAAAGTCTGAGCCCTAGACCTTTATTAATTCTCCCAGCTCCCCTGTACCTCAGTTCATTACTGCAGTGCGCCCTGCTCACCCAGCCTCACTGACAGGCTCTGACTGACTGCAGACCTTGGGCGCTCAGAGCCCAGCTTTTATCGCCAGGCCTGACGGGGCCCAATGGCTGCCCGTGATTACCGCCTGTCACATTAGCAGAGAGAACTATTACCCTCTCAGCCCTGGCCCGTGCAAAAAAAAGTATTCTATTTGTCGGCGAAAAAATATTGATCTCCCAAATCATTTTCAGATTTGTCCGTGTCCGTTTGCAAAAAGGTAATATGAAATACGGCCTCATCTGGACACGAGTAAGGCAGGCAGTTACCCGCTGGGAGGGGCGTGTGTGAGTCAGGGAGGGGGCGTGTGAGAGAGGGAGGGGTGTGTGAGAGAGGGGGAGGGATGTGTGTGAGAGGGGGAAGGCTCGGCTGAGTTACCGTGTGGAGGCGAGGGCACAGGGCCGTCCACAGGGGGGCCTGAGTTACGGCTTCAAGGTCCCAGCGAGGTAAATCTACAGCCGATCCTGCAGCCCTGGCTCCACACCGCCTCAGCCCGCGTGTACCTCCACACAGCCCATTATCATCAAAACAAGCCACACTGGCCACAACAACTCTCCACTTTACAGCAGCGAATGACAGTTGTGCAGCTCAACCCAAAGAGCTCTTTGCTGGGAGAGATAAGGTCATTGTCAAAGTCCACATCTTCAAATTTTGCTCAATAACAGAATAGGGAAGATGAAAGGCAAGGATGCCGTTTATTTGTACCTTTGAGTATCAGAACAGGAGCCCTGTCATACTGCGAGGTTTCAAACATTCAGGTGAGTCCCCTGGGCTATGAGGCGGATGTGACAATGCGAGCTTGTGGTGATTTATGCAGCTATGTACCCTGCTAACAGAGCGAGATGCACAGTGGTTCTGCCTACATTCTGACGCTCAAAAGCTGCTCTTATCGACAGTGGACTGAGAGCAACCACACGATGACTGTACAGATTAACTGCCATGGAATGGCTACCTTAAAGGTTGACTGTAACTGCAAGGGAAGGTTGACCTTAAAGAGAAAATATCTGCACAGGCAGAGCTCATTCAAGGAGAAAGTGAATACAAAGGGGGAGCAAATGCAATTAATCATCAGCAATTAAGAAATTTCAGCACGGGCATGATTGAATTGAAAGAAAAAGAAAAAAAGTGTATTGCTATAAAAAATCAAATCAAAATTCCAATGAAGATCTGGGTCAACATATCAGAATGAGTGATCAAAAAACTGTATTACATGGCAGCGAGGAGCAGGGTCCGCTTAGACAGCTTCAAACTTTGTTTTCTGAACTCAATTTAATTATTCACCAAGTACAAAGGGAAACCCCAAACAATGCACATACAGACCAGAATTAGCCCAATATTCTCAACAGATAAAAAAGTAAAAAGGGCCATAAAATCTGAACACATATAAAAACAAGTGACCCCATTTGTATCATTATGAAGCCCTGCAAAGCTAAGATCGTTATGAAGCCCTGCTTTTAGATGTATGAGCAACAGGAGACGGCATTTTCGCCTTCCCTCCATTGAGTCCAGTGGCAGCTGGCCAATGGCGCGAGAGGCCAAGTAATGGAGGCAGCCATGTTTTATCATGGGACTTTTTGGTTCTTGAACAATTGTGTCCTGTTTGGCACCAGAGAAGCATATAAGCGGATGGAGAAATAAGTTCTCCCATGGTCAGGGAATGCCTCTGGCTTTTGCTTCCTCCACTGGTGACAGAATTTGAAAAAATTACGTCGAAGGGCACTGCAGATGACCGTTACTTGGTAACCTTACTCCCTGTGGCCCTCCAGAATTTTCACTTCAAAGGAAAGTGACCTTTCTGGGTGTAGGATTTGGTGAGAAACCCTTTGGAATTACATGCAGCTAAAGTCTCTTTATTGTCAGGAGGTTAGTAGCATAGCTGGAGATGTAATATATTGGAATTAGCTTAACACTGAAGTATGTTGCTTCTGTAAACGGATCAATTTGCACTTGGTCACTTTGTGGCCAAAGTGCATCTCAAGATCCCTCCGGAGGAGATTTGACAAATTTGATCTAAATTTGGACACATCACTTGAAATTTTAGTTATCCGAACCTTAAGTGGCTTTGTGTAAACAAGTTAAATGAAACCCTGACCCTTAGGTGTCATTTCCAATAACACAGCTAAGAGACCTGTAGTTCTCAAATCGTTCAGTCGTTTCCTGGATGTCTAAGTACGCCCTACCCACTGTCCCCAACCACATGCTGATATGGAGAGGCTATTTTTCTACCCATGGCGTGTTTGACTCATGCTGGTTGACTGCAATTCAATAACTACATGAGAGCACTCAGTGGAGCGCAGATCTCCACCAAGTGCGTACGTTATCCCGAGCGGAAACAAGATTCCAAACTGAAGCGAATGTTGATCACTTGAAGCCTGTACCGGCCAGTTAAGAGCAGTGAGAATTCTGTAGTCAATGGCAGTAAAAAACAGAGTAGTCAATAAAATATGTTTTTCAAAAAAATTGTGAATCACCGCTTCCCACCAGAAGTCCGTGAGCATACAACCATTAATGCGCACAAAAAATATTTGGCTGATGGGTCCAGTAGTATCCCAGTTTTGCTGAGACAGACAGACACACACACACACACACACACACACACGCGCGCGCAACCAAACTCAAGATCCACCTCCAGGCTTACGCCTAGCCGAGATAATAATAATACTTTCACTTTAAAATAATACTTTGCAACCTCTTTTCTGTTTCTGTTCGAAAATTATTTGTTATGAAAATAAATAGTAAGCAAAGAAATGTGATTACCTCCTTCAGGACATTACAGTATTTTGAGGAGCAATAAAGCTTTCAGATTAGGAACCACTGCTCTAAGTTCTCCAGGGAATATATGTGGATTATAAATTCATTGCTTCTCCATTTTGCTAACCATTCAGCATTGGAAAGGTGTGGTTTATGTAGATTCCAGTAGAATAACTCATTCAGCAGTAATACAATCAGCTGAAGTGCGTCTCTTTCGTGCCCGTTGTGGCCATAAGTGTGTTCAGTTCTCCAGCCACAGAAGCTCTCTTAACCCATTGAGCAGACTGTACTTATGCACTTGATGCTGTAGCTGCAGTGGATTTGAGTGCCTGCTAAATGGATGTAAAGCATAGAGGGGGCACTGTGGGTGTGCGTGTGTGTCTGTGTGAGTGGGTGTGTGTGTTTGCAGGGATAAATACACAGACATAACCAGCTCCCATGTCTCTCTTGCACGGTGTTTGCACAGCAGCTGACAGCATTGCTCATCTCACCAGCAGACAGAGGCTGTGTAAAATGTGTAACTTAACAGTGTTTAAAGAGATCAGGTCCACAGGCTCCGCACTGCAGGGGCACATTTAGCTTCTGAGAGATAGAGATGGAAGGATAAAAAAAAAACTGGCACCCAGCAGAGGGCCACAAGTGGAAGCCTTCACTATAGGAAGGAAAACTGGCTGCTAGGGTTTGGGTTTGGAGGGAGGCACAGATTCGGTTCTGGGCAAGCGCTTGGGTTTGGAAGGACAGGGTCCATTTTAAGGGGAGAGGGGTGGAAGCACCTGGGAGGCAGATTTGATGAAAGTACTGCAGAAAGGGCTGTAAAGATGATTATGCAACTTATGCAGTAAACTCTCATGGTATTGCACATGAAAACACAACCCCACAGGCATAGGTAATATACTCCTGCTCTTTATATGTACCCTACAGCCAGAACAACCCTGCTGGATAAACCAGCATGGACCAGCACCAAAACACAACATATGCTGGTCATAGGTGTATATGGGTGTCATACCAGTATATGTTGGGTTTTGGCGCTGGTCGATGCTAATTTTTCCAGCAGGGAAGAGAACTCCACCAGTGAAATTATACTTGGAGACCCAAATAAAACCTAATTTGAGCTTCAGTCAGAAATGCTTTTTTTATACTCAAGGTAAGTATTGTTCCAATGTTTACTGCACAAAAAAAAACATTGTCATCAGTGTGCTGACATTCTTTCTAATTCTACCGCTGCTGCAAAAGTCATCTTTAATAGCTCGGAGGCACCAGAAAGACAATGGTTGCGTCCAAAATAGCTTACTTGCTTATTCTTGTGTGTTTAAATTGAGCAACTGGATGAGAAAGTTGTTCACTGTGCACATATTTATAATACCCAGATTATACCCCTGGATGTACATTTTTCCATGGTTTCGTTAGGAGCGGTCATGCGCAAAACTACACAGCGCGGATGATCATGCAATGCAGACTGTGTGATTTTCCCTCAGTAATAGCACAGGTGTCTCGTAAGCCAATGGTCCTCATACTTTCACAAGCTGTTTTCCATTAACTTTCTTGTTGTACTTACCGATCCATGTGAACAACAAATACATAAAAATAAAATGAGGATAATGGGCTCCTCACTTGTTTCTTGAATGTGTGAATATTTCTTTCATAATTTTTCCTTAAAGTGACACTAAATATCCACAAACATGCTTCATTTAACCATGAATATTCAACATGTACGTATATGCACCCAGTACTCACTGATGAGAAAGCAATCTGGGTAAGGAAAAAAACTCATAGGGAGGACTTGAGGACCTCATAGATGTTCTCGGAGGAATTCCTGGACAGTCGCAACCAAGTTGTCGTCTCATTTTTGTCATGGCAGAATTTTCAAAATGTTTAAAAAAATCTTGGTGATTCACGCACTCGTCACAGATCCTCATGTCATGGTGATGTTGTAGCGCCGTTGTGCAAGTGTAATGATGGTTCTTGAACATTCCAGTGTGATCGTTGTTACGGCCCTGCCGCTCCTTGTGTGTTTGCCTCATTAACCCTGCCCACTAGCACCTATGTGTCAGGGTGCTATGTTCTTTTTCTGTTTTTGCCCATCTGATTGGGAACAATATAAAATGCTTCCTGATTCTGCAATTACCTTGTTCTCCTACTCCCAGCTTGGTCTTGTTCTGTTCTGTTTTGCCGTTTACCCCTAGATTGATTTATATGGGGCGTCATTTGTAAAATAGGGGGTGTAGCTTTATACAATACAGTTTTTGCACTTTTAGCATCAAAAACCAGGAAAAAGAGTGTTACCATTTTAAACCTAAATACATTGGCGCGCTAGCTGTAACATTATGCAGTTGGATATCACTTTAGTTTGCTAGCTAGATAGCCAACTAGTTCGCTAGCTCGTAAGACAGTAGGCAAACTGTAGCCTTATTTTGTTGGCGCGATCAAGACGCAAACTGATGCGATTATGGGACGAAAGTGAAGCGGGGGTACCAGAATTCCAGAGTAGTGATGCATTAGCGGTACAGAAAAAAATATTGCTGCCCGTACACGTAAAGACACAGCAATCTCTATCGCTGTTGCCAAATCTTAGCTTATACCCGTCGCCATTTCTCACTAGCACACTGTAGACTACTAGCTCGAGCTGTCTTCATGCTGTAGTCTTGTACGACCCATGGAACAGCAATGCAAAGCTGACGGTGCAATTTACTGGCAAACAGGTTAAATCAAAACCTGAAATCTTAAATCCTGAATTATATTGTATGTATATATAAATAATTTAGATTTATATTTAGCAATTTGATTTATATTTAACATTTAGATTTAGTATTTAATGTCCTCTTTTTCCTTCAAAAAGTTATACTACAAAAAAAAATGATATCACCATTTCTACACCAATTTACACATATTTGTGTGTAAATGTGTGAAAAAGAGACGGTTTAAAACTGCAACACTTTTTTTCTTCCAGTTTCTGATGCTAAATGTGCAAAATCTTTACGGTATAAAACGACGCAGCCTATTTTACAAACGGCGGCACATAGATTTATACCACATTTTTGTGTACTCCCATTATCCTGATTTGTCCTACTCTTTTTTTGAAATCTTCATTCTTTTTTTTTACTTTAGTCTCTGTTACATTCTTCTTTATTTAATCAACTTCATTATTATTGTTTCCAAACTGCGTTGGTCTCCCCTTTTGGTGTACATACATGAGCCAGTATGTTACACTATGTAATCGTATTGTGGAAAATTGTCACGATTATGGAAGACGTAGTAATGAGGTGCTACGAATGCCCACGACATAAGATGGCTAAACAGGAATTGACTACGATGGACGTACGATGAAAAAAGATAAAGTGATGTCAGATGGCGGTTCTTGAGTATACCAGAGTCCATGACTGGGACAGAATTTTGAGCTCGACAGGCGGACGGGCTGCAACTCATTGGCCCTCATTTATCAAAGTTGCGTACACCAAAAAAATGGGTGCACACCAAATCTCCCGCAAGAATCGGCATTTATCTATGTGAACGTGAGAGAACAGTACGCAAAAATCTCACGCCAGCTCTGACCAGGTGTACGCAAATCTGAAAACAGCGATCAACATGCAGGAATGAGTACAGCTGTTAAAATGAGTTATAAAACATATGCAGCGATGTGGACGTCATGCTGTTGTTGTACTTATAAGTAAAATAGATAAATAGACTAAATAGATGAATGGGTAAATAAACGAATAAAAGCAGGTTGTTTCCAAATATGAGTCATTTATTTCTCTCCACAGATGTAATTATTTATTTCATAAATTTATTTAATAAATAAATAAATTGCACCTGTGTTGAGAAATTAGTTACTCTTATTTGGAAACAACCTGCTTGTCAGGCCAGAAGGCTGACAATTACAATCAATTTGATTAAGCGCAATGCGTAGCTTGGCAGATATGCAGTGTTTGTCAGATGCTCATCCAGACAGATATATACTGCACAACAAAAGAAACAAAAGTTAGCCTAATTAAAGGCAGACTGGAAAATAAGTTTGCGTGTAATTATTTTAGAAAATCAAATACTCAGCAACAAAAGTTTCTGTGACACCATTTATGTGTATGTTATAAATGACACGCAAAGATCTCAATGCAATCAATATGTTTATTTAACAGGAGAAACACTGACTTTTCAGTGCCAACGTCACTCAAAACGAAAAATGTCATTTTCATGCGTCATGAAGCACTTGTCTGACGTCTAACCAATTGTGACCTTCACACTTCAATACCGGGTGTGACTTCCTCGTGCCATGATGCAAGCAACGCATCGCCGGCGCATGGACCGAATCAGATGTGCCAGAAATTGCTGTGGGATATCATTCCAAATCTGACGTAGACGTTGTCGCAATTCCTGGAGTGTAGCTGGCGGGTTATCCAACCGCCGCAAACGTCGATCCATCTCGTCCCAAAGATGCTCGATTGGGGACATGTCTGGGGATCTGGCTGGCCATGGCAGGACATTGACATGTTGTTGCATCAGATACTGCTGTACAATCCTTGCAACGTGTGGTCTGGCGTTATCATGTTGCAGCGTTATTCCGGGACCATGTTGCATCAAAAACGGTACCACCAATGGCCGTAGCACTTCATCGCGATATCTTTGACCTGTCAGATTTCCATCAATAACAAGCAAATCTGTTCTGTTTCTAGCCGTGATCCCTCCCCAAATCATGACACTACCACCTCCAAAACGATCAAATTCCTGAACACAGTTGTTGGCATAACGTTCTCCACGTCGACGGTATACACGTAAACGACCATCACATCGGTTAAGCATGAATCTTGATTCATCAGTGAAGAGTACAAGATCCCACTGACGTTGGATCCACCGTCGATGTTGTTGTGCTCACTGTAGACGCAGTCGTCGGTGTTGTACTGTGAGTATTGGACGTCTTGCTGGCCGACGTGGGACAATGCCAAAATGACGGAGACGGCGACGGATTGTCTGTGCAGACAGTCGCCTCAAACCAGGTATCGTTCTTGCAGTTATGGTTGCAGGTTGGAATCGATTTTGGAGATGGGTTGTTCGAATCCAGTTGTCCTGTCTGGGAGTGGTTACTCGTGGACGGCCGCTGCGAGGACGGTCTCTGACATGTCTTGTCTGCTGATGACGCTGCCATAAGTTCCAAATGGTGTTTCGGTGGACATTCAGGCGATGAGCAACTTCCCTCTGCGAGGTTCCGGATTCAATCATCCCAATGGCCCTCCACCGATCATTTTCAGACAGTCTTGGCATTTAGAGGGTAGAGTTCCTGATCCGAAATGGCTGTGTTTTCGATAAGTGATGCTTCCGTCGTTCATCAGGCACAATGTGAACATTCCAAAAATTCTCCTCTTTTATTCCCATCCACAAGCATGATTTACGCACATTTTCACGTGCAAAGTCATTTTCTCGCATTTCCATGATTTCCATTTCAATGTTGTGTTTACGTGTACTGTTTCAGTCTGATATCACCATGTATGACAATTTCATAATTGCGTTATGAAAAATAATTTACAATATTGGTGTCACAGAAACTTTTGTTGCTGAGTATATTATTAGCAGGTGCACATTTACACTCGTTTCATCAAACTTTTCTTTATTTTGCGGTCCTTGTTAGAGGAATAAGCTTCTGTACGAAGTGAGAGGAACTTTCGGCTCAGAGATCTCACCCAAAATAGTGACGAGTGACTGCTCGTTTTCTGTTGCACCCAATAAAATGTCATGGAGTAACACTGATAAAAGTACAATGAAGAGTGATCTCTGCAGACGGTATTTTACCAATTACCCTCATGGTTCTCCGATCGAGGAGGGGGGGACTCATCCAGGTCCCCACCGGCTCGTATACCCACGATGGAGGGGGAGCCCATCAGCGCTGCGACAGCTGGAGGTTCGAGTGTAGTTGGCCTCCATCGGTCCGTGCGCTGTTGCAACCCGTTTTTTGGAGGCCATCTTAAAATCTGACCACTTTTTTAACCTACATGTAAAGCATTTGGATTGTCAGTTATGTAGGCAATATAACATGAAATATCGTGGATCTATAAATTGAATTTATTAAGGCCGATGTTATTCGCACTTTTACGCGTGGCCAATGCGACATTTTTTTCTTGTCCACACTTGTGAGTGCGCAAGTTGATGACCATTCCAGTGCCGCTTAGAAAGTACCGTTTAAAATAAGTTCGGCTAAGAAAAATTTTTTCCTTTGGACACGCTTCAAATAAGTGTGGGCAATGGAGAAATGTGCATCTTGGCGTCAATAATAAGTGCGTCTAACAAGAATTTTGGTCATTTAAGTGCGTCCAAGCACAAAAATTAAGTGCGAATAGTCACTTCGATTTATTAATGAATTTAATAAAATCTCTGCTGCACTCCGGTTTTCCACCCCAACGGTGTTTACTACTGCAGCAGCAATAGTTTTCCAAACCGCAGCCTACTGGGCTCCCTTTATGCCACTCTTAAGACTTCCAAATAAAATAATTTTGTTTTTCTCCATCTATCGTCGCCCTGCTGATAAAACCTTGTATCTTCAAAATGAAAAACTTTACAGGAAAGCAAAAAAAAAAAAAGGTTTAATTTTGCATGTAAGAATGCAGTTGAGCTGTGTTCGGGTTGGATGACTATTTTTCCTCCAAAAATGTATCCAATCAATGAAATTTTGTATTTTGCAACGTTTATGCTATTATCGTGGACATACAAGTTTTCGTTTCTCATCAAATTGTAGATACGAGGTTTATCAGCAGGCCGACGATATTTCCTCCTCAGTTAAGTTCTTTCTTCTTTGCCGTCTTTCGAGAGTCCATGTCGTAAAGTGGGCAGGACTATGCCTCCCGGAGCATGAATTCATAGGGGCGTGTCATGTAAATTACGATGGTTTCTGCCTCCAGATTTATCAACGCCACGGCAGTTCTACACCGAAATTTGCGACGTACACACTTTTAGTAAATCAGACCTAAAACCTGGCGAACGATGATATTTACACCAGAATCTACACCATGCCCTACGCAAGTTTGATAAATGAGGGCCATTATGATTTAAAGGTCTTGGTACATTGCCATGAAATGGCAGAAAACTTGTGAAAGTGGGAACTCGGCTGTTGCATTCACACTCATACTACATTTACAGCTGATTCAACAAGCTTCCTGGCAAGGTTCAGTTTGATTTTGATTGCTACTTGCACACATAGACCTTGAGCTTTGGTGTTGCACTCACTCACGTCTCTATTACAGGCGAGGTGTCTTTTGATTTCAACTACCAGTATATACATAAAGGAAATGAGCTCTCTTATGATTGGTATATGCAAATGAGACTTATGCTAATATGACTTATAGTATGACCAGGGTCCCTGTAAACCAGGAGACGAGCCGAGTAGAGAGACTTGGGAAAATCTAGCAAATAACTTTATGTATCAGCCGCTGCCTAAGTTATGACCTATGAATTCAATAATAAGGTACTTTAAGTCCCTAATGCACATTCAAAGAACTCAAATGACCAAAAAAGGTTAATGGTCCCTTTAAAATTCGACAAAATGCAGGTTTGCCTCATTACCATTTGCTCTGCCTTTGAATTCTTCACCATCTTCCAGATGGTTAAGTTTGGTGGCCAGATGTCCACAATTTCACCAATTAGGATTCACCTCAGGCTTTAACTTGTGCAGTTATAGATAATTGACCTCTTTTAATGTTTTTTTTTTTTTTTGCTAATGGAAATTTATGCATCATCAGCAATGTAGATCAATAAGCACTGAATGCCCATAGAGATATTATCTTCATGGCATCCATAACTATTTTGTACAGAGTGAGAACAGGAGTTCAAGTAATCCCTCAATAAAAAAATGTACCTCCTGCTAAAATTTTGGGATTGCCAATGCACTGGAACAAAACCTCGCATATAGAAGTGTCTCTACGGACTGGGGTGGAGAATTATTGTTGACCTTGACAGGAAATAAAACAGGCTTGACCTTATGTGTTTTCCCGAATGCATAAACCAAACCAAGGAAACATCTGCTTTTTCCAGCAAAAACTTCTCAGACTTATCTATCATTTCACCCTGTATTCAACTCGCTGTTACAAGCAATGGACTATTTTGGGGAATGGCAAAGGGTACTCATAAACAAAACTTGTTTCGAGGGGCTCAGCAGTTTTGTACACAGCAAAGTATGCACCACTTGCCCGCTGTAGGGTGTTTAACATGGAGGTGCTTACTAATTATAGGAAATGCTCGGTTAATCCAGAATGTGCTTAGTAATTACAGGAACCCCTCAGCGATGACAGCGGCCGTTTCTCAAAGTGTTGGCTGCGGCCTAGTTAGGCTGCATTTCTGGGCTGGAACATAATCGCAGGTAGTTCCACTGTAAAGGCGCTTTTGTGTACAGCAGAGAAATGCAGCCTTTATCTTGCCTGATGTCAGACAGAATTGCCAAAATGGAAACCATGTAAACGAGTTGACAATTCCGTCTCATAGCAGGGAAGATGAAGGCTGCATTTCTCAGACACATTCGAGAGCGTCTTCACAATGGAACAGCCTGCGATTCCATAGCAGCCTCGGAATGTAGCCAACCTCGGCTACAGCCTACACACTGAGAAATGGCTAGGATGTCCTTGTTTATTGCAGGAAGTGATCAGTAATTACAGAAAGTGTGCAGTAATTTGTTATTAAAGTCTGTACAGAGGAAAATGTCCTCGTGTTCTCTGTGCACAATAATTTTCCTGAAGGCTCTTTTATGGCTTCCAAAGACAGCTCTTTCAAAATTTCCACAAGACACTCCAGCAGAGAGATAAACAACAGGAGACCAGACAGGCTGTTCAGAAGCAGGGGGAAAGGAGAGTAGGGGGAAAAATATTCATAGAAATTACACTCAAAAAGAAATTCACACTTCTGTGCTGTTACTCTACGGTTGGTTTCCATGGCTGTCCAGTTGTTGCTAGGAGACAGCAAAGTGCTTTTTGTGACCTATCAGCATGGTTATGGCACTGCGGCCCAATCCAAAAGACCTGACAGTTTGGTGTCTAAATGAGGGTTCTGTCTGCATGCTGTACACTACCCATGTCAGCTGACAGTGCAGCTCTATCTGAAATATTTATCTTTGTGGGTTCTACTTTAGAGGGGCATTACCCCATCAAATTCATCAGGGACAGCCAACCTATGCATGTGCCAAGGAAAGCCTGAGTGAAGATTAATTGGGCAAAACTTGCGGGGCTACTTCTGGCAGACAACTCAAGACATGCCCACATTCCCACGGACAGTCCCATGCATATCACACACTGTACATGGCAGGTGG
Source organism: Gymnothorax reevesii (assembly GCA_029721435.1). Classification (NCBI taxonomy): domain Eukaryota; kingdom Metazoa; phylum Chordata; class Actinopteri; order Anguilliformes; family Muraenidae; genus Gymnothorax; species Gymnothorax reevesii. The sequence goes on along the minus strand of CM056585.1, from coordinate 71,844,488 downwards.
GGTGTTCATGTGGCTCTTCTGCTCTGCTTCTCATCTCTGCCTGCTACTCTGCTGCTGCATCATATTTGCCTGCTGCTTGTTAACATCATAACACAATCCTTGCATACATCTGTGGGCTGTTATCTTGGTACCTGATTCTTCCTACACTCTACTTTTCAAGCTCAGGAGGCTGTGGGGTGCGTCAGGGTCCGACTCGAGATGCCCAATTGTATCTATTTCTTATTACTACTGTAAATGGTTTACACAAGAGTTGGCTGACAAATTACTTTGTCTTATCGCTTTGTGAAAAGGTACCAAATGCCTAATGGCTTCTGCCCGATGACACGCATCAGGAAGGAAATACTTCACCACAGTTAATGGTGAATTCAATTTCCAAATTTCATAAAAGCTAAACACTATGACAGGAATGAACTCAGGTGTTAGGACTCTCACTATCCACATTCACATGCATACGCACACCTACACACTCTTTGTTCCTTAAATGATGGCCTGTCTGGTCTAATGGTGCTGTACCGCAGCAGTGCTAGTTTGATGGAACATGCTTCTTCAACACTGGCTTTATGAGTAATGGACTGATGATGCAGTGTGTCCAGGGCAGGTTGCTAATGGCCGCCAGATATGTAGCTAATGATGCAGCGAAAGCTATGATTCTCAGCTGCCACTGAAGATAATGAGAGCTGGAGTCACAGGTAATGACCCACTGAAGAATTCGCTTCCCAACAGGTGTACACGCTGCAGGGACTGCAGGCTTCTTTTTCCATAAACACTTCCAGGAATACCCTTTGATTTTCCGGGTGTTTGGACAGATCCTACTCCCTTAGGTAGACATGTAGTAAAAGGGTGTCCCATTCAGCACTGGGGAAGAGTTCCCCTACTTCCCTGATTGACTTGTTCAATCGTTGTCCTTGTCCTTTGTTCAATATTTCACTTGCTACGCAAACTGACAGGGAGGGAATACATTTATGACCGAAGTGAGTTCTTCGATCAGCCCTTTCACAGCGGTTTTTGATTTTAAGTACCAAACCTGTCCAGAACAACTCGCAGGCTTTGAGTAAAACTTTTATTTACTGATTATTATAATACACTGCTGATTATATTAAGGAGAATATTCTGCCACACCTTTCAGGAAAGTATATTGTCTCTCTTGATCTAAAAGCACATTCAGTAAGGACAGGACAACCTTACCCAGAATCAGACCCCAACTCCATATTACTGTAATGTTTTGACCTTGCGGCTAGCACACACCTCTTTCTATTTAAGAAAGATGCATGTTCAGCTTAGCTGTTTGTTGACATTGAATTCTGACAAGAAAACAGGTCTATCCCAGGGCCAGCATGGAGACACAGCAGAAATGCACGGCAGCAAATCCCCAGCCAATCAGGGCACTGAGCATTGCTGGGTAGCCTCTCAGTAAGACCAATTAGAGGCAGGGACATCAGTGCCATCTCCCACAAGGACACAGACAAGATGTCTGGTTTTCATTAAGTTACAGCACAAGACAAGCAGAGAAAGGAGAAAAGTAGACAGAGATGAAGGGGTGAGGGGGCGAGCAAGAGAGAGAAAATGAAAGGCAGAAAAAGAGAGATAGCTGAGTTTGTATGGCTTTTTGTTGTCAGAGTTCTGAAGCATATCAGTACCTGACTATATTGCTCGCTTTATCAGAAATGACTTCTTCTCCAAATGGGATCTTCAACTGAGAACGCCACTGGCTTCATATGACCTTCACTGCGGTGCTTTAAAGAAGAGAAGAGAGGTCTGTCCTCCCTGTTTGTAATATCATAACTTCTAAAAGGCTGCCGTAAGACAGTCAAAGTTTAAGGCGAGGTCACCACGAATAAGTCTACCTATTCAATTCAACCCAAACTGCACAGCAAGGCCTCAGACATTTTCCTGAAGAGGAGACATGCCTATCATTCCTACCATGGACACAAGAGCAATATTTGAGTTCATTTTCAATACAATTTATATTAAATAAAAATTTGTGTGCAGTGCTGAGGAAAAGTATTCACCCCTTCCCAATTTCTTCTATTTTTTCTTATTTGTCACTGAAATGTTTCAAAACATCAAACTTAATTTTATATCAGAAGCAAATAACCCATTTAACACAAATTGCTGTGTTTAAATGTTTTTATTTACTGAAAGAAAAATGCTATCTAACCCCACCGAATTACTGAATCAGCCAATTTAAATGTAATTAATTTTTGGGTTCAATTTTCCCCATACACGGACAAGCATGATTTATGCCAACTCAATTGAATTTTAACCTCACTTAAATAGAGCCAGTCTGACGATGTGAAATTGAAAAGAAGCAGAACATGATCCCACAATTTCAATGAATTCAAGGACAGATAAGAATGAAAGATGTTGACATCTAAGAGTATGGAAAGGGCTACAAAGCTATTTCTAAGGCTCTGGGATGCTAGTGAACCACAGGTAAAGCCTTTATCTACAAAATGGAGAAAACTGGAACAGTAGTGAACCTTCGCTGCGGTGGCTGGCCTACAAAGGAATTCCTCCAAGAGCTCATCGATGACTCAGCCAGGAGGTCACAAAAGAACCCAGATAAACATCTAAAGAACTGCTGACCTCACTTGCCTCAGTTAAGATCAGCGTTCATGATTCCACAATTAAAAGATACTGGGCAAAAATAGCATCCATTGGAGAGCTGGAAGGCAAAAACCACTGCTGACCAATAAGAACACAAAGGCTCATTTTACATTTGCCAACTAACATCCAGATGACCCAAAAATCCTGTGGACTGATGAGTCAAAAGTGGAACTTTTTCAATGACATAAGTCCTGTTACTTTTGGCGTACAGCTTACACAGCGCTCCACAAAAAAAAAAACAAAAACATCACAACACGTCAAATTCGATGGTTGTAGAGGGATGGTCTTTGGCTGCTGTGCTGCTTTAGGACACAGGTAACTTGCCATAATAGATGGAACCACAAATTCAGCTCTTAACCAGAAAATTCTGAGGGAGAATGTCCAGTCATCGGTTTGTAACCTAAAATTCAACCACGGGAGGGTTGTACTTCGGGAAGATGACCTGAAGCACACAATCAAGTCCACCTGAATGGGCCAAAAAAAATAATAAAGAAGGTTTTGGAGTGGCTAAGTCAAAGTCCTGACTTGAGTGCAACTGAAATACTGTGGCATGTCCAGCAGTTCACACTTGAAAACCATCCATTGTGGCTGAGTTAATACAATCCTGCAAAGAGGAGTAGGCAAATATTCCTCTACACCAGGGGTGTCAAACTCACCCGTAAACTGGCCAAGAGGCTGCAGGTTTTCGCTCCAACACTTCAGAAGCGCACCTGATACAACTAATCAGTTGTGCAGGCCTAGATCAGTTGATTAAATCAGTGCTTTCAGGTGAGCTTCTGCTTGGTAGGATTGAAGACCTGCAGCCTCTTGGCCCGTTTACGGGTCAGTTTGACACCCCTGCTCTACGGCGATCTAAAAGACTCTTTGTCACTTATAGCAAATGTTTGACTGCAGTTGTTGCCGCCAAGGGTGGCATAACCCGTTATTAGGTTTAGGCAGGCAATTAATTTTTTTCTCAAGGGTGAACAGCTCTTTACCTTCAATAAATGAAATGATCATTTTAACACATTTAACATTGAATGCTTGTGTTTACTCAAATTATCTTTGTCTTCTGTTAAAATTAGTTTGATGATCTGAAACATTTAAACATAACAGGCAAAAGCAGAGGAAATCAGGGAGGGGGAAAGCACTTTTTTACAGCACTGTATTTGTAAAGACTAATACGTGAACAGAGGGGAGCTCTCAGGCAAACTGTGAAATATAATGCATTCAGGTGCAATAGCAAAGGCAGTATTACTACTACAATCACTGCCAAAAAAAAAACAGCTTTCTTATCTAATTAATATAACGACTTTGAGAGATTGTTGGCCAATGTCCAGTGATAACCTTTTGGTTTTCAACATAAACAGAAGCACTGAGGTTGAAAGAGTGGAAATAAAAGTGAATTTAAAATGTGCGTACAGTTCCTTCCTGCGATTTGTCACCTGAGTTTGTACCTCCGTTAGGGCTCCCTACCTTAACAGCCTCCTAAAGTTTTTATGAGCAATTAGCCTTTGCACGGTGACGCGCCATTAAGTATTAACGAGTGCGAAACTCAAGGGGTCACCCAAGGGAGTCTCCCTTCCGGAAGTGGGGACTGGGCGGATGGACGAAGGTGGACTGGCGCCATTAAGCTTCAGAAGAGCCGGCTCCCTCTGCAAAGTGGCGGTGAAAACAGAATGGTCATCAGGATTACTCTTACCCCGAGGCCAAAGCGACAGTGCAGCCTACCATTTGAAGGGATACTACGATTGGCCGATCGAGTGTGGGGTCATGGTGAGAGATGACTCTGTCAGAGAGATGACAGGGCCAGGATTCTGGCTGTCAGCCTGTAACACTGAGCAAAGAAATTGGCAGCTTGGGAGAGATGTGGCGGAGGTTTGCCCAACTCATGCCTAAGAGACCATGCCTCATTTACACGTTCACACCATATCCCATTCCTAAACAAAGGGCCTGCCCATCCCTTCTCATTGGGTTCACAACTCTAAAGTGTGTTGAGCTCTTGCATCACACCAGCAGTAACCAGAAGAGTGACTTTGCACTCATTCCGTCACGAAGGATCTTGTGTGTGGATGAGTGGATGTGACAAGGAAATATTGGAGAGCGAGCACAAAGGCCTAAACTCACAGATAAACTCCGGTCACTCCGGGCGGCATGGTGGTGCAGTCGTTGGCACTGTCGCCTCACAGCAAGAAGGCCGTGGGTTTGAATGCAGCCTGGGGTGTTTCTGCGTGGAGCTTGCATGTTCTCACTGTGTTCGAGTGGTTTTCTTCCAGGTCCTCTGGTTTCCCCCACCCACATGCGTCATAGGAACACTCCTACCAGTACCCCTGACTAAGGAACAGGCTTTAGAACCGGAGTTCGTCCCCAGGCGCTGCTCTGTGGCTGCCAACTGCTGCTAACAATAAGATGGGTGAAATTTAGAGGAAAAATTACCCCACGAGGTTCGATAAAATGTATCTTATCCTATATGTCTACATACACTGTACATGTGCATGTATATAGTTAGCGTGTCTTGAGTACAAGGGTGTGCGCGTAAGCCTGTGTATATGTGTACTGGTGAAGCCAGGAATGTAGCTTCTGTGTCCATGTGTGTGTACGTGCCCATGCGTGTATGTGTGTGTGTGTGCGCACGCACATGTTTTAAAAGTAAATATCTTTGATCCACGGCTTGCTTTTTATACTCTTTACAGGCGAATGCAGAGCAGGCTCAAAGGAGCACCAGCAGACCTTCCCCGGCCGGCTGAGTGGATATACTCAGCGAGACTGTTCCTGTCTCACTTGGCACCTGTCCTATACGTCTTGGTAGCACCTGTTGTGCTGAGCGTATCTATCCCATTTTTTCTGTTAATATTACGTTGATTTTTTCTGAGAATTTTCTGCCTATAACGGAATACAGTCGCAAATTTCGCGCTTTTGACGGCCTGTTCTTCTGCAAGACGCCCGTGAGGTGAACCATGGACTTGGGCGACGCGGCATCCTACAAACGTAAAGGCCCAGTCACACAGCCGATCACGCACGAATCACTCACAAATCACGCACAGATTGGGTTTGTGCGTGCTTGTGCGTTGAGAAATTGACCAATTTTTTGGGGTGTCGGGGGTAGAAATCTCGGACGAATCACGCATGAATCGCGCATGAACCACGCATGTATCACTTACAATCACTGACATATCGCGCACGTCGACGCATAATAGCAAACACGGTGCAGTATTCCACGAACATTCGAAGCACGCCCGACGCATGAATCACCGGCGGAGCACGCACGAAAAACGCACCTTCGGCGTCACTATCGCTTCGGTTCAGCGCATATAAAAAGCGGTGAACGACGGGAGTTCCTCAGTACCTTTCGCCAATCAAGAACACTTCAAGAGATGCCACCCAGGAAAGCTCGCTTGCCCTCAAAGACAAGGGTGCAGAAGAAGAAAGCTGCTGAAGAAGAAGTCCATGTAGATCCACCAGAAGCTGCTGCTGCTGAAAAACCTGCTGCTGGTGCTGCTGCTAGGAGGTCCCGTAGGTCTGGAATGGCAAAAGTGCCCGAAATGGCTGCTTTTATATGCCAAAATACATACGTGAGTTGTCAGTGGTTCGTCAGTGGAACATCAGTGAATCATCAGTTTTCTGTCAGTCAGTCGTGCGTCGGAAATGCGTTTTCCGTCAGTGATATGTCAGTTATTCGTCAGTTTTATAATTGATTGTCAGTGGATGTCAGTGGAATGAACGTGATACGTGCGCGTTTCATGCGTGATATGAACGTGGGGCATCAGTGGACGGACGTGGACGTGCGCGGATTCAAACCAGTTCTGACGCATAAGCACTGACGGCCGACGAGTGTCCCGCGCATAGTTACGCATACTCGACGCATAAACTACGCATGCCGACTCATGAATTACGCACACCAACGCACAGTTGTGCGTCGGAAAATTTTTGAACCGTTCAAAACTCAAAATCACGCACAAACCGCCTTCGACGCACATCCACTTACAATCACTGACAGTCCACGTTCGTTCCACCTACGAATTACGCATACGACGTATGCGCAGAAACAAAAATCTGTGCGTAATTCATGCGTAATTCATGCGTTTTCGCTGTGTGACTGGGCCTTAAGTTAATAACCATGATGGCTTCCCCTTGTTCGCCGACCTCTTTTCCTGTCTTGTGCTCTGAATGTAATATGTTTTCTTACGACTCCTCTGCGCTTAGTGGCACTTTCATTTGCAAGAAATGTGTCTCATATGCTAGCTTAGCTGAAAAGCTTTTACAGCTGGAAGTTTGCATTGAAACCCTGCAGAACATCAGGTCGAATGAGGAGTTCATTGATTCTTTCTTGGTCCAGCCTGAAACGCGTGTAAATGTTAGTTCTCTTTCTGTTTCTCGTTCCTTACCTGCTGCAGCAGCTTCTTCGCAGCGTGATATGTTTGTAACAGTTCGAGGTAAACGTAGGGGAAAGAAACTTGAGCAGCCACCCAGTCCCTCTCCCGTTAAACTGTTTAATTCATTTGCTCCCCTCGAAGAATTAGAGCCAGACGAACGAGTACCGGAAAAGTCACTAATTATCGGGGATTCCATTGTTAGAGATGTAAGGGTGTTTAAACCGGCGACCACAGTGAGCTGTATTCCTGGCGCTCGTGTGACTGATATCGAGGCAAATCTGAAATTACTCGATCAGGGCAAACGCAAGTTCTCCAAAATTATTATCCACGCCGGTACAAATGATATTCGATTACGACAATCGGAGATCACAAAGAGCAGTTTTAAGTCGGCCTGCGCCCAAGCTCTAAAGATGTCACGGTCAGTGACTTTCTCTGGTCCGTACCCAATCCAATTTCGTGATGAAATGTACAGTAGATTAGACTTGCTCAATCGCTGGTTGTCTGAGTGGTGCGCAGATAATAACGTCGGTTTCGTGGACAATTGGCGAGCTTTCCGGCGAAGACCTGGTCTTTTGAGGAGGGACGGTGTTCACGCATCTCGAGAGGGCACTGCACTTCTGTCGAGAAATCTGGCCTACGACTTAAATTATTGTAGTTGACTGCCGACAGCTAAATCTAAATTTCTGACATTCAGCTCTGATAAACCTTTGATTAGGTCAAACCCTATAGAGACTGTGTCTGTTCCTCGAATTCCAATTAAATTGAGATAGAAGAATCGCGGATTACATCACAAAAACTTGATTTGCATTAACACCAACTGTATCAATCTACCAATAAATAAATATTCTCTCAAAATTGGTCTATTAAATATTAGATCCTTGAACTCAAAAGCAGCTCTTGTGAACGAATTAATCTCTGATTGTTATCTTGATATACTGTGTCTCACAGAAACATGGCTGAGACCAGATGAAAACTTATCTTTGAATGAAGCATCTCCACCTGGTTTTATATACACTCAAAACCCCCGCCTGGGCCGGAGAGGTGGGGGTGTTGCAGCTATTTCTAGTGACTCCATTCACTCGGTGCCAAAACTACAGTATGAATTTGATACATTTGAGGTTTTAGCGATGAATTTTTTAGTGCTGGATACTGGTGCCGGCCCTGCCCCTGATCAGCCTTTAGCTCTGGTGACAGTCTACAGGCCCCCTGGCCTTTACTCTGCCTTTATTCAAGATTTTTCAGAACTCCTTTCAGACTTAGTTTTAAGCTATGAAAGAATAGTTACACTGGGCGACTTTAACCTGCACTTTGAGAGGGCAGATCATTCTCGAACATCCGCATTCACTAACATTTTGGAGTCAGTCGGCTTCGCTCAGAGTGTTGCTGGCCCAACTCATTTTCATGATCATACTTGAGACCTGATCTTAAGCTTTGGCATTAACATTGGGCAGGTCAGGATTCATTCACATAATCCCAGTTTGTCTGACCATTTTCTTATCACATTTTGCTTACAATTGCACCACCCTGCATTGTTAGAAACTAGGATGTACACTGGTCGTACTTTTACTGCAACAACTTCTACAAAATTCACTGAGGTTTTCCCATCTTATTTTGAGCATCCAGTCAGTGCCTCGTCTATTGACGATACCGCAGAAAAGTTTGCTGATGCTCTCCGTTGTACCCTTAATGTAGTCGCGCCACTGAAATATAAAAAGATTACTCAGAAGAAGAGGCCAGCCCCATGGTACACTGACCAGACAAGGACACTAAAGCAAAAATCTTGTCAACTAGAACGCAAATGGCGCTCCACTAAACTCCAGTCATTCCATGGTGCTTGGAAAGAGAGCCTTGTTGCATATAAGCATGCTCTCTCTTGTGCAAGGTCCTGTTACTTTTCAAATCTCATGCAGGAAAATAAAAATAATTCTCGATTTCTGTTCAAAACCGTGGCTAATTTAACTAACAGTCATGCTGCAAGTAACCCTCAAATTCCAGTCTCTTGCAGCAGTGATGATTTTTTATATTTCTTTAATGGCAAAATTATTAGAATTAGAGAGAAGATCACTGCTTCCTTACCAGTTTGTGATGGCGTTTCTTATGATATGGAGTCTTCCACATGACACACAAACCAGTGTGAATCCCTTTCTCCTATATCCCTGAGTGAACTAGCCAAATTAGTTGTTACTTCCAAATCATCTACTTGTATCTTGGATCCCATTCCCACAAAGCTAATGAAAGAACTCCTGCCCAATCTTGGCGGCCCAGTTCTTCACATAATTAATTCTTCTCTGATTTCCGGTATTGTTCCCACTTCATTTAAGATGGCAGAAATCAAGCCGCTGCTTAAAATACCAGATTTGGATCCCACAGTCCTAGCCAATTATAGGCCAATCTCAAACCTCACATTTTTATCTAAGTTTCTTGAAAAATGTGTCACCCAACAGCTCTCTTCTTTCCTGCAAACTAATGAGGTATTTGAGAGTTTTCAGTCTGCCTATAGAAAGCATCACAGCACTGAAACAGCCCTCACTGTTGTAGTAAATGATTTGCTTCTCTCTATGGATAGTGGCCGCATCTCTGTTCTTGTCCTTCTCGATTTAAGTGCCGCATTTCATACTGTAGACCACCTTATTCTTCTTCGTAGGTTGGAAAAATTAGTTGGTATTTCTGGACTTGCCCTTTCATGGTTTAAGTCTTATCTGTCTGATAGATCTCAGTTTGTCCGGGTAAATAACAAGTGTTCAGAGTATTCCAAGGTCAACTTTGGAATACCTCAAGGATCTGTTCTGGGCCCTTTGCTTTTTTCTCTATACATGCTTCCGCTTGGAAATATCATAAGTAGACTTGATGTTAAATACCGTTGTTATGCAAACGACACGCAGCTCTATATATCCTTTAAACCGGGTGAAAATGATTCAGTTACTAGATTAGAGATGTGTCTTAAAGCTGTGAAAGCTTGGATGACGCAAAATTTTCTTTCACTAAACCCGGATAAGACTGAAATATTGGTACTGGGTCCCAAATCTCTTAGGGACTCATTCATTAAGCTTTCTCTTAACTTAGATGGTCTCTCTGTTTCTGCCAGAGCTGTCGTTAAAAACCTTGGGGTAACTCTTGATTCAGAACTCTCTTTCCAGGCTCACATCAACAATATCATCCGAGTGGCTTTTTTCCATCTTCGAAACATATCTAAACTTAGAAAAGACTAAACTTAGTCTCTTCAAGATGCTGAAAAATTGGTTCACGCATTTGTGTCTTCTCGGCTGGACTATTGCAATGTCTTACTGTCTGGTTGCACTAGCTCAGCCCTGAAACGTCTTCAATTAATGCAGAATGCTGCAGCTAGGGTTCTGACTAGACTAAGAAATATGATCACACTGGCCCGGTGCTCAAAAATCTTCATTGGCTGCCTGTAAAATTTAGAATTGAGTACAAAATATTATTACTAACTTACAAAACTTTAAATGACTTGGCCCCGGAATATCTTTGCAGTCCTCTTATTCCTTACTCCCCACCAAGATTACTTAGTTCACAAGGTGCTGACTACTTGAAAATTCCAAATATATCTAGAATTACACTTGGAGGCAGAGCATTCTCTTACAAAGCACTAATTTTATGGAACAATCTCCCAAGACAAATTCGGGCTTCAGACACACTCTTTATCTTCAAGAGTAGGCTGAAAACTTTTTAGTCAAGCCTATGATTAGTTATGTGTTGTCTCTGGTGGGACTGACTACAACCTTGATTTATGATATGTTCACAATATTGGAAGCCAGTGTTATGTAAATCCATGTGGAACCGGTGGCACTGAGCATGCATTAACAGTGCCAGTGGGGCTTGCTACAGCCTTAGTCACTGGGAAGGTCCATATGGTACTGGTGTACTGTTAAGCAAATCCATGTGGAACCGGTGGCACTGAGCATGCAGTAACGGTGCCAGTGGGGCTTGCAACAGCCTTAGTCACCGGGGAGGTCCATATGGTACTGGAGTACTGTTAAGCAAATCCATGTGGAACCGGTGGCACTGAGCATGCATTAACGGTGCCAGTGGGGCTTGCTACAGCCTTAGTCACTGGGGAGGTCCATATGGTACTGCTGCACTGTTAAGCAAATCCATGTGGAACTGGTGGCACTGAGCATGCATTAACAGTGCCAGTGGGGCTTGCTACAGTCACCGGGGAGGTCCATATGGTACTAGTGTCTAGAAAATCTGAAGTGATCTTCCGGGAATAAATGTAAGGCCTCTGTGCTGCAGGAAGTGGATGGAGCGGTGTTGACTGTTTCCTGACCAGTCAGCTCCTAAATTCTCATTTGGCACATGACACAGGACTGTATTTTTATTAATATGCAGTAGTTTTATCCAGTGCCTCACCCCACTTTTTTCTGTCTCTCTCCGAGGATCTTTCCCTCCACAACCCTGACTCCTGGATCATCCGAGCCCTGTCCCTCACCGTGAGCGCTGGCTGCAGCTGTCCTGATCCAGTTCTGCACCATCCTTGGCATGCCACTTCCTCCAGCAACTGATAGCACTGTTAAGATGGACTTTAATGGAACTCTATTGTCATTATCTTGCTATCACCTAGCTAGCCCGCGGAGGATGGGCTTCCCCACTATAGCCGGGTTCCTCCTGAGATTTCTTCCCACTGGGGAGTTTTTTCTCACCACTGTTTGAGGATTTTTCTCCCTACTGGGAGTTTTTTGCCTCATTTGCTGTAGTGGGGAATAGGCTGGGCTCTGCCGTTTCAGTGACTCATCTGACTGTAAAGCGTCTTTGTGACAGTTTGTCTGTGAAAAGCGCTGTACAAATAAATTGAATTTGAATTTTGAATTTGAATATATTCCTCCACAGGGAATGAGCTGGTCTGCTTTAGCACCAGCCACGACTGGGAAAGTTTCAGATTTAATGCTCATTTGCAAGGCCCACACCCGCACCAAGCCCTTTACCACCAGCTGAAGTCTGAATCGTTCCCCGCAAGTATTTAACCTCTGAATGTCAATCCTTTTTAGAGCAAATTTCCACCGAAACTCAAGTGTTTATTCCTCTTGAATCTCTTTGACTACAAGCATAATCAAGGTCTCCTCAGGTGACACTCAGTAAATTGCTCTCCAAAAATCTGAATTACTGAGCAAATTATTCAAATTGAGTGATGACAGTGGAAGTGTAAGTTTCTATCCACTGGCAAAAAAACTGTATTTTCTTTTCGCTCCGTGGCACTGTGACCAAGCCTCATCAGCCTAGAAAGGCAAAAAAGCCAACGCCTTTCAAATATTATTATACTGCAACCAAAACTGAATATTTAATGGACGTTTTCAATTAAATGTCTGTACGTTTTTCAAAACACAATTTTGGTGACTCTTAACTCTCTCATCATCCTTATCACTACGGAGTTCTGTTTTATTGTGGTTTTTCTACTTTTCAGGTCTTTTTTTCCAATCTGTGGCAGAATTTTTCTCCAATATACTCTTACAATTCCCAGCAGTAGTGTGCACCCATCAATGCATACTAAAGCTGATTCCAAAGCTTGTCTGCATTACTGAAAAAACTATCTCTATTCAGAAACAAGTCAAAGAATTCATGGTTGGGAAAACTCATTTCCTGGCTATGAAATTCATCCATCTTTTGGAAGTTGGTGACCACTGGCTGTCCAAGAAAAATAAAATTAGTTGATTTGTCTGATATATTTGAGTGAGGGCTGATTGGTTAAAACACTTGCTTCTTTTGTACAACAGATTCGTCAGACCACATCTGGAGTATTGTGTACAGTTCTGGGGACCATACTTTAAGAAAAATATAGAGGCTCTAGAGAAAGTTCAGAGAAGAGCCACTAAGCTAATTTCAGGTATAAAAGATGAAAGCTATGAGAAGAGGCTAAAGATCCTTAATCTCTTTAGTCTTAGGAAAAGGAGACTCGGGGGTGATTTGATTGAGGTCTTTAAATATGTTAAAGGGATTAACAAAGTGAATTATGGAGGATTCCTTCGACCCAGTGTTGCGAGTAGAACTCGGGGTCACAAATGGAAGTTGACCAAAGGTAAATTTAGCACTGATATCAGGAAATATTTTTTCACCCAAAGAGTAATTTCGACGTGGAATAGCTTGCCTGACTATATTGTTGAGGCAAAGACTTTGGAAGTTTACAAGAGCAGGCTTGACTTAAACCCAGATACCATTGAGTATCTGAAGGGATATATTCACAATAGTATAAAGAAACTGGTGAGCATAGTTGGGATGAACGGCCTGTTCTCGCCATTCATGTTATGTTATGTTATGTTATGTTATGTTATGTTACTTACTGTTCAGAAAGAACAGCAAATAATGGTTAGTGCGAGCACTTATTCTATTCCTGAAAGGACAGTGTACAATCTATGGACCAGTACTTGCACGAAGAAAAAGGTTTATCATGGTTAAATTCACTAAGCCGCACATTTACTGACACAAGGCCCTATTTTGACAACCTAAAAGCAGTTGGCAAAGATAAGTGCTAATGGTATAACAAATCAAAGCTTGGTGTGCCCAATACCATTCCAGTCATTTTGCAACATGGAGTGATAGTGCAGCTGTGGTGCTGTTGTCAAAAGGATTGGACTAAGATGAATTAATTACCAGTGGGTGTGGTGGGGTCTGGCTCCATCAAGGCCAATTAGAGTAGCCGCTGTCATTCCCTTTAAAACCACTGTGCTAATGCCATTGTCACTTCCTTAGTCTTTTATTAATTGTTATCCCCTGCAATCCATCTGTCAGTCAGTTTCTCTTTTGTTTTCCCTGATCAGTTCTCATTATTTATTATTGTCATATGCTCTACTACTCCCTTCGTGTTTCCTGCTCTCACCTGTTTCCTGTTGTTAATTGTTGTCTTTGGCGAATACATTCCTGGTCAATGTCTCCCCTTTGCTGGATTGTTCTCATCTGTCCTCATGCTTAAACTAAAAAGAAAAGCAAGTTGCTATTTATAAAAGAATCTCTATCCGATGTTTGCAGTCCTGGAGAGTGGCCTCTCCCAGTCTCTCCTACACTGCAGTTTGACAGTGTGCACCTGCCCATCATGCCCTGGTTCATTTGGCCTGCAATTCCAGGTGCTGACCTCAGACCAGTCCCTTCGATGATGTCTTGCCTTACCCCTAGTGATCTTCGCTCCTGCCTGACTTTGGTCCATCCACTGATAACTCTTTTCAAAATTGCCTTTGAGTTCTTCTATTAATGAAATAAGGTCATTTTGGCTTTATTGTTGATCTGCATCTGTCTCTTAATCTGAAATTCATAACGGCCACAAACCGGAAATTTTTTCAGGAGAGGAACAAGCACATAAGTTGTCTTACAGCTGACTCCTTTGGTCCTTTGAGAACTACATTCCCATGAGGCAATGCATGGAGGCGTTTGGGGGGATAGAGGTTGATTCACCTGGTAATGTGTTTTTTAAGAAAAAAATCGAGGCAATTTAAACTGTATATGAAATGGCACTCATGGTATTAAAACAATGGCAAGACTGAAATAAATTATTTCTATTTCAAATATTCGCTATTATAAAATAATACCACGTCCCCCTTCTGTTTCATATTAGTCCCCACCACCATGTTGTATGTATTATTCATATAGTACATGACAAAAATGAAAATTGTAAGTAAATGATAAAATATATTAATTATGCATTTATACCACTCTGCTGGCTGTGATTCAGTCCCATTAAACTACCGAAGAGCAAAAGCGTTTACGTCAAAGGTGATTTGCGTGAGTCAAAACGAATACAAGGCCCGTGACGTGAAATTTGTGCGAAAAGTGCCAGCTTAATGCATTGGCACGCCTCGTTTTGCGCTTTCAAACCACCTGAGATGCAAATGCTTTCATTTTGCAGCTGCAACTACCAAAGTGTGTAAACACAATAAATATGCCATTTGTGACGGGCAAAACTGTAAATATTGTGACCTCCAGAAACGTTTCTGTTTCTGAGGACACGAAAATAAAGCTCTCTGTGTCAAAGTAGTTTGAGTGATGTTTGCCCAAGCTTGTTTGTTTACTGGATTAAAAACCAGAATGGGATCGCTGGACTTCTACCGAGGTAAAAACATTGATATGAGCATATTTTGACAGATCGCAGCAATGCTATATTTCTGATATTAAGATGTGGTTATGCCCAGCAGTCCTCCCCAAGGCAAGTACACAGTAAAGGGTTAAGATGAAGGATGATGGATGACAATAACCTTCTGAATATCATGGAATCAACATATGTATTTACCAGATGTCTGCAACTAACTCTATACACAAAATAATAGCATTAAATTGACGTTAAATTGGCCTTATGAGGACAGCATCAGCAAGCACTCTCAAGGCCAGTAACCATCCAAGCACATCTGCTTGAATCATAATAACTATTAGAAAGCACAGTCATCCAGGAAAACACTGAATTATCCTGTCAGGCACCATTTATCAAAGGATGAGGGATTATCATCTCCTTATCTGTGCATTAATATACATTATTGAGCTTGAACTTTCTTTTTTTACCAACAAATCAATAATGCAGACTATAATTAGCCCATGCGGTGTTTCAGACTGGCTGCAATAGCCTTCACTGTGTCACAATCATGTTTAATTATCTTTGCCGGTACAACTTAAAGGGTTTGACACAGACCATTAGCTGGCTTCCTTCAAACAAACTGCAAACAAGCAGGACTGAGAGAGATTCATACTCCTGAACTGAGCTTCTATCGGTAAAATCAGATGAAATTTCGTTATTCCATGGCCGCGCTTTTATGCACGAATTCAGGTTCCTGGAGCAGCATACAAAGTCTACAAAAAGGAAGAAAAAATATACTTCCTTGATTAAATTCACCTCAAAGAGTTGTGATTCACCGGAGCATCATGTCACACATACAAAAATTCAATGCATCACTCTTCAGTGCACTCACAGTCATATCGCGCTCGTTATATTCACCGCAAAACTGTGTCATTCATATTACTCACTGAAAACCATAGAGAGCGTGAATGGGAGAGGGGGAAGAGAAAGAGGGGGGAGAGGGAGAGAAAAGAGAAACACATTCAAGAATAGACAAAGCGGGAAAGTTTGAGGCGTCTCGTTGTTAGGGGCATATTGGGGTGCCTGTCAGCAAACTCACAAAAGCCAATGACAAAGAGCCAGAATGGAGGGCAGGTGTGTTCTACTTTAGAGTCCCTGAATCCCTTACTGGTGTGTAATGAGAGGGAACGTGTATCCGCAGTCTGTACCAACCGCATTTTATAGGCAATGATAAATATATACAACTGACTATGCGCACGCATACATACGCACATATCCAGGTTTTTCATCGTTGATATTTTTTTCTGTTTCACTTTTTTTAGAATAGATTGGTCACTCTACAGCGTCTCTGCAATGCTGTATCATGTGACTCTCCAATAACCCCTCAGAAAAGTGTACAGCAGAAAGCCTTCAACACGTACAATTGTCAGCTAAGCTGATGGCCGCACGAGAACAGACCTTCCTCCCTGACAGAATGCAGTACCCACAATCCTCGGCTAAGGTAAGCCTTCGCAGAATGTCCTGTCCGATAGAGGACATGTATTTCCCTATCCCTGTAGAAGAACATTCAGGTAAAAACAGAAGTCCCCTCTGGTCACATCAAGGATTAGATAAAAAATGCTCACAAAACCAAAGCAAACAGAGATTATGTGATTGAAAAAGCAAGCTAGTTGAAACATTGCAGCAGTGCTCTGAGGTAATTATGTTCAATAACAACACTAATTCCATCTGCGTTCCATATGTGTCACTTGAGGGTAAAAGAAAGATAAAAAAGTTTCCAAATTACAATGAATATGCCGCATGCAATAACAGAGTCAGCACCGACAGCTAGAGTGTTACCAAAGAGACATTTACACATCGCCATTAAAGGCGAGGTGCGATGAGTGTCTAATTACTGCACCATTTATGCGACAGATATTCAACAGCCGAACCAGTTCCATGTATCTAAGTCTTTCTGAGAATGTAGCTGCAAAATTGTCCCTGTTTTTGCATGGGAGCATATCTGAGGTGTTCTTTGAACTCGGTAAACAGAAAGTATTTGAAATGATGCCCATAAAATGCAGCTTTGGCTGCCTCTTTTGAAATAGTTCATAAGTTCACATTTGTCTACCATCAAGTGTTTGTATAGGAAGAGTTCATTTCCAAAACGCAATGTAACCATTTTACTCATTTTGAGTAAACCAGCTTTTTCTGTGTTAGTGCTATTTGCATTTTATAGAAAAACACAAACTTTGACTGCGAAAAAAAATTCACCTTACAGAATGAATTTCTAAAAACTGTTTTTTACACCAGGTGTGAGAAGCACAGGGCTATCGCTCGATGGTATTATCTCAGTTTTTGTAATTTTGGCGCTGATCGCGTTTTGGAAACAAATTCCTCATATGCTTCCCTTTTAATTCCTTGAGCTGGACAGAATTCCTGCTTTCATCATTCATTCACCAAATGGCGTTTACTCAGGAGAATCAACCCATGTAACTCCTCTTGAGTTTTCACATGCTTTCACAATATTAAAAGAGGACAGCCCCATGTTTCAGAGCTGGTTCAGTTCAATCATGGCTCATCCCTCTTCACTCCCTCCATCTGTCACCATTCTGTTCCTGTTATTTACACCATTAATGGGCAGGCCATCCGCACCACGGGTGGACTTCTGTCTTCATTTTCACCCCCAGCGTGACTCACGGCTCATCCAACGAAATAACTAATTTTTCTCTGCCTCAGTCTCTACATTACAAACTTTATTTACCCTGCCAAATGCTGTCCTTCACTGGCAGGAATAGTCATGTGACACATGACAACTGGCACACGCTGTATGTGTCACAATCCTTGTCGTGAACAGGGGTGCATAGTGCGATCACACCTGATAGACAGCTGTTCAGGAAAATTTTACATACAGAATACTTTGCCACGGCTAGAATCCTCTGTGTGTCATAATGGACATTCCTGAATATTCATGATGTAGCGTGTTCCGAGCCAGATGATTTCATTGTCACCGGACATGAATGTAAACGACCAGTTTGCAGTCAGGCACTTCATCAGCTTAACATGGAATACTCTACCACAGTTGGAATGCCGTGGGAAGTCACTGCTGCCAATCATGAATATTAATACCTGGCTTTGGTAGATTTGGGACCGCCCCAAACACCGCCCCAACACTTGCAAGTTGTTAACTGTAATTTTTCAATCCATATTATAGATATCCATTGGTTTCCAGCACAGAAAGTCACTGTAGTATCTGTGATAGAATTTACAGAGAACATCCTAGGGTCACATTTATATTCTTGCATTTGAAGAGTCTAATGGGCTTGAGTGTACAGACTCACCGGCCTCCTTGGAGATCTGCATGAAGGCCTCAACACCCTTCTCTCCATAGTTCCCCTCTGAGGCAACAGTAGAGACGTAGTTCCAGCCCAAGGCCTTCACAATGTCCACCATGGCCTGGGCCTGGAAGGAGTCTGGAGGGACGACGCGGGAGAAGTAATCATACCGCCGATCATCACTGAGCTCCGGCGCCGTGGAAGCATAGCTTACCTGAGGAATCTGAAACAGAGAGGGAGAGAGTGCGTGAGAGAAAAATAGAGAAAAAGAGAGAGAGAGGGGATGGAGGAAGGAGAGGCGCAGAAAGAGAGAAGGGAGAGAGTGTGGAAGTGAGAGAGACAGATGGAGAGAGGGTAGAGATGGGGGAGGAGAGAGGAGGGGGTTGAGAAGACACAGATGGAAAGAGAGAGGTTGCAGGACCTGGATGATTTCATATCTGAGGAAAGTCTGTTAACCAAGTTCAGTGGAGCCAAAAGTCACAGAGGTCCACTAATATTATGCATTCCAGAGTACGGAATATTAAACCAATAAAAATAATCTCCTGGACATTCACATGCTGAATATTACTCAAAATAAAACTCAGAATTCAATTGGAGGAGGAGAAGTCTTGGTTCATTTCATGTTATTTGGCTATGGAGAAGATCGTTCGGAACTGTGACTTGGACAGTGGGAATGATCTTTTCTTTTGCTTGATCGGTAATGACAGGGTTTCACGAGGATTAATGATCGATTGCAAAAAATTGTGACATTATTTCCAATTAAATGTGGCCTATTCACCTCTGCAATCTTGAATCTTGACTTCAAGGGACATTCAAATGCAGCATGAGCAAAATGTATTTCCATATGAATTTTCTGCAACAATACTGCCCTGCATTATTTATCATCTGATTGGTCTTAAGAATATAAAGCAAGAAAAGCAAACTTTGCATTTGGAAACTTAAATATATTTGACAATGCATTATTTATAACTGAAGTATAAGGAAAGCACCAATAATAGGAAAGGAAAAATATATATTGATAAGCAGAATGAAACTGGTTAAGAATCAGTCATACTTCAAGAACATTCTAAGAAGAAAAAAATTTGCCAGCACTCAGAAAAAAAATGCAAACTAGGCTGAGCCATGCAAAAAGAGGGGCTTCAGCTAACCAAAATTTCCATTAAACATGATCACTCAACCACGACAGCATTATGTAAACAAATGTTCAAGACTATCATAATTAATTCTGCTTTAATAATATGCAGAATATAATTAGCATTTCAGCAATAACGACTAATGAATAGTTTATTTCACTATATTGAAGATATGGCGTTGTAGATTGATGGCGAAAATTGTTTCTTTTCCTTTCATTCTAAATAATGGGCGGCGTTGGCTGAATAATGTAATCAGTTTGTGTGGTTACGGAGCGCTTTGTGCAGCGCATTCGGGCGATTTACAGAGCTGTAATTGGCATCTTTTGTTTAATTTATTATGGAGAAGCAGAGGTCTGGGTTCTTTTGATCCTTTGCCATTTGGGCAAGATTATTTAGCTCTGGGATATTTAGGGCATTTAGCTACAACCATCATGGTTTGTGCTCATTTAGGCCTTTGATCTCCTTCGTAGTAAACAAATATATCAACTTGGGTGTGTGTGTGTGTGTGTGTGCGTGTGTGTGTGTGTGTGTGTGTGCACGCGCGCGCGCATGTGTGTGTGTGTGTGTGTGTGTGTGTGTGTGTGCGCGCGTGTGTGTGTGTGTGTGTGTGTCCGTGGATTTGCTTTTGATTGCCAAAACATTATTGCAAAACATTTCTTTGACTGCAGCATTCAAATGATTGATAATTTCAGTGTTAATGAAGAGACTTTAGTTTTAAACTGAACAGTTCTGAATGTTTGCAATACAGAGAGTATACACAGATGTTAAAAGTAAAGCCAGGGTCCAAAAGGGTTTCATCACACCTCAATGAGCAGATAGAGGGCTGAATCTTCTAAGGGGTTCATACACAGCCAGGGTTCAGACACGAGGCATCAAAGTGCTCAGAAAATGGTGAAATTACCCCCAGTGGAAATAATATGCAAAGCAATGCACCTACACAACTCGTATCAGCGCACACAGTAACTTAAGAAAATATAATACTCCTGTGAACATGGGAGGAGGGGTTACTAACGTTTGGTGCCATTTAAAACAGGAGTAAGAGCAATAAATACTAAGAAATGGCAAATGCATAATAATGCACGCAACCTCATGAAGAAGCACAGGGTATCTGCCAGTGCAAGCAGGTTGCAAGCGAGGCTCTGATATGACGTTTCATGTCCTGAAATTCCACTCTCTGAGACTGAAAATGAGGTCCAGCGTAATCAGAAATTAGGAAGGCAAAATAGAAATGAACTTGGCCACTAACACCTGGAGAAATGAAAAATTACTTTTAGCGCATATACTGTTAATTGTACATCAGGAATGAAGGTTAAGGTTCCAGTTTACTTCTTCATAATTTATTTTGTATGTGTGTGCGAATGAGAACTTATATACGAGTGTACTAGAGTGTGAATATGTGTGTGCTTTGGCAATCCTCAGTGTCTGTGAGGTGCATATTTACAAAAGCACGTAAGAGCATGTGAGTGAGTGTGTCACATCCTGAGTGCTCGCCTTATCAGTTTTCCCCACAATCCAGCTGTCTGCGGCCATATCAGACCTATTTTGTTAATTAGTCTTATTATTCAATTTTCTCATTTGTCTGTTCTCCTCTTACAAAACCCCAAACCAATGAAGTTGGCACATTGTGTAAATCGTAAATAAAAACAGAATACAATGATTTGCAAATCCTTTTCAACCTATATTCAATTGAATAAAAGACAAGTGACTTAATGTTCGAACAGTTAAACTTTGTAATTTTTTGCAAATATTAGCTCATTTGGAATTTGATACCTGCAACATGTTTCAAAAAAGCTGGCACAAGTGGCAAAAAAGACTGAGAGAGTTGAGGAATGCTCATCAAACACTTATTTGGAACATTCCACAGGTGAACGGGCTAAACATGAACAGGTGGGTGCCATGATTGGGTATAAAAGCAGCTTCCCTGAAATGCTCAGTCATTCACAAACAAGGATGGGGCGAGGGTCACCACTTAGTGAACAAATGCGTGAGCTGATTGTCAAACAGTTTAAAAACAACATTCCTCAACGAGCTATTGCAAGAAATTTAGGGATTTCATCATCTGCGGTCCGTAATATTGTCAAAAGGTTCAGAGAATCTGGAGAAATCACTGCACGTAAGCGACAAGGCCGAAAACCAACATTGAATGCCCGTGACCTTCGATCCCTCAGGCGGTACTGCATCAAAAACCGACATCAGTGTGTGAAGGACATCACCACATGGGCTCAGGAACACTTCAGAAAACCACTGTCAGTAACTACAGTTTGTTGCTACATCTGCAAGTGCAAGTTAAAACTCTTCAATGCAAAACGAAAGCCATTTATCAACAGCACCCAGAAATACCGCCGGCTTCGCTGGGCCCAAGCTCATCTAAGATGGACTGGTGCAAAGTGGAAAAGCGTTCTGTGGTCTGACGAGTCCACATTTCAAATTGTTTTTGGAAACTGTGGATGTCGTGTCCTCCGGACCAAAGACAAAAAGAACCATCCGGACTGTTATAGGCGCAAAGCCAGCATCTGTGATGGCATGGGGGTGTATTAGTGCCCAAGGCATGGGCAACTTACACACATGTGAAGGCACCATTAATGCTGAAAGGTACATACAGGTTTTGGAGCAACATATGTTGCCATCCAAGCAATGTCTTTTTCATGGACGGCCCTGCATATTTCAGCAAGAATATGCTAAGCCACATTCTGCACGTGTTACAACAGCATGGCTCCGTAGTAAAAGAGTGCGGGTACTAGACTGGCCTGCCTGTAGTCCAGACCTGTCTCCCATTGAAAATGTGTGGCGCATTATGAAGCGTAAAATACGACAATGAAGACCCCGGACTGTTGAACAACTTAAGCTGTACATCAAGCAAGAATGGGAAAGAGTTCCACCTGAAAAGCTTCAAAAATTGGTCTCCTCAGTTCCCAAACGTTTACTGAGTGTCGTTAAAAGGAAAGGCGATGGAACGCAGTGGTAAAAAGGCCCCTGTGCCAACTTTTTTGCAATGTGTTACTGCCTTTAAATTCTAAGTTAATGATTATTTGCAAAAAAAAAAAAAAAAGTTTCTCAGTTTGAACATTGAACATCTTGTCTTTGAAGTGTATTCAATTGAATATAAGTTGAAAGGGATTTGTAAATTTGTAAATTTGTAAATCATTGTATTCTGTTTTTATCTACGATTTACATAACGTGCCAACTTCACTGGTTTTGGGTTTTGTATATTGCCGTGCATTTGCTCATGCGTTCCCCAGCTGTTAATTGTTGCCTTGTGAATTTAAGTTCTAGGTTTCTGTGTTTGCAGGATTGTCGCACTGCTTTGTCTTTGTGCCTACAGTTTTTGGAAGATATTAACTAAACCCCCTTGGCAAGTGGCATTTACCTGTCCAATCTTCAGTTCTGCTCGAAACAGTGCACCCACCTGCATGGCTTGATCTTACCGGCTCACCACCCCAGCACTGCACCCAGTCCAGCTCCTTCGACTCCCTCTGCAATTCTGCTGCTGCTACCGCATCAACTTGCTAAAGCGTTTTTCATTCAAGTTTGATTTTGTTAATGAAGACCAATTAAGGTAAGCCCCTGGTTTTTCATACGGCTCCTTCCTGCGCACTGTGAGTGTGTATGTGTGTGACTGCATGAGTGTTAGCATACACGCATTACTATTTTTTGTTGTTGCTTAACAGCATTGGGATTAGGTCATAAGCCATCAGGTGGTGAAAAAATGTAAAAAAGACTAAACTGAAACCCTCATTGCCTCTCCGACTCTCACTCATTACCTTTCACCCACTCTCCTTCCTCTCATCTTTGTTTACCTCCCTGCAGCCTCTTTCTCCTTGCTCTCTCAATCAGTTCTGTCTCTCTATGCCTCCTGCTTGCTTTCTCAATGACCATGTCTGTTCTTCGTTATTTTAGAAAAGGACAAGAAAAAAAATGGAAAAAAATAAGAAGAAAGGACCTGGCGAGTCAGCAGGAACCCGCCAGGTAATTACGCAGTGAATGCAGCATTTTACATTTCACAGAACAAAGGGAGGACCCCACCTTGGCCGCAGGCTTCATTTTTGATAATGTGGGAATAAGGAGTTTTATTTAGGCAGTGGATATTCAGCTGTCAGACGGTTCAATAATATAAGCGCTACATGACTGGTACCCTCGTTTTGACAAGCGCAGTTGTAGCTTCTGATGGTTCGCAATTATCGCAAAGGAATGAAGTTTGGTCATCAATATGCTTGCGGTTGGGGACAAATTTTTGTCGTTACTCGGGCTGGAGGTACTGAGCTGTTTCAACAGCCAGCGTCCTGGAGATGCGAGAGATATTTCCGTCTCATGCCGTAGGCAGCACAGAACGACATTTGGGCCGACACCCTGGGTGTCCACATTGGTATGGAAGAGGAAACATTTCCGCGACCGTTTTGGTGTTGAAGGTATTCTCAGGGACTTATAGAATAAACCAACATTATTTAACTAAATGGCATGAATGAGAAAAAATAAAACCAGTGAGAATTAAATCTGCGCACTTCGGTATATTAGTCTGTGGTTCTTATCAGTATCCTACCACAACCTTGGTATTGCAATTGATCCAAGTTTTATTTCAACCCGAATGCCAATATCAGTCCAAATCCTTCACTTTGCCGAGTAGTTTTGGTGCTTAAATCCAACCAAGTAGTTTTAATGCCAAAACCTAACCTTAGCCATAATCCGAACCCAAACCTTTCACATAACCATGTAGTTTTAGTGCCTAAAACTAACCCGAAATTCCAACCCCGATTCTGTGCATGTCAAAAATGAAAGAGCCAGTCAAATAGGACTTTTATTATTGCACCGTCTGGCAGCTAATTATCACTGTTTTATTTATTTATTTATTTTCTAAATAAAGAGACTTTCTTTGTTTTGAATACTCTGAGTTCAGACAGCTCTTTTTCTGCACAAAAAATAAGTTACCAGTCAAATCAATTCTGCCACTATCCCCACTAAAGCCAATGGTTGCCTTGATTCAAAATTCCAAATCCACAAATCTGTTATTTTCTTAAAAACCATTATTGCATGCTGGCCAAATCAAATCTGAATTAGAACTTTGTTCACAGAAATTCATCTGGGCATGTACGCATATCTGCAAACCTTTTATAAGAAAACATACTGTGGTTGTCAATTTTAGCCCCTTTATCCAGATACTAAATCAAACCAATCCTTGCCAAGCCAATCATTGTCTGTATAACCCTATTTAAGGTTTCATAACTCATGATTAGATGTCACAGAGACTACAAAAAAAAAAATGATTTCAAGATTCATTTGGAACGAAAACTTATATCCATTTTTCGAAATTTTGGGGGAAAAAAAGTGCTGCAAATGCAAAGAAACTTAACCTTTGAATTTTTTTTGCAATCAAATGCAAAGAAACAAACAAAAAAAAAATGAATAGGCAGTAAAACAATATATTTCCTGGGTCAAAAACTCATTGACCAGAGATGTGCTACGGAGGGATGGACAGGCAGACAGGAAGGTGGACAGACGTACGAAAAGGCACATCTACCCAATAAGATATATTCATTTCTTAAATTCTGTGGAAAAATATTGAACGGCTTAATAACTGCTGCCCAAAAAAGAAGTGTGCCAGACAGACAAACGAACAGATATACTGAAGAACAACCCTTATTCCGATATCCTCATCCACTCTTTGGCGGGGGCTAATAATGTTTAACTACCAAGGACCTGTGTTGATGCTTGGTACAAACTTTTGTATCAAGTGCAAGTGGACGTTATCATTTCCCAATCATTTTGACACTTAAAATGCGAGCAGCTCATAAAGTACCCATCCATTCCTTCTCCAAACTAAATTAAAAACTACCTAAAGGTTTTATGCCCCCAGAAGCTGAGAAAATTCCTGCCCTATGAAGTAATATAGACTCCAAAATGATAATAATGCAAACTCATCCACATAAACTCTCTGTTAGGAATGCAGCCCGGTGAATTAATTTTCTGAAGTACAGTTTGTGCAAAAGTCTTAGGCACTAAACATTTTTTTTAAATTTAAATCTGGCTTTAGATGCTTACTTTTTGTTTTCCACATAGGTGTTGCTGAGGATAAAGTATATTTGAAATTCCAAATTCTAATATAAAAATAGTTTTATAAATAAACATTTGTATTTCATTAAAAGCAGTTGATAACGATAATGTAGTCTTGACAGAGCCCTGATCTCATCATCATCATGGCTGTCTGCAATTACTGGGGGGGATAGATGCAAGTGAGACAGTCAGTCTGCAGAGGAACTGCCGCAAGCCTTCCACTCTGTTTGAAGCAAGAAAAAAAAACAACCATCCTGTAATGATGTAGCACAACAGGACAGTGTCCCAAATTTTGAGACAGTCACTCAAAATATTGATTTGATTTAGTTTTTAATAGTTTACATCTCTGTATAGCACATTTCTCAATGATTATAAACTTTTAACTTCATTATTATTGCAACCATATTTGCCAATCAAAACTGCTTTAAACGTGCCTAAGACTTTTGCACAGTACTGTACATTATGCAATACCCCAAAGTATATTATCATTAGCTCCATTGCAATGGCATGATATTAAATAAATATTACTATTCATGATCAATCAACGCGCAGATACAAATTTTGGACATAACATGAGCAATACTACTGTTAATGCGGTCATGTTGGGTCCCAGGGGAAGTCAGCGATTCAACTAAAAGGTACACGATGTCTTTTAAAACCGTGGTAATGTATAAATATTGAAAATGCAACACATTGCAAACAATTTAAATCTAATAAGCAGTACAACATACTACACTGACCAAAACTTCCAACGCAACACATACAATTTTGAAATATTTGATGTACATAAAATGGGATATTGGTTTTGAGCCATGATACATCAACTACAACTTAAAAGCTCAGAAAATTGTTTTGATTTTGTCATGTGGGCAGCTCATGACGCATGATTGCACATTGTTTAGAATTTTGCCTATCCAGTCAGGTTGAGTGGAACTCATTGATCAATCCTTCGAGAATTTGGTCAATAAATAGCCGTAGCAATGGGCAACTTAAATATACCTTTGCCTTATCCTGGGTCAACGTGTGACCATGCCGTGCCTAGGTCAAAATTAACGAGAACGAGCCGTTGGTATGCTCATTGGTGGAATGTCGCAAAGACGGGTTGCAAGGAACCTGGGTGTCCACGTGTTGACTATATCACGTCTCTGGAGCCGGTATAATGAAACAGGAAGCACCGGTGATCGACCACGTGCCCCCAGACCACATGTCACCACCCCTCAGCAGGATCGCCATATTCGCCTCCAGCACCTGCGCAATCGCTTCCTGCCAGCTACAGTCACTCCTCCTCAGACCAGAGGTCGTCACCAGAACTGGATTAGCGACCAAACCGTACGCTACCACCTGCGTGAAGCCGACTTGCACAATCGACGTCCTCGCCGCGGTTTGCTGTTGACTCCTGCTCGTCGACATCCTTATCCCTGTAGCAGTTCCACTCGCCCATCGCTATTGCCTAACACTGCAACAGGATAACGCGAGACCACATGTCGCCGAAGTCTGTCAGGACTACCCGAGGCAGAATAATGTTCAGTGTCTTGATTGGCCTGCATATTCCCCAGATTTTAACCCTTTAGAACATCTATGGGATATTCTGGATCGCCGGATGAGAAGGCGTGATCCAGAACCAGCCACAGTCCAACAGTTGCGTCAAGCACTCCAGGAGGAATGGGACCGCATCACACAGGCTGAAACTCGGCATTTGATTGACTCCATGCATCGCAGAATTCAGGCTGTGTGTGACGCCAGAGGAGGCCATACAAGATACTGACTTCGGTGATCCAGAATTGCGCCTTCAACTGATGCAATGAATTGAAAAGCAGGAAAAATCTGTTCTTCATTCCTGACTCTAAAACTGTTTTTGATTTGAATCTTAATATTTGTTATGTATTGTTAAATTTATTGTAAGAAAATGACATGTGTTGCAATAAACCTGAGTGTTGCATTGGAAGTTTTGGTCAGTATATTTGCGTCATTTTTATGCATCTTATCTAGGCTTTTTAATTTCTCCTGCAGTAAGACCAAATACAGAGTAAAATGGGAAATTTAACAACAGAGTAATTAGCTAAATAAGGAATGGGTCAGATAGTTGATGATATGATATGATAGTTTAGCTAAACTTATGGTTTTGTTCCTCTTTAGAATCCCACTATCTGCGCATACCAATGCGTTAAAAAAAAGACAAACATAAGAAGATCTCTTTACACATTAGATTTGCAGTCTCTTGAGAATGAAACAAAAGGTAAAGCCATATGCCTCTTTAAAGCAAATGATAGCTATTTCATTCAGTTTGAGATATTACACTTATCAGAGCTGGGAGAAATATTTAACAAGACAAGATGTCACAACCCTCGTGTGTCCATAATTTGTTAACCCCCTTTCCAGCTGCCTGCATTTGTTTTCTGCACTGTAAAAAAAAAAGTTGTCTCAACTGCAAAAAGTCAGTGTCCAGGCTGCCTTAAAATTTTAAGCTCATTGAACTTGAGATTATAAGTTGAATATTACCTCAATTTATCATCTTAAATTCAGATAACCTAAAATTTTAAGGCAGCCTGGACACTGACTTTTTTCAGTTGAGACAACTTTTTTTTTTCAGTGTGGTTTGTCTCTTTTAAACGATTTATTATCTCTTTTCTTCCCTTGCTCCCAGGTGTTGTCATTTGCGTTCCATGATCATTTTGTTAATCTTTTGCTTGATGTCATTTCATGTAGAATATAGTATGGTTACTGCATTGTACTGCTTTATACCCTACAAAGTTTGTGTCTTTTTGTGTTGAACTAAACTTTCTTTCCATGTGTTTCGGTAAAATAAAGAAAGAAGTAATTACTCTCTAGAGTCTGATTAATAGGAAAAAGCTTCCAAGCCTTTATGGCAATCTCCAGGATTGGGACTGCATTCTTAATCCTTTGTTCCAGTCTTCATGCATGAATGGTGATTGAGGCGGTGTGCAGAGTTTAGTTCAAGTCAGGCATAATCGAGAAATACTGTACAGACTCTGCCACAATCACAAACTACATCTGGTGATTATTGACCATTTTGTCAAGACCAGTTTTTTGATGAGATCATACTTATCTATTATTTCTTCAGAAAGTTCAAAGTGGATATTGTTTATGCAGGAACTGCGCTGAAGAGTATACTAACCACCAGATGGTCTGGACACTAAGACTCTACAGTACCAGTTGTCGAAAATTGTGAGTCAATACTCACTGCACTGAATGAAATTTCAGATCAGACAGACTAAAGGCCCTTTGATGCTGAAACAGTGGCCACAGCTAATGGGCTGCTCGAAATTACAACAACTGAACAATTTCAGGTCACTACAGTTGTAATGAAGTGTATCACCGGAGTCCACCCACTGGCCATTTCAGTTCTGCAAAATAGAGAAACGGATGTAAACAAGTGTTTGAAGGTGATAGAGCCCACCATCGCTATCAGAAAATCTCTCCAGAGCCAGGAGGGACACGAAGGAGTGTTGAAATCCTTGAAAAAAACTGACTGAAATGACAGTACCATTTGCATTAAAAACCAGACAAAAGGAGAACTGGCAACTGATTGAATTCGTAGCCAAAAGCCTTGACCTTGGCAATGGCAAGGATGTGGATCTAAAAAAGCATTTTTTTTTTTCTCTACTAGCCTTCAAACAGGGAGTCACCGCAACAATTGACTTAGATTTTCCTGTCCCTCACCTCCCCATTGCACATCTGAGGCCGAAATTCACTGTAATGAATTTGGAACCATTTTACAGAAACAAAAGTGCATCTATATTTGCGATTGAATTAACTGGAGGGTTTTCTAGGAATTTTTGACTGACCAGTGACTATCTGTTGTTGTTCAACTACACACTCAAGAGATCTATGGAGATCCTTTTTCATTTTCAATATTTTTTTTTTTTTTTGCTTACATAGACCAGTGACTATTTCCAGTAAATGGAGAAAGTCTGATCACTCCATCATGGTTTGAGAGTATACTAAATAATCTTTATTCAGGCTGAATTTCAGGAAAATATTGTGAAGTCAAGTGTGCTATCCAGTAAGATGTATCCATTTTGTCTGTCAAACCCAAAATTACTTTCCCATCATATACGCCCCCCCCCATAGTGTTAAATAAAATATTGTGCTGCAGTTTTCTTCTTGTGACTGGTAGTCAATGGTATCTTTCCATCCTACATGGTAATAACTTAGAATTTTTTTTTTTTCCTTGTGGTGGTGGTATCGTAATTTGTTTCGGAAGCAAAGCCCTTTTTTTTGGCTGAAATAATATTCACATATTTAATGTGCCCCTCCCCCCGGCGAAACAGTGGCCCCCCCTAGTGGATGAGCTGGCTGTGGGCCTGAATCCATAAAAGTGCAATTTGAAGTCAAATGCCTGCCAGTCAATATCACAGATGTTAACATTTCCATGTTTCCATAATAATTTATCATACTCCTCTGCGTGTAGTGCAATGTCCGTTTTGCAAATCAACAGCTCAATGCGGCCAAACACTCGGTCAGCAGGGAGAAAACCATGTCAAATGATAGGAAATTCATTCACTATGCATAAATTAGGGAACCTTTTTTATTCTGAGAGCTTGCACCATAGAAATGACATTGACATTTTTATTTTGCCCAAAAGAAGAGTAGCTAAGCAATTGGAGCCTGTTGGCAGTGCAGTATTCTCAAGGCTGATGGATATATTGCAGTTAGCAGAAGAACTGGCTTTGCGATTACTGCACTTTGGGATGAAAGCTATTGTTCAAGCATGCTAAATACTGGGAAATATTTGGTGTGACTAATGTGACTAACCTGTCACTCGGACGTGGCATGACAACCGGCCCGGCGATCTTCTTACAGAGGTGGTTCAAATTTTTAAAAATTCTTGTTTATTCCATTTAGAGATGAAACTCTTCTTGCATGGCTTTATATTGCTGCTTAGAGGTTAGGCAAATTTTTCTTCATAAATATATTATGAAATACAGCGTCCTCCTTAATTGTTTGCTCCCCTGGTTAAGATGTGTTAAAAGCCTTAAAATAAATTCAATTCTTATTGCAGAAGCATACTCTCACACTGAAAATTGTAGAAAAATGTAACCTTCAACTCAAGTGAATTTTAAGGGGAAAAAAATCCCTGACTAAGAAATAATTATTTTTCATAAAATCACCTGTTCCACGATTATTGGCACCCCTATCAATTCCTAGGAAATAAATGTAATTTAAGTATTTCTGTCATTTCTACAGTAGTTTACAAAGTTTATCAGAATATCTAGGAACATTTAATTAGTAATTCATCACCTCCTGTTTCCCTGGGGTATAAATATGACGTGAAACAGAGGCCATTTCTCTTATCCACTCTTCAACATAGGAAAGATAAAGGAACACACCATTCAAGTAAGGCAGATGTGTGTCGACCTTCAAAAGTCAGGTAATGGCTACAAGAAAATAGCCACTCGCCTGCACCTGCCCATATCTACTGTCAGAGGAATCATTAAGAAGTTTAAAACAACTGGAACAGTGGTAAACAACCGAGGACAAGGACACAAGATTATTTTGCCACCACGCACAGTGAGGAGGATGGTAAGAGAAATAAAAAGTTCTCCAAAGCTCACTTTTAAAGAATTGCAACAAATGGTAGCATCTTGGGGTCAGAAAGCCTCCAAAACAACCATCAGGCGCTATCTACATGCCAACAAGCTGTTTGGGAGGCATGCATGGAAAAAACCTTTTCTCACTCAATCATAAACGCAAACGTTCGCTAAGCGGTACTGGGACTTCAACTGGGACCGTGTGCTTTGGTCAGATGAGAGTATGCAGAAAAGCACCTCATGCCCACTGCGAAGTACGGGGGAGGATTGGTGATGCTGTTGGTGTGTTTCTCTCCCCAGGAACCTTGTTAGGGTGCATGGCATTAAGAATGCTTTGAAATACCAGGACATTTTAAATAAAAATCTGGTGGCCTCTGCCTGAAAGCTGAAGATGGGTCGTCACTGGGTCTTTCAACAAGATAATGACCCTAAACATGTGGCCAAATCTACACTGAAATGGTTCACCAGATACAGAATTAAGCTCCTCCCATGGGCATCTCAGTCCCCAGACTTCAATCCCATTGAAAACCTGTGGAGTGAGCTGAAGAGGAGAGTGCAGGAGAGGACCCAGGTCGCTGGATGATTTAGAGAGATTGTGCAAAGAGGAATGGTCGAAGATCCCTCTTTCTGTATTCTCCCATCTTGTGAAACATTATAGGAGAAGATTAGGTGTTGTTTTGTTGGCAAAAGGGAGTTGTACAAAGTATTAACATCAGGGGTGTTAATAATTGTGACACACATGATTTGATATAAAAAATTATTTCTTAATGTGGGATTTTTTTCCCACTGAATAAATGCACTTGGATTAAAGGTTGGATTTTCCTATTTTTTTCCATTGTGGTCCCATATTATTTAGAAAAAATAGGGCCACAGGCCCTGTAGCTTACCTGAATCAACTTTGGTTACAACAAAATTATGTTATTCGGGCAAGTTTAAAGCTGAAGGTCAAAGGTCAAAATTCGAAATATGGAAAAACCTTTTATAGGCATGTGATGTATCTTGCTACATACTACTTACATGACTAATTTCAGCTGAATATATGCATGAATAGCCTTCAGATGGCCAGTTATGTGATTTTCAATATGGCCTGTATGGCGGCCATATTTAAAATTGAATCAGAGCGCCATGAACAAATTTAGTGTTCTAAGGGGTGGGAAGATACTTGACAAGTTTCAGCTTCATTAGTCAAGCAGTTTTGGAGAAAAAGAGTTATAAAGGTTTCAGTGTAACTTTGAGGGGTCGTACAAAGTTGAAGGTCAAAGCAAGGTCAAAATTCAAAATATGTAAAAACTCATATTATATGTGATGTATCTTGCTACTTACTACGTACATTGCAAATTTCAGCTGAATATGTGCATAAATAGCTTTCAGATGGCCAATTATGTGATTTTAAATATGGCCGCCATGGCAGCCATGTTTGAAATCGGATCGAAACACCTTGTACAAAACTTAATGTCCTCATAGGCAGGAAGGTACCTGTCAAGTTTCACCTTCATTGGCCTAGTAGTTTCGGAGAAGATGATTTTGAAAGATTTCAATGTAACTCACAGGGGTTGTATAAAGTTGAAGGTCAAAGCAAGGGCAAAATTCGAAATACGGAAAAAGCCCTATGATATGTGATGTATCTTGCCACATACTGACTAACTAGCAAATTTCAGCTGAATATGTGCATGAACAACTTTCAGGCGGCCAATTATGTGATTTTCAATATGGCCGTCGTGGCGGCCATGTTTGAAATTGGATCGGAACGCCTTGAACAAACTTGGTGTCCTTATAGGTAGGAAGGTACCAGTCACGTTTCAGCTTTATAGGCCCAGTGGTTTCAGAGGAGAAAATGTTTACAGACGACGAACGATGGACAAACAGGCCATGACATAAGCTCATCTGACTTCGGCCTCAGGCGAGCTAAAAAAGACTGAATTTATTAGAAGCAAAAGCACACATCTTAACATGGGGTGCCAATAAATATGGAGGGCGCTGTATTTCCTGGTAGGGTCTGTAGCTAGATATGCCAGGCTGGCAGTGGGTCAGGCTTTATGTGGAGATATGATCCAGACAATGCCTGCACCACCATTTCAGACTTAAGAACTCCTGTTCTTAACAACAATCTGTTGTTTTTTGTCACCACCTACTCATGAACATTCAAAACAGCGATGTGTATCCCAGGAACAATTATAGCATCATTTAGATGCCTGTGTCTGGGATTAATCCCCCTGCCCAAAATATGTGGACACTTCACCAAAACCTCATTAACAAACAAAGAGTATCAACATTCTTTGAACTAAATATCTGATATTCTAATACAATTTGAAATGAATTGGTCAGTAGGGAGTGATCAAACAGGCTTTCAGCTTTCAGCATTATTCTGCTGCGTGAAACATTTATTCACAGTTACTGGAGCTTATTGCACACACACAGGTAATCATCAGCTGCCTCAGGAATAGAGGCCTATGGTTTACTATAAGACGCATAAGATGCAGAGAGTGGAGGGGAAGGACCAGAGGTGTAATTAGCTTGTGAAGAGAGTGTTTAACAAGCCCATTTCACAGCAGAATGTATTTCTCCACAGGACCTCACAGGCCTCGGTAGTATAGGTGATGTGTGTGGTTATTGGTTGAAATTTACAAACTCGGCTGTTGGGGTGTGCACTTAAGCTAACCGCTGCGATTACAACTACATAAATATGACTTACACCACTTTTGGAGCCGCAGTGTTGGTCGTGCTCCTTGAAAGGGAAGCAGCGCACTAAATATTATATTGGAGAGGCTAGACATGGAGAAATGTGTAATTTTGCAGTGATGCCTGTGCCAAGAAAATTAAGGCTTTGGCCTATAGATCTCTTTAAAAATTAGATTTCTTCTGCTCTGTCTCAGAATATGACGACCCTGATGGGAGAAATTCTAAATTCAATGCTTGGCAGTATCAAGGACATGCGCATATGGAGCAAAAGCACATGTATATTCAACCCTAAAAATGTGTTTCTATGTACATCTTATTTAACACTTGCAGTTGCGCTTATTACTAATATCCATCCACCCCCGCCTACATGTTGTGAATTCTTGGTTCTTGTGAATTCCACCTTTTCAGATCAATTTAAATATGCAAATTATTCATACTGTATATGGGTCCCCCTCAAAATTTCCCATGAGAAATAAGAGTGATATATTCCGGAGATTAATAAGCACAGAACCTGCAGATAACTCAACTTAATAAATGCATAACATGCACACAACCCTGTTTGATAATGAAAGAATGTGCATATAATGCTATTTGCAAGAATGGATGTATATGTATAGGCAGAGATATTATTAAAAAGTTGTCTTCTATTGTACCATAAACATGATTTTGCAAAATTTACCTTTCCACATGAAGCTTGGTTGTCTTCAGCATCATTAAGAAAATCAGATCTGAATGACTATGCAAGACGGAGGCAAATTCAAATAATTAGTGGTGCCACAGCTTGATTTTCATTCAGATCTGGTGAAGACAAGGGCAATTAAAGGGCAATGTCACAGGTGACCAATACTTAAAACAGAATTACAGCCCAATTACATTCCTTATTCGCATAAGAGGTTCCAGCTTTCACTTTCTAAAACTCATAAACATTGATACTGCACTATACAGTGCATTGAATCAGCCAATAATATTCTGCAAGTTACTGTATGGAACTCTAGGATTCAATGTGAGCTCGTGGCACTACTGATCTCTACCTGTGTGCTATTTTAAGTTCAATCTCTTTCCTCCCTAAGCACATTTAGCTTTGTGCGAGTGCACTATTCTTCTCCGACCATGCTCATCTCAAAACACAACACCGTATCCTACCCCACCCATACCTCACCTGGCACCCTTGCTCAAGTAATAGAACTCACACTGAAGAATCTCAGTTGTTCACTTGCCTCTATTAAATTGGCCCCAGGTCTCATTTTGCAAAAACTTGAAGAGATTAAGCAGCTTAAGAATTTCCTCATAACCTTCATCTTTTATATGAGGAAAGACTTTATATTTGCACTTGTATGAACCATTCCCAGGATTTGATATCCGTTACGGTGCACAGTCAATACTGTTAAAGAGGTCTAAAGAAGATATTCAGTATGTATGGTGTGTATTTTTATAAACATATTTTTTGTGATTCTGTATCTGAGAATCCTCTTGACCATTTTCATTGCTACATCACAGTTCCTAGAATCAAAATGGCACGGATTTCATTGACTATGATAGATTAATTCAAAGCACTGAATTAATAGTTTACTGTGTGACACAGGGTTAACTGAACTCAAAATTACCCAGAAATAACATACTCAATCAGGGCTGCATGTTAACTTTTTCTGCTCATAGCACTGGTGCTACAGAGGTTCATAGTCTTGTTGAACACGACAAAAACTTGTAGCATGGTAAAAGCATGTTACTTCTCTAAAACCAACCCCAAGTAGTGCAGTTTATCATTTAAAGACAAATAAAATATCACCAATCTCTTTGTAAATTGTAGTACTTTGAAGGTCTCGGAATTCATTAAATTCATACAATTTTAAGTAATTTGCATTAACATTAAACAGACCTCCCCACTATTTGATATTTATACTACTTATTTAAGTAATATGCATTCTGTGCGTACTGTTTATATAAACATACTGTAATACTGTTTATACATGCTGTTATTTATTAGTCTATTCCTGAGACGTGCGGTGATGTGAAGAACATGTTGCAGCGCTTCTGGATCATGCTCAACAATGGCTTTCTTTGTGCATGATGGAGTTTTAGGTGACATCTGTGGATGGCACGGCAGACTGTGTTTACAGACGTTGGTTTCTTGAAGTATTCCTGGGCCCATTTAGTAATGTCAGTGATAGAATCATGCCGGTAAGTGATGCAGTGGCGTCTGAGGGCCCAAAGATCACAGGCATCCAGTGAAGGTCTTCGGGCCTTGTGCCTTACGCGCAGTGATTTTTCCAGTTTCTCTGAATCTTTTGATGATGTTATGCACTGTCGATGATGATTTGGCCTGTCTTCATTAGAACAAAATTTCAAATTAGGTTGCAATTTTGCAATTTTGAAATTAGCCCAAATTAGCTGGCTATTTTGTACCGCTGCCTGCTAATTTGATTGGGAAATTTTCTTGATTAATCTTGGTCTAGTTCGTGAAATAGCCTGCTGATTCTGGAATTAGCCCGATATTTGTGTTGCGCCTTCATTAGACCGAAATTGAACCAGGCACTACATCTGGAAATGGAGCAAAGTGCGCATGCCTCAACTTCAAGCTAATTTCTCGGCGGAGGGCTTTCGGGCTATCAGAGACGCAAATTCATACTATCGGGATAATTTCCTTAACCGCAAAATAACTGGCTAGTTTAACTTCCTTCTGATGGAGACATACCTATTCTTCCCTCTCATGATGACGGACTCTGGGTTAATTTACACCAGGGATCTTCTAATCTTTACCAGATTAGCCGTCCTAATTTTCTTTCATTCCAGATAATTCAGTATTGAATTAGTAACGTCGATTGGAAACCTGATATCACACCTGACTCCCAGGTAAAGGGAGGGTGGAAAACTAGGAGTTCTCAGCACTCAAGGACCGTGATTTGAGGAGCAGGGTGTTGCAATATTCAGTATATATCATAATAACACATTGCTTGTGTCGCTGGGGGACAGGCTGGTCATTTATTACATTCAGGTAACCTGCTGACGCGAGCATCAGGGTCAGAAAGGAAGCCCATGAAGCGATGCACACGTCATGCATAGTTCCCACTGTACAAGCCTCCAGAAGCTGTGTAATGATCCAAGTATGCTTCAGTTGGTCAGGTCTACGCTCAGCAATGTCACGCAGCAATAAAATTAAATCAGCAAACTGCCTAAATGTACCGAATGATCTCATCAATGGATTTTTTCATCCCTGACTGGACATATTCCAGGATTAAAAGCCAAATTTTGAAGGAGTGCTTCAGCAAGCATGAGGAATCACTTTCACACATGAAGTGGCCACCAAGGAGTTCTGACTAGAAATAATTGAGAATCTTTGAGCTGTGCAGGAGACGGCTTTATGGGAGGGATTGACTGTCATATTATAAATCCAAGACCTCAGGCAAAGATACAGCGCCCTCCATAATTATTGGCAGCCCTGGTTAAGATGTGTTAAAAGCCATAAAATAAATTTAATTATTATTGCAGAAGCGTACTCTCACACTGAAAATTGTAGAAAATGTAACCTTCAACTCAAGTGAATTTTAAGGGGAAAAAATCCCTGACTAAGAAATAATTATTTTTCATAAAATCACCTGTTACACAATTATTGGCACCCCTAACAATTCCTAGGAAATAAATGTAATTTAAGTATTTCTGTCATTTCTACAGTAGTTTACAAAGTTTATCAGAGTATCGAGGAACATTTAATTAGTAATTCATCACTTCCTGTTTCCCTGGGGTATAAATATGACGTGACACAGAGGCCATTTCTCTTATCAACTTTTCAACATGGGAAAGACAAAGGAACACACCATTCAAGTAAGGCAGATGTGTGTCGACCTTCAAAAGTCAGGCAATGGCTACAAGAAAATAGCCCCTCGCCTGCACCTGAACATATCTACAGGAATCAGTCAGAGGAATCATTAAGAATTTTAAAACAACTGGAACAGTGGTAAACAAGCCTGTACGAGGACGCAAGGTTATTTTACTACCACGCACAGTGAGGAGGATGGTAAGAGAAATAAAAAGTTCTTCTAAGCTCACTGTTAAAGACAACAAATGGTAGCATCTTGGGGTCACAAAGTCTCCAAAACAACCATCAGGTGCCATCTACATGCCAACAAGCTATTTGGGAGGCATGCACGGAAAAAACCTTTTCTCACTCACAGTCATAAACGAAACGTCTGGAGTTCGCGAAGCGGTACTGGGACTTCAACTGGGACTGTGTGCTTTGGTCTGATGAGACCAAGATAGAGCTTTTTGGCAACAAACACTCTAAGTGGGTCTGGCAGAAAACAAAATATGAGTATACAGAAAAGCACCTCATGCCCACTGTGAAGTATGGGGGAGGATCGGTGATGCTGTGGGCCTGTTTCTCTTCCAGAGGCCCTGGGAACCTTGATAGGGTGCATGGCATCATGACCGCTTTGAAATGGTCTCTGTCTGAAAGCTGAAGATGGGTCGTCACTGGGTCTTTCAGCAAGATAATGACCCTAAACATGTGGCCAAATCTACACAGAAATGGTTCAACCGACACAGAATCAATCTCCTCCCTTGGCCATCTCAGTCCCCAGACTTCAACCCCATTGAAAACCTATGGAGTGAGCTGAAGAGGAGAGTGCAGAGGAGAGGACCCAGGTCGCTGGATGATTTAGAGAGATTGTGCAAAGAGGCATGGTCGAAGATCCCTCTTTCTGTATTCTACCATCTTGTGAAACATTATAGGAGAAGATTAGGCAAAAGGGGGTTGTGCAAAGTAATAACATCAGGGGTGCTAATAATTGTGGCATGCATGATTTGATGTAAAATAATTATGTCTTAATGTGGGATTTTTTCCCCACTGAATAAATGCACATGAATTAAAGGTTGCATTTTCCTCTTTTTTCCATTGTGGTCCTATATTATTTAGAAAAAAACTGAATTTATTATAAGCTAAAGAACACATCTTAATAATTATTGAGGGCGCTGTAAATATACTTGTAATTCAGGTCAGAAATTAATGCTGTGACATTGCAACAAAGCCATAACGAGCACGTGCCACAATCAAAACAAAAAGCGATCCAACAAAATATTGAATGAGCAACTTTTTTTGCCCAGGCAGTGTACATACACCAACTGTTGTTTCCCCAATGCTGACTGCCAGTAATGGCATGGCTGGGAATCGAACACCTGACCACTGGACCCCCAGATGAACATTAAATCTGTTTTAAACCAGCAGAAACTTTTAAAAGCTGGGCAGTTAGAGGAAATTAAGCTTGTGAGCATAAAATAAAAACAAATTAGAATTCAGCTCCAGATAGGAAACTCAATTATAAAAGGCATTCTGAGGTGCTTGAAATGACAGAGGCCAATTAATGTTGCGAAATTAGTAAGAGAAGGTTCTCGATGACTGTTCTAATTCAAATCCAACACTCGGAAGATTGCATGGCTGGTTTGTAAATTAATTTGTGTGCCACTGGATTGCTGGGCCTCCGGTGTGGACTCTGATGTGCCATTCTGCTATCACTCTCCTAGCTAGACAAGTATGTCTTTAAGATCACTCCTGTCTGCTTGTATGAAGTTTACTTGGCATATTATGTATGCAAGAGAGTGGACTGAGAGAGACAGCGAGAGATAAGGGGAGACTGTGAATGCATGGGACAGTGTCTGTTTGTGTGTGCAGAATACAGAGGCCTAATGTGAGCATATGTGAAAGGCTATCACAGGCATGGTTCAATCTTGTGCATTCAGACTAAATTATACGGAATGGAGAGATCATAAAAACAACTCAAATACCAAACGTCTGGCTTCATGAACTCAATAACAAAGGGCAGGGACACCATTCAACACTGAATCAAGACATGAAAACGCACCATGAATGACTGATAAAACTCAATAGCCTGATGTCTGGGGCCCCATCTTAGTGACTGAGACATTTGCATACATTAAATAATTCATATCATTACTATTATATCCGAGATGAGGGTTTTTTTAATTGATACCATCTTCAGCTTTTTTGTGTTAAATGAAACTGAATTGATGGAAAGAGCACAGAAGCAGAACTGAGTCCTATCAAAATAGAAACGAATCACAGGAGCTAATTAATGGCTCTCGCTAAATGTGCAGGTGCCAACCCCCCCCCCGCTCCTTCTTCCTTCTCTGTCTGGTTCGGGTCAATGTAAAATTGCACACGGTACAGGATGTTTCATGAAAATTCAAGTTCTGAGCACAGTCATGTTTGGAGTCATTTTGATTGTCTCAAGTGCCACTGGAGCAATGCCCTAATTTCCACAGGAGTTCTCTTAGGTGTTCATATACATCCCAGAACCTGGGATTAAACTAGACCAGTGTGCATATCTGCCCACAGTGAGGCCACAAGGCAAGACACTTTGAATGGCACCCACCTCCTGTCGGCCTGGGAACTGTGGCTGGAAATTCTAAATTGTTCATCTATGGCTTTCTGGTTGAAGGCTCAAATACCTGCAGTGTTTTAACAGTGAGGTTACGAAGCCTACGTGGAGTTCTGCAGCCAGACTCCAATAAGATGCATCATATACAACTTTATGTAGAGTTGTGCAGCCAGACTCCCACATGACACGTCATGTGCTGCTTGTTGCCAGGTATGAATGTGTTCTATTTTGACTCTGTATTTCAGTATAATATCACTAAATTTTCAAAATCCATTTCAAGTTTTCTGATAAATGTTTAATTTGGATTGTTATCGGCTTAAAGTGACCTACCAGGCCAATAAATTGTTACAACTTGATCTGTGAAGTTTCTCTGAAAGTTGTGCGATTCTCTCTGTTAAAATATCATGTAGGAATACCCCCTCAAGCTGGTTGAGGGGAGATACTTATTTAAGCTTACTGTATCAGGGAGTACTGCTCCTGTTGACCTCCGTCATTAAATCAATCTCGTCCACCTCAGCCAGTGTTAAATTGGTACCAGCATATAATGTTCTGAGAGTCGTTACAAAAGTACCAGATTCTTCTCACAATCAAGACTAAATTATAAATGATAATGTTCCAATTCCAATTTGATTTCTTAAATTGATAATTATTAAAAATGCAGTCGGATGAATTATACCAGGTCAAAAATGACTTTTACTGACTTTTATGAAACGATCTTCTTGCCAACAGTGCCAAAGGGGAATGCATGCTCATATGTTTGCAGTATTGGCTAAGTGAAGGGCTCTACATACAGCAGTGGGGACACAGTATGAGTAGACCCTGGCTGTGTGCATTAGCATGTATTTGGGACAGAGAATGCCGGGTGAGCTGGAGGTTTGCCCTTGATAGGGAATACTAAACCTCTGTGGAATGCTGCAGTTTAGAACCAGGACCAGATATGGGGAGGTCAATGCAAACAGGACCAGCGAGGAACCAGCTCAAATGGGATGAGGTCAGATGCAGCTGGAATGCCTTCAGGGTAAAGAGTGGCATGATTAGGTCATTATTTGAGTGAAACTGGGCCAAACTGGACTAAATTGGGATCAAAGTAGCAGGCCAGGCTGTCCTTTCTGAGACTGAGCTGAGCTGTGAACAGTTTGGCATAAAAAATTAATGCGCAAATATTCAAGCCCACCCACACAGCAGCCGACCAGGAATGGAGACGCGCACAGACTGTAAAGACACCATGTGCCACGTCACTGTGATGTCACCCATCCACCTATCTCAGGGTTTATCTCAATATTGTACCCACCACAGGACTCTACTAAGCACATTAGACACATTGTCTTTACTTACTTCTGGTTGATCCACTTAATATTTCTTTCCTCTCCAAAAATGAACAATATCTTAGAAATGATAAAAATGGGAAGGCATGAGACAAAAGGCATGTTTTATAGGTTTTTTGTTTTTTTAAACTTTACGGTTATCATTTATCCGTATTGAATCTGGCAGCTGGAGGCATCTGCAGTGGCACTAGCCAGCAAAATTCATCTGCAAGACCTGGGAATGAGCTTCAAAAACAAAGCCTGGCTTTGGCTGTTTGGGCTGTGCACCCTGATCAAAGAGACCATTCTACAGACTCTGAAGTTGTCACTCTTGGGTGCCTGTCCCTGAAATGTCACATGGTCAGTCCAACTAAAAGGGGTTCACCGTACTTTGTTTCATAATTATGAAAAGAATTTTCCATTCATAAATTAGAACAGGAGGCTGGATCTGTGAACAGGTGATGCCAACAGGCTGAATGCTTATTAGCCATTCAGAAGTGGTCCGGAATAATTAGTAATTAAAGATGTTCTCCACAGCCTGCTTTTATTTCAACTGCTCAGTGCCCTTGAGGATCGTGGGATACCGCATCCTCCAGCCCACCACAACAGATGCGGCTTTCAGCTGCT
Organism: Gymnothorax reevesii; assembly: GCA_029721435.1. NCBI lineage: Eukaryota > Metazoa > Chordata > Actinopteri > Anguilliformes > Muraenidae > Gymnothorax > Gymnothorax reevesii. Next base: position 71,802,478 of record CM056585.1, on the reverse strand, counting down.
CCACTGAGGAATGAACCAGTATTTTCTTGCTTTGCAGAGACTACTGGAGCTATAGAATCACACTCAGGGTGTAACAGCACTGAGGGAATCTCTGATGTAAAGACAGCAAACTGCCAGCTTCCAAAAGGGAAGGCTGTTTTGCATCACACATGAGGAACTGTGGCACACATGATGGCTGCAGCGGTTAAATCATTCATTTTCACAGATGTAGCCATAAAAAATACCGTTCATCGCTTTACATGTCATTCATAGCTTAAAGAACGATACAGGCACTTTGACTGAGAGTAAAGATTCAGCGAAATTTGCGATTCAATCTGAAACTTTAATGAAGAGAGGTATCAGCCATATTTAATTCAATATGCTCAATTTGTGTAAATTGATGACACCATAATCCGCAAAGGGATTTATGAAGATGACACTCTGTTCGTGGCCTGTGCTGACGAGCTGAGGGGACACCAAGGACAGTGTCAGCGTCTGGCAGCGACAGAAAGTACAGATGACTCCCTCAAAGTCAGAACCAGGGAGGTGTTTGGGCAGGAGGTGAAGCCTGATAGCACAAGTTTCTCTCGGCATGCCTTTGGGCGCAGGACAGGAAGCAGTGGAGGTGGAGCCTGCAGACCATGTGACTCAAGACCCGGAGGTATTATGCCCTGATGGCATTGCTCTTGGGCAATATTGCACCCTGGTGCTGCCACAGAATGCTAATCACCTCACACTGCCTCTGACTCAGACCCTGACAGAGACACAAATCCCTCAGGACACCACAGGAACTTCCTGCAACTGCAGGAACTTTACAACTTTGAGGGTTGTAAAGTCCGGGTTGAGACAGTAAAAATCCTCCCTAGTACTTCCAACCACCTGGATTTACTTCGGACAAGAGATAGAGCCAATATGAGTGATCAGCTCATTCTGTCGGAGGGACCAAAACCTGGCAGGGTTTTTACTTTCTGACCCCTGGATTTTACACCTCTGAATATGCCTGATGGAGATATTAGAGCCTCATGGACAAACCTTTGCAAAAATCCTTGCCCAGTACATAGGTAAGTCCTGCACCATTCACAGCAAAGTGGCAACTCAGACCATGACAGGAAGGTGATAGTATCTAGACACTATCTAGTATCCAGCCTTCATTTTATCAGGGCTTTACCAGGACTCCTACTACAGTGAGACAGAAGATCTACATAAAGCAGCACCCAGTTCCAGAAAAACCCTGTTACATTGGGATCTTTTTATTTTGGGACCCTGCTATATAATAGTGGGACCCTGTAACAGAGGGCTCCGTTTACAATGGAATGCTGTAACAGTGGAACCCCACTACTGTGGAATCCAGTTACAGCAGTACTCTGCCATGGTGAGATCCTGTTGTATCAGGAGCCTGTTACAATGAGATCCCCTTTCAGGAAGAACCTTTTAAGGCACAACACTGTTTCATTCGGACACTGTTAATGCCATTACAGCTACAACAGGATACAATTATATTGGGAGTCTGCAACAGCAGGATTCAGTGACAGTGGGAGTCATCACGATGTGACCCTGTTACAGCGGGAGCACAGTACAGCACAATACTGTCACAGAAGAAGCCCTGTCAAAGACAGACACTGTTACACTGAGGCCATTATACAACGCTGTCACAGTGGGACCTTGTTACAGAGGGACCGAGTTACATTTGGACTCAGAAACACAGGGACCCTGTTATTGCCCCCGTCAGACAAAATTACTGCACTCATTTTGAACTTGCCATCAATGCTGGCAGTTGCATTTGCCAGCCCTGTCATTACAAAACAAAAGCAGAGTGTGCAGGCTTTTTTAGGTCAGTAACTCATCCTGGAAAATGAACCAGTCACTATAGCACCTATTATTTATTTCTGTGCCATTTTCATTTTACTATGAATCAAAGGGGCGTAAGAATTTGGCAGCCTGTGATATTAAAGCTGAGACTTAACATCTGATACCTGCCGCAGCTACTTGTTGAAAGCAGGTAAACTATCAGACTGTAAAATGTATCCACATGAGCATAGGAACACAGGTGGGATCAAGACAAACTACAAATGCTATCCACCAGCCAAAGTATGCCTGCGAACGCCTCATTCATTATTCATTAATACTGATCAGGCACCACAGGTAATGGAGCTCGACCTTTGCCCTTCCTGCCACAGAATACTGTGATTATTTAGCATAAAATATCAATGCTGAGAATCAAAATATATGATGCTATGAATATATGCATTTACCAGTGAATCCCTGGTTTCCCTTACACTTTGAGCAAGATCGGACTGTTAATTAAATGTGTTGATGAAACATAAATATTAATGCTCAAATACTGCTGTTCACATGAAGTCTAAGGGAAGGATATGTTACATGGTGAGAGTAAACACCTCTGCCTTAGAATTCACCAGGAATCTTTTGGTAATAATGTGAGAGTATACACTTACAACCATGAACTCACCAGGAAAGTGTGTGTTACGTGGCCACACTGTACATTTGTGGCTGGTGATACACTTCAGAAGAGGATGCGTTACACTAGATGACTTACAGCTGAAGGTTATTTTAGCTCTATTTACCCCCAGGTTCCACTGGATTCAACTGAAATAGCTCGCCTCTCCTGAGCGAAGACAATCTCTGTTCTTTAGTTTCTTCTTTAACCGATTATTCGATATTTCAAAACAGGCGGTTTAATTTATGGATAATCTTGGATGGAAAAAACTTGAAGATGGAGCCAATAGTTATGATGAGACACGTGCAGCTCTTCATTACATGTTCTCTTGCGATGAAAAACGGTCATGCCCACGGAGAGGTCAACAACATGCCGAACAAAGGAACACAGGCAGTATAGTATATGATGTGAGGTAGTCAGAAATAACTCCCAGCAAGAGAGTCAACTCCCACCTGGTCCGTCCCAAGGAGATGGCTCATTATTCACAGGCAAGCCTGGTCTACAAACTCCCCTAACAGGATGTCCAGATTCCTCACACTAATTCAGGAAAACAATGGTGACCATCCTTGGGTGTCATATTGATTACGTAAGCCAGTAGACAGTCATCAACATATTTGTTAAAGGCCCAGTCACACAGCGAAAACGCATGAATTACGCATGAATTACGAACAGATTTTTGTTTCTGCGCGGAGCGTACGTCGTATGCGTAATTCGTAGGTGGAACGAACGTGGACTGTCAGTGATTGTAAGTGGATGTGCGTCGAAGGCGGTTTGTGCGTGATTTTGAGTTTTGAACGGTTCAAAAATTTTCCGACGCACAACTGTGCGTTGGTGTGCGTAATTCATGAGAAGTATGCGCGGGACACTCGTCGGCCGTCAGTGCTTATGCGTCAGAACTGGTTTGAATCCGCGCACGTCCACGTCCGTCCACTGATGCCCCACGTTCATATCACGCATAAAACGCGCATGTATCACGTTCATTCCACTGACATCCACTGACAATACGTGAAGCGTTCGTGTTTGGACGTGCTCCATCGGTGATTCATGCGTCGGGCGTGCGTCGAATGTTCGTGGAATACTGCACCGTGTTTGCTAGTATGCGTCGACATGCGCGATATGTCAGTGATTGTAAGTGATACATGCGTGGTTCATGCGCGATTCATGCGTGATTCGTCCGAGATTTCTACCCCCGACACCCCAAAAAATTGGTCAATTTCTCAACGCACAAGCACGCACAAACCCAATCTGTGAGTGATTCGTGCGTGATCGGCTGTGTGACTGGGCCTTAAGGTTTGGGCCTTTCAGCCCCTCCCCTGTCACATTCTTCTGCTTCCACTTTGATTGGCCTCAGCTGGAGCCAATTAAGGTGGAGGCAGTTGCAGAGTATTTAGGGCTGGCAGGTGCCACTCCTGGTGGTCTACATTTTACTTGGCCACAGCAGGTCTGTGTGTCTGTTTTAGCTGCCAACTTGTCTTGTTTCTGTCTTTCTTTGTACTTCAGTTCTTGTTTGTCTAGTGGTTTGTTTTTTCAGTTAATCAGTTCTTCACCCCCAGCCTTGGCACTTGAGTCTCCTTTCACCCATGCCCATGGTCTTAGTGCCCGTCGCATTGCTGTTTGCATCTGGCGTGGTGCAAACCAAAACAGTTTTGGCTGGAACTAATCACTGATAGCCTTCAGAAAAGCTCACCTATGTGTATTCAGAAAAACAGGTGTTGGATTCATATTAGAAAAGCTGAGGAAATGCTTTGAAAACCCTGAAATCTAACATGAGGTACTTTATCCAAGCACTGAGCACACATCTATATACATTTTTACAGCCTGAAACAGCATATCAGAACATTTCTGCGGCGTGAAACAGTATCTCTGAACATCTCTGTGAGCAAAATTGACATCTCTGCATTTCTGGTTGCTGAAGGCAGCCGGTGAAGCTCGCTCCCCATTGGATAAGAAGACTGCTGTATAAACACAGTTTCAGATGCACAGGGCTGGAGAGGGATTAGGGCTCAGAGCATCTCACCTGCCTGATGGCCAGCTGGAGCCTCTATGCCTGACAGTGAGGACTCAATCTCACAGAGTGGACGGCTCAAGGCTCAAAAACAGGAAGAAGCCCACTGTCACAGACCAGGTCTGCATTCACAAGCCAGAACACAGGGAGAGCAATTCATTCCAAAAACGGAGAGTCAGTTTTATATTTGCTGAGAGTTTTTGTACTAATTGCCCACAGAGACTGTGAATAAATGCGCTTTCAACGTTCTCTCTAATTTACTTCAGGGAGGGAAAACCAGATGTCTAGCCGATCCCCACTCAACATCAAATCCATCTTGATAATCAACACGGAGTTAAAATAAGAAAAACTTTCAAAATACTTTGAGTCTGGTACTGTGCACTGTGTACATCTGTGAATAGCTGAGGATGTTTAAAGCAACAGCATAATCCCCAGGACAATTTTCCCATCACCTTCAGTAGACCTTGGGTCTCATTGACTAACAGTGTACACACATGTCGATATAGGATTTAGAAAAATAAATGTAAATTAACTCTTAGAGCACTAAATTCAGCTATTGTTGCTCAATGATGTGTTTATAATTTTTCGAAAAATTATTTCAGCACTCTAATTAACAAAAAAATGAATAGGTTTGTGAATGTACGCAAAATTCCAAGTTCATCTTAATTAAGTAAAAACAGCTTGCAATTTAGCTTACCCACAATTTTAGAAATTATGTTCCCTCCCACCCCCCAAAAACCATTTGTGTCCTTTTGATGTAGGCAGTAATCAAGTAAGAAATCTGCAGAAATATTTATGAATAAGACTCCCGGTTCATAAAAAACAGTACTGACAGACCTGAGCCAACACAGGTGATCATGGCTCAGCAAGGTCATGTAGACAAGCTAACCCAGGATGATATGGCCTCTCAGAGAGAGGGCTGGCTGTGCTCAATATCAGCGTGACATGTTTGACAAATTCAACCATATGGAGGAGCATATCACCTCATTAATCCCAAATTTCCATCTTTGGCTGCATTCTGGGAGACTGCCAGTCCCCTGCGGATCGAGGATCTGCACTGGCAGAGAACGAAAACATCTGCCCACCGGAGCCGCAGCGATAGAGATACCGAGGGATAGAGAGATACTCAATAACAGATCAGGGACAGAGATACTGACAGATAGAGATGACACTGAGGGACGTAGGCACTACTGAGAAAGAGAGATAATACTGGGGGACATCGTTACTGCTGAGGGCCAGAGATAATCTTGAGGGAACATTTTTTAATTTTATTTTTTATTTAAGCTTTATTTCACTGGTAAGTTAATTGGGAATAATTTCTCATCAACTATGACACCCTGACACGAAAGGACAAAAGAAAAAAACTACTCAAATACCAATAGAAAACAGAAATAACATACATTACATAACATACAATAACATAAAGGCTGGTCATATTGGATAACAAGACAGATAACAAAACAAAAATAGCAATTAAAACCAGGTGCATATTTCAATAGGGTCCTCCCGAGGAGCTAAGAAGATCATTTTGGGGGTTTGGGGGAAAAAAAAAAACTGCTGAGGAACAGAGATAATACTGAGGAACAGAGGTACCACTGAGGAACTGAGGAGATGATACTGAGGAACAGAGGTACCACTGAGGAACTGAGGAGATGATACTGAGGGACAGAGGTACCACTGAGGAACTGAGGAGATGATACTGAGGAACAGAGGTACCACTGAGGAACTGAGGAGATGATACTGAGGAACAGAGGTACCACTGAGGAACTGAGGAGATGATACTGAGGAACAGAGGTACCACTGAGGAACTGAGGAGATGATACTGAGGAACAGAGGTACCACTGAGGAACTGAGGAGATGATACTGAGGAACAGAGGTACCACTGAGGAACTGAGGAGATGATACTGAGGAACAGAGGTACCACTGAGGAACTGAGGAGATGATACTGAGGAACAGAGGTACCACTGAGGAACTGAGGAGATGATACTGAGGAACAGAGGTACCACTGAGGAACTGAGGAGATAATACTGAGGAACAGAGGTACCACTGAGGAACTGAGGAGATGATACTGAGGAACAGAGGTACCACTGAGGAACTGAGGAGATGATACTGAGGAACAGAGGTACCACTGAGGAACTGAGGAGATGATACTGAGGAACAGAGGTACCACTGAGGAACTGAGGAGATAATACTGAGGGACAGAGGTACCACTGAGGAACTGAAGAGATAATACTGAGGGACAGAGGTACCACTGAGGAACTGAGGAGATAATACTGAGGGACAGAGGTACCACTGAGGAACTGAGGAGATGATACTGAGGGACAGAGGTACCACTGAGGAACTGAGGAGATAATACTGAGGGACAGAGGTACCACTGAGGAACTGAAGAGATAATACTGAGGGACAGAGGTACCACTGAGGAACTGAGGAGATGATACTGAGGAACAGAGGTACCACTGAGGAACTGAGGAGATGATACTGAGGAACAGAGGTACCACTGAGGAACTGAGGAGATGATACTGAGGAACAGAGGTACCACTGAGGAACTGAGGAGATGATACTGAGGAACAGAGGTACCACTGAGGAACTGAGGAGATGATACTGAGGAACAGAGGTACCACTGAGGAACTGAGGAGATGATACTGAGGAACAGCAGTACTGAAGGACAGCAGTACTGTTGAATGACTGAGGCTCTGGGGGACAGAGATGTTTCTGCAGGACAAAGATACAACATGGGGACAGGGATACTGATGGAGAGAAGAACTGTTGAAAAGAAATGATTATAGGAGCAGTAGGCCTGTAAGGCACTATTAGTAGGTCTTTACTTGTATGTGATTAGATAGAGACAGCATGACTATATTAGTTCCTCTTAACTGGCATGCCTTCTATTCTCTGTATGGAGAAATGCCAAACACACAGATATGCACACATATGCACACAAACTCACACAAGCACACAGACACACACACACACACACACACACAAACTACTTGAACAGTTCGAACTGAGATAAGTTTAACTTCAAGCACCGTGAACATGCTAATTAGGCTAGTGCACAGAGATTGAGTAGCGTGGGAGAGCTGGGTGAAACACTGAGCACAGGGTTGTTAAAGTGTTCTAAAATGTCAATAAGTGAGATGTTGAGGTCAATTATATTATTTTAGAAGGTTAAAATATCTAACCAAAGGGAATTAAATGGAAGTAATTGATATTCAAAGTAATTACTCATGATATGCAAAATAAGAAGTAAGGACTATTGATTCTAGTGAACAAGTACTTGCAGAAATGTGCAGTTGGGTAATATTTTACATGTTTCGAAGAAATGAACAGCCATTTACAGGCAGTATTTGTCCACCAGCTACCCTTCTCAGGTTCACAATCCTGTATGCGTAAAACAATCCCATTAGTGACAACCTGCAAGTCACCGAAGATGCTTCATGCTACTGAGTGTGCAGCTAGCATCATATCTACAACGCACAGTGGTACGGCTAACATCAATCCAGCAAATTAGAAACCCAAGTCACAGTAATCACACCAGCATCACTTACACACTATTGGTAGCCAGCTAGTCTTCCTGTTAGCAAATCTAGAATGTACAGTTGACATTCATGTTGTATTTATGATACTTTATAAGTAGCAAGTAGGTCCATCTTTAAAGAGCAGCTTATTTAGGTCATTGTGAAAAAATATTCCTATGTGGGCCATTGGCGTGTCATTGAAAGGACTAGATGTAGCCGCAAAATTCATTAAAATCGCATCAATAAGAGACTGGCTCTTGTGTAGGTAGAATAAGAACATGAACCTCACATTTGCTTCAGACGGCAGTCAAAGCTATGACTTTGGCTCTGAAAAAGCAAATCATACTTGCAGTGCTGCCCTCCAAATAATGTGCTAGAATCAAGATACTCCAGAGCAGTGGTGGTCAACCCCGTTCTAGGAGATCTTTTGTATGAGGCCTATCAAAGAAAACGACCAAGCTGTAACAAATGTTTTTCAGATGTCTACCTTTTTCAAATAACCAGCAATGCGATATCAAAAACATGCCACATTCCCGCAAAACTTCGCACCACAACACTTTAAAGTTGATATATTTTTACCAGGACCAAACTCACGTAAATCGCACGATCCTTAACAAACCCAGAGACGAATCAACCGCGCATTCGCCCTCACGCGCGAGTTCGCCTCTGGGTTTGTTATAGGCTGTGCGATGTACATGAGTCTTGGTCCTGGTGAAAATGTCTGGTCATGTCGTGATGCAAAGTTTTGCAGGAACGTGGCATGTTTTCGACATCATGTTGCTAGTTATTTGAAAAAGTTAGACGTCTGAAAAACTTTTGTTACAGCTTGGCTGTTTTCATTGGTTGACCCCTATATCATCCTGTAGACTTTCATTTCAAGTCTGTTCGTCTGGGTCCTGACAGAATAGGTATCACAAGGCACTAATAGACATATACTGGATTTGACTGGATACTTTTGAGTGGATTTGATTGGGAAATGAATGAGTAGGTTTGATTGGGTGTTGGTAGAGTTAGTTTGACTGGGCACTGGTATGATGGATTTGATTGCACACTGAAGGGTGAGCATAACCCAGGATAATGGCTGTGCTCTTATTAAACATTGACCCCTCACTCCATGCGCAGAGAGCCCATAAACTCGCTGCACCCCATGCTGATAAAACACATTTCACCATCGAACACGAGCCAGAGAGCACTTTGATGAAGGAGCAAAGTGATACTGCCAAAACTCTCAGCTATTCTTCCTGGTGAGAATGACCTACTTTTCAATCTCACATCTGAGTGGGAATAGCCAAGCGTATCTAAGGGGGGGGGGGTCTGCAATACTGCTGTCTACATGAACCTACGATAGCGTGTTGTGCACAGATACACTTTAACACACGTGCACAGACACACACACACAAACACACATGCACACACAGGCATGCACGCATACACACACTCACACACTCGCAGCTGCACAAACACCAACCCACGCACTTACTTCCTACACCCGAACACCTTTGCTCGCATATACAACAGTTAAGACACATATACCCACTCTGTTCTTCCAGTGCAATGGTGGGGGAACCTGGAGCAGCAGGTAATTATTCTGCACACTGGCCACGTCTCAATCAAATCGGCTGTAATGATCAGAACCTCAGGGACAGTTTGAGAAATATGCTTCTGTCAATCAGCTACCCACAGAACTCCAGCAGAATGGGACTATTAGAGGGATATAAATAAGTATTAATAACTGGGTATATTATTGCACATTATATTATACAGTCCCTCACAGTTGAGTGAATCACATGGCACCTATTCAGGAAATGAGAAGCTAAATGAACGAACCAGACGAGAGGGGAAAAGGAGTACCTCTGGAGAGCTGACTAAGAAATGGGATTGTCTGATCACTAATGCCTGCTAAAGCACACTTGCACATAACTGCTAATGCCCACTAGTACTTGCTAACACCCACTACCACCCTCTAGCACTCGCTAACACCCACTAACGCCTACTAGCACTTGCTAACACCCACTAACGCCCACTAGCACCCACTGACACTGCCAAATGCTTAACAATGCTCTACAACACAAACCAAAACCACTAATTCTCACTAATACAAGCCTAAACCCATTAACAGGTGCTCATGACCCATAACACCCCACTAATGCCCGCTAACAACAGCTAATTTCCCCCAACAACATTTACCAAGGGCCACAATTACCCTGAGTAACTCTTTCAGGGGGGCTTTATGAATGGAGAGGTGATGGTCCAATGTTTTTGCAGTGTAAGATGATCACAGCATACAGAAATTATTTTTATGAAGTTCTCCAATTCTATATGTTGGTCTGAGTAAAAATGACTGCTAAAGAACAGTCATGTACCGTAAATACTAATGCAGTGTGTGTGTGTGTGTGTGTGTGTGTGTGTGTGTGTGTGTGTGTGTGTGTGCGTATGTGTGTGTACGTGCGTGTGTGTGTGTGTGCGTGTGTGAGTGTGTGAAAGTGCACTTTTTCATAACGGAAATGGAGGGTTGATTACGTTAGACAGAGGAATGATATAAAAGCCATCGTAAAGATGGGTGCAGAATCAGTATTGCGAATCAAATTTATTGTACTAGTAAATTACCCGTGGCGAGAATAATTTCGACTGTGCGAGCATCGAGATGGAAATACAGCAGTTACACTGGTAAAGGGCTATGCCACACCCTTATCCCCAAAAGGAAGGAGAGTTTTGTCTGGCATGGGGGTGGCGGAGTGTCCAAAGTAGAATGGTTTGGTTGGAGCTTACTGGTTAGTTGAGGATTTCTCTGTAGACAACATTGTCTGAGTACGTGCCTTGTTTGTCAGGAAACTGTCCATTGACTTTTGACCCCAGTGACCTTGATTTCTCGTGACGACCTACGGTTTGACCTTTGACCCTCTTGACCTTGCCTTTGACGGAATGGACCTCTCGCGGTCATTTCTTGTGACGACCTACGTCCACATACCAACTTTCATGAAAATCTGTCCAGGGAGATGGGAGATGCGAAAAATTGACCTTTGACCCCAGTGACCTTGACCTTTCAAAAAACTAACCCCTCAAGGACAATTCCAGGGACAACCTACATAGACCCACCAAGTTTGGTGAAGATCTGTCAGAGGACCTCGGAGGAGTAGGGGAACAAACAGACAGACAAACAGACAAACAGAGAGACAGACAAAGTTCCTCAAATTATAGTATGATGATTTGCATTGCAACAACCACAAATGCTCATCCTAATGAATTATAAAGGAAATATGCACTTCTGAGAAGAAAACCTATGAACACACTCATGAGTGTGATCACTTAGCAGACCTTTCTGGAAGTATTCATATTGTTGGCTTTCCGCAGAGGGTCACCACATTTATTATATTCCCTACACACAGTTCACTTCCTAACAAATGCCTCATGTAATCTGAATGGTACAGTAGTTTGTATTTCATGAACACATACACACATTGACTTTATCACATGCTCATAGACCACCATAGGTAAATGCTCATTCATAAATGCATGAGTGCATATGCATGTCTAAACATATAACCCAACACGCATGCCTCATAAAGATAAAACAAACTCAAAAATGCATTAGCACGCGCAGAAACAAATGTGGATGAGTTCATACTGCGCCTCTATAAAATTAATGTGCGCTGTTCATTTATGTTCGGCCATCACAAAGGCACGCCGTACAGCCCAGATGAGATAGCCTAGTCGGCATCAAGTCATCATGGACCGGCTCAATTGAATCATGTCACTGGAGAGCCGAACAAACCGGCACGACAATGCCACCGATCTTCAGAAACAGACAGCGTTCCTCAAAACAGTGGCTATGATCTGAAAACAAACACCGTGAAAATTCAGCTGAAGATCGCAGTCGGTCTTTGACAGCATTTTGTAAATGTGACAATCGTTTGAGTGCATTTCATACATCTGTCTCCCTGGATGACTCAGTGCTCATTTCTCGCTGCAAAATCCTTGTACACAAAACACCCATTCCTTTTAAACTCCATTTCCATGGCAACAATCGTGCGAAAGCCATTAAACACATATTACGGCTCCGAGCCGCAGAGCAGACGATAAAAAAATGCAAGCAGAATATGCTATTGTGTAGAATGCTAATAAAATGATAAGGGGTTTTTATGCTTAACTGTCAGCAGGAGGCCTTCCTAGAAAGCTGGGTCACATTTGCCTCCTGCCAATCAAAATTTATTTCCACATCTTTATTCAGCAGGTGCTCTTGTCTTGCTGCCCCAGTTCCAGCCCTCTATAGCCCTCTTGCTCCAATACAGAGATTCCGCTATCCTATTTCTTTAGTACTGAGATTATATGGCTGCCCTGCTATGGTACTGGCACTCTACAGCCTTCCTGCTCCAATACTGAGATTTCACAGTCTTATTGGCCCTGGCCTGGGATAATGTAGCCTTCCTGTTGTAGCGCTGAGATTTTACAGCCGTCTTGGCCCAATACTGGAATTTTATAGTCTTCTAGCTTCAATACTGAAATTCTACAGCCTTCTGGCAGCTGTAGTGATGGTTTATAGCCTGTCTGCCCTATTGCTGAGATTCTATAGCCTCTCCTCCCCAGTACTGAGATTTTCTAGCCTTCAAATGACAGAACAAACACCATTACTTGTGGAAATTGAATCTATGCTAGATGACAATTCAAAGAAAGTGCTGAAGATTTTCAGGTTTGTAACACTTTCAGAAGAAAGCTCTGAACTTTATTTCACCTTAAAGATTGAGTGAAACCTTCCAAAATCTGCAAAACGCAGTCTATGAAACACTAAAAGCCAGGAATAATCCTGAACTGTTCCAGCAGATTAACCAGAATAAGCACTTTCTGGCAGCTTTTGCCATATGAATTCAGTTTCTCTCCCCTAACTAAAGGATTATCTACACAGACGTGAACAATACAAACATAAGGCCAGCATCCCAGCTCAAATCCCCGGTGTATTAAGGCAACAGAAAATAAAGCCCAGCCTAATCCAAGCTCCCAACAACTCAGGATACAGGTCTATTTATTTTGTACACTGAGTTTCTGCAGAACTGATTATTTGCTCTTCATTTTTTGTTATAACAAGATGAGAGAGAACCTCTTGAGCCAAACCCAATAGCACACTGTACCCAGTGTGGCACTGTGGTGCTAAGAAGGTATTTGTTGTGTCTGGAACTGTGAGTCGTAGTATGTTGGTTGGTTCATGGTTGTACATAAATTTGTGCGGCTGTCTGTTAGTTGTGCTGGTTGAGTGTATGCTGATGGTGTATGGCTGTCTGTAATGCTGTTTGTTTGAGGGTGATTTGGTGAAAGTTGGCATGGTAGTGTGATGCTGTACAGTCATGAGTTTTGCTGGAGTTTGGTGGGCTGTTTTCAGTAATGTTGATTTTAATATCCTGCACATGGGGGGGGGGGGGGGGGGGTCACCCTTTTGTTTCTAGAAAATTCATTTCAATCAGCCCACCACAAGCAATAGAGTACAAACATAAGAGCTGATTTCAAAGGCAAAATTTGAAAGAAACAGCTGAAAAAAGAAAAGGAAAACCTTCTAAAAATCGTCAGTCTCTTTAAAAAGAAAGATGAGACGGCAAGCCGTTGCGCTGCCTGTTCTGCGGCCACCAGCGCGCCGTCCAACGCCACAAGATACAGTGAGAATGATGAGGTTTTGCTGTCACATAAAGCAGAAAACAAGCACGGAAAACAACCTTGATCGGTGTTCAGTTCCATTTTAAACTAATGCGCGCGGTATGAAACTGTGTTTGGAAATGGGAATTCTGCACACGGCAACATGTTTTAAAAGCTCTAGGGTAGATTATTAGGCCTATCCTGTGGTTGTACAGCGTTGGTTATGGGGGTGACAGCTGTTACTACTATTCCGAGCACCCACTGGCAGAAAAAGAAATTGGCACCTATGGTGTTCTTACGCTTTTCCACCCAACTTTGAAGCGCTCCAACACAATTCCTGGTTTTCTGAGCAAACTACAGGAGAGTGGTCTGATAAAGGATTACCATCAATGCAATCTAGTGATATGTGGTCCATTCTAATTCACCCCTCACATACAATGTAGTTTAGCAGGGAGCGGTCAGTCCAATCACAGTGGTGTGATAATTGAGAGATTAAATGCAGATGAAAAGGGTTGGCTCATTGTGCAGTCTGTTTCATTCGTGCAGAGACATTTTGGGAAGAAATCCTCACGTACCCTCACACCCTCTGCTGCAGTCCCTCCCTCAGGCTACTTCCTCTCACCTCCCCCTGCCTCCTGCCATCCACCCCACTCTATGTCTCCTCAGCTCAGATGAAACTAATCCACTCCAGCGTTCCTCAAATCACTCAGCAGATGTTGCCATAACATTTTGTTTAAGTGCATATCCTTGCTGATTTAAAACGCAAAATGCACCCAATTTTGAGATACTCTATGTGATTTTTAGTAACCTTACGTATTTTAACCAATATAACACATCGGTCTGTGTCAGATATTCCTGGTTTAATATCAGCATTTTAAGCAGAATTCGTCTGGCGCAAAGAAAGCTTACGATTTGAGTCTCCCGAGGGAAAAAGACTTTCCTGGCATCATGTGCGGTTCCTGCAACCCACAGCGCTGGTCATTCAGTTGATAGTGAACGTACTCGGAGGTCGCATTATTATTTATGGTGTTTAATTTTGCGATTTGGGCATTGCGCGAAGTAAGTGAAGTATTCCGAGACAAAATCATGGACAGACAGCGATTCCATATCAGATGCACTGATGTTTAGCAGCAATCGGTAAATGTCGGTGACGGCGCACTGATCAATACAGGCACTGGGTCTCTCAGTATCCTGGATATGGGAGAACCGCAGGTGACGTCACAAATCTGGATCAATGTGGCTAAGGACTCCCTGGGTATTTTTCCAGATGCTTCTGGTAATTTTCCAAAATTGTTCTATACACGGACCACCCTTGGCAAAGTTACCCTTAGGATGTATAATGGCTCAACCTTTTAGGCCAGTGTTTCCCAAACCTCTCCTGGCGTACCCCTTGTGTACCTCCTGCGTGTTTTAGATCTCTCCCTGCTCCTGCACAGGTGATTCAAATGATCAGGTCATAATTAACCCCAGAAGCTGCTTGATAATTAGCAAATCATTTGAATCACCTGTGCTGGAGCAGGGAGAGATCTAAGAATGCAGGATGAGGGGTACGCCAGGAGAGGTTTGAGAAACACCGCTTTAGACCAAAAAAAGGCTAATTTGGTCCAGGATACGCACTTTAAGTCTATGCTCACATTAGTCAAGGCTATGTAGCTAAAGTTGAAGTTGAGGTTGCATTATGGTTAAGTCAAGGTTATGGGATGTGTCATGCCAACAAGACCTGCTGAAATTCCCCTTCAAATATTCATACATTTTACCAGTAGTTTCATTCCACCAGGAGAAATAAAAAAGGAAAGAGCTGCTGTGTTCTAGATTTTTTCCTGATGTGAAAATAAATTGTTTATGAAGTTCTTTCTTTCTCTGTTCAGTAAAAACGTTCAGCTCCATGAAAATTAATTATCAGCAGAATCAGAGTAGCTTCACGTTGCACACAATGTGAAATAAGAAATATCTGTCCCTACCCCTCTGCCTCTATCTCAGACCCTCCATCTGAAAATGGCCGATATTATTCTTTTAAAAATAATGAAGTGGTGGCAGCAGTGCTTCATATACTTTATGGCGGTAAAGCCTTAGCTCATGTGATTCCAGGAGCACATAAACTGAAATAGGACAAAGCAGCTCAGAGTTTTCCATATCATACAGTGTTGAATGTGTCGAGGGACATAAACCTCCCACAGCCAATCAGAATTTTCAGTTGCCAACAAGAAACTCCAGTACCCAATTAAATTGTCAGTTAAAGATTAGAGCTTCAAGAAAAATTTGCCCGTACCAATGAGAACCTTGTTAAAAGGGCAGGACAAATAAGAAAGCTTGTGTGTCAGTGACTCATCTGTGCACCTGTGTCTGTTCTTTCTTCCATACCCAGAGCCTGGATGCAACCAACCACGTGTGAGAAGAGGACTTCTTCTGTGAACTAAGGGGAAGGCAGACTCCAGTTCTGTCGCGTCTGGAATCTACTCTCAGCCACACAGTCTCCAAAGCTTTGCAGTTTGCACTCAGCAAGATAGTGGAAAATCTCTAAATGATTGATGTGCTGCCCATTATGTAGTACACTGATGATGTTTTGTTCCAGTGGTTTTTTATAAATTGTACACTATTGCCCCAAAAATGAAAAAGAGAATCTTGTGTTACACAATATCACCTCAGCACTAAAAGTCTCTGAGCTCTCAATGATACTGTTCTTATTGCTTTGTGTTTAGAGCCCGAGTCGTATTCTCAGCTGGACTATAAGAGATGTGAGGCTGTTCCCAACACTGTGGAATCCCATTAAAATCCAGACAGACTTCCAGCACAGCAGCAATACATGGAAAATGGAGATAAAATGCATGAGAGAGAGAGAGAGAGAGAGAGAGAGAGAGAGAGAGAGTGTGTGTGTTCTTTTTACACAATGAGGACTAGAAAACATATTTGTCCTACAGAGTGGGGACAGTTTCTACTGTCCTCGCAATTACAGAGGCAAATTGTGACTTATTGCTGTAGTTAAGCACCAGGGTAAAGTTAGACTTTAGGTTAAGGTTTAGGGATAGGTTAAGGTTTGGATAAAGGTTCAAGTTAGGCATGCGTTGCTTATTGTCACGATTAGGGAAAGACTCTACAGACACAGAAAAATAAATGGATGTCAATGCGATGTCCTCACAAGGTTAGAAGCACGAGGATGTGTGTGTGTATCTGTGAGTGTAAGTATGTGCATATGCCGGCAGGCACACGTGTGTGAGAACAACCCCATATGTGAGGACTCACTGCCTTTGTTATTCAATACATAAATGCATTACACGATTAGTTTCGTTAACAGCATGTGGTTCTCCGTGAGGTTACCACAGTGATCATTGGATATAACAGAGAAAACAGTGGGGTTATCATGGAGACCTGTGGGGTTCCCACTGGGATTCCCAACCAGTGGGGCGACTCCAAAGGGGTTATCACAGTAACCATTATCATATGGAAAAATATGGAAGAGCTCAGACAGAACACATTAATCAGAAACCCATGAGCAATGACTACAGTCAATGTAGGAATTAATCTTAACGCAAATTATGATGTTAATTCTGGAAAAACCTGCAGTTGTACTCCTGCCAAAATAAAAGTGCCGGATAGCCCAGCAATCTACAGGCCTGCTGTGAAAGACAGAGGAACAAGCCAAAGTACTTGCACACAGTCACATACACATGCGCGCACACACACACACACACACACATAGATATAAACACTTTCTCTGTATGCACCCTCTTAAATACAAACACACGAGCACACACACAAACAGGCTTGTTCACATACAGACACATATACGGTCACATATATACAGTCAGGTCCGGAATTAATGGCAACCCTGATAAAAAAATAATGCATGTAATGAAAAAAGATGTATGTAATAAACAACACAGGTAATAATTCACATCAAGCATTATTGCATACTCTATCAAATCATAATTGACAGAGTTGCTTGTAATTTTGAAACCGAAATATAAATGCATTACAATGAAGGTATATATAGCTCCAACCATAACATATGTATGTACATATGCAAATGTATCTGTTTAACAGTGTGTGGCAGTGTGTGTCTCATTTTGACTGACTGGCCAATTAGAGGGATTGTGAATAGAAGTCAAAACCTTGCCAATACTAGTGTTAGGATATTTACGTATGTCATGATACACACCGCCACTTTCAGTGAGAGAAACTGATTTTCTCTTTGAATGTTCTGCATGTTCATGCTATAGTCAAGGGAAGCAAATTAAAAGTTTGGAAATGTCAATGTATCTTTTTTTTTTCTGGAGACACAATCCGATGGCTTTCTGGTGTTTCTGAATAATTGTGGGATTCCACTCCGACGCAAATACCATAGCTGTTTACGGTACATTGACCTGGCATTGCGTCGCTATCGAAGAGTATTGGTTACTGTGCTCAACGAAAATGCACATTTTGAAACCGAAAACTGACAGTCTTTAACCACTGAAGTGGTGACATGGGCGTAACAAGATTTAGATTTCTCAATAAATGTCGTATTTACCAATATATAATTAGCAAAACATCAATATTATCATGCAGAATCCTTTCGAGACATCAGTTCTTGACAACCAAGTTGTTCTAGGCAAAATATCAAATTATAGCCTTAATGAAAACATCTTAACCACAGTCTTCATCATCTATAGTAATTGCAGGTTGCTGCATCTCTCCCATATATACACTTGTAAGTACCCCAGGATCGTAATAATCCAAAAAAAAAAAATTTGTGTCAAAAAATCATTAAGCAATTAGGCTGAAAGAAAAACTGTGAGAGGTTAATATCCAGCGCATCAGCTAATCACAAACAAGGATTTGGCCAGAGTAGCAGTAGCGCTCCCAGTGCCAAAGTTTGGACATTTAATTGCGATCCCCCAAATTAACCAACATATTCTCACCCCAAAGTTTCAGTGATTGTGTTCCTGGAGATCAATATACAACGTTAAAGGAGTTAGTTGATGCCCTTGCTAAACAGAATTGGGAAAAGGGAATTGTAGTTTCAATAATTTATTACATTGATCCAAGATCAGGATTGGGAAAAGGGAATTGTAATTGTAATCTCATTAATTTCTCACATTGATCCAAGATTGGGATGGGTCTAAGGTATATTTTTTGTCAATGTGTCTGGGATGGTCAGTGGTGCACTGGTAAGCGCTGTGTTTAAGGAGGTTCTGGTTTGCAACTCAGTCGGTACGTTTTGGCCATGTTGACCGTTGTTGTCCAATACCAATGCTGTCAGCTTCATATTGAAATCTATGGGGATATAAAAATATGGCAGTGTCCGATATTGATGCAGAAAGATGCCTTTTCCGTAGTATTTTGATGCACAGTGTAATAGCCCAAACATTAATACATAAAGACACCTTGGGAGCGAGAATGGGCTCGAGTGACTGATTTAAGGTGTTCAAAGTGAGCGCATTATCTATATTTACCAAATGAGGGCAGCACTGACACCCTTGCAGACTGATGTCAAGATATGCTGACAGATGAGGATATACTGCATCAGAAATATGTTTGTCAGCAGTGGTGGGCTCAAACAGAAACCCTGTGAATATCATAGCAATATGCATGTCTCATATTAGTTCATTTCCCATCACTCTCACCAGAGAAATGCCACTAGCTATACTGCTGGACTCACAAATGATAGCGCTCTCACACTGCTTCCTTTTACTCAACATTCAAGCGACGAACAACAATAATGGGACTGAGCACACAATGACACAACATATTGCACAAAACATCAAATAACCAGCTTGTAAACATAACATGATTAATGAGCCCACATGTTCAGTGACTTGGGGATATTGCTGGGAAGACTTCCCTACGTAACGCATATAAATATACTCTATAACAGACTCCATTGCATTTTGCATGCCTAATTAACTGAAGTATTACGATCATTTTTATACCGTATAATGTTTACACTAAATGCAGAGGTATAAGGTGCCATGTAACGAATGGTTGTGTACATCTGTTTCAAAAAAAATCTGGTGATGGCCTGTTGAAGGAAAAACAAAAAAAAAAAAAAAGCCTTGAGCAAAAGCTGTACCCTCTCCATGCACTGCAGTAGAATATAAAAAAACCAGCAGGAGCAGGTTGTCCATTCTTCTCGATAGACCTACAGTATTTTGCTATAGATCTAGGGACATCTATAGGGACAAATGACTGCATTCATTTTAGAGTAAGAACTGTTGATGGACAGTAATGGCGACAATAAAAAAAGGTAATGTCTTCTTAGCTCGCTTTTCTTATTTTATTTTATTTTATTTATTTATTTCTTTTTTTTTGGGGGGGGGGGGGGGTTCGTTGTCCGCTTGTTGGTGTCACTTACATGCACAGCTGCTACTAACCCCAGTCCTAACCAGCATCAATTAATTTTCGCTCTGCAAATAAGCATGTGACCTTCGCTTACAAGCACAGTCACTGTTCGAATAGCCAGCGTCTTATAATTGTTACACTATTCCGTGGTGCATGTGATGTTACTGTGACGTGATTGCAGTCAGGGTAACGTTAGCTTGTTTCTGATGCTAGGACTAACGTTACTGGTATTGCTTCATTAGAAAGTAGCAGAAAATATCTTTATGAAGTGACCTGGCAGTCTTATCAGTCGCATGTATAACAGGTCGTGTGCCTTTGCGTGCACAGCAGCCGCCTCTGGGGGAGGGTCTTCAGAGCAGGGCAGGAGTGCAGAGGGGAAAGAGGGGGAGGGATCTGAAAGTTGCATTTTTTCAATTTTTCATGTCCTCTCTCTCCTCATAGTTACGAACTACTGCTTTAAAGCAATACCTTTCTGGCATGTCGCACATGAACAACTCCGCCTCCCTCCAAAGTCCAACCCTCTTCCCCCCGATTCCCAGACTTCTCCTACGTTAAAATATATAGCTAATATATGGTGGCTTGTCAGACTACAAAGGTAACTTAACATTACGAGGGCATTTTATTTCATACCACATATAGAATTGAATATTATGTCATTACTTTTGGTTAGTTTTCACTTACTGGTGCCTCTGAATCAGACTCCATTTACCCGTTTCACTCGCGCTGCTCACTTTCTCGTACCGCACGCAATATTTTTTTTGTAGGAGAGTGAAACGGGTCAATGGAGTCAGATTCAGAAGCACCGGTAAGTGAAAACCAACCAACAGTAATTACATAATATTCAATTCTATATGTGTGATGAAATAAAATGCCCTTGCAATGTTTAGTTACCTCTGTAGTCTGACGAACTACCATTAACATTATTATTGTAATTATATCATTTCAGTGCCTGTTTGTGAACAGTCAAATGTGTCATTTTTTTTTTTTTCTGCCAGAAAGGCGCGCTACTCGCAAGCGGTGACAGCGGTAGGCAACTGGAAGGGGCGCGGCGACGGATGACAGGAAGCTCGGCAAATAATTTTATTCGGACCAAAGAAAATGATTGGTCAGACTTTTATAAAAAATATATGAGAATAGAATATTGAAGAATTTCAACACCTGGTGGATTCCCTTTACATTTTAGTGCGCCATACGCTTATTTGGAGCATTTTTAGATTACAAAAGTAAAGTGTAAAACTGCCAGAAAGGTGAGAATTGCTTTAAGTGTTGTGATTCTGCATTTTGCCATGCCATGCGCCATGTTTTTCCCATGCTCATGTATCAAGTTTTGTGCCTGGCCTTGTGCCCTGTTTTGACTGGCCTGTATGTTTCTGGACTTCCGCTTATGTCTGACTATTCTTAGGATTGTGTATTGTGTTTTGGTATTTAGATTTCAGGTTTTATTATTTTCCATGTTTTAGTTTCAGTTTATCCATGCCATGTATTCAGTTCCATGCATTGCACCTCGTTCTCCCCTGTCTTGTCATGAGTCTTGTCTTTGCTCACAGACCCTGTACAGCGTGCCACTCCTTCGGGTGATTTATTAGTTTCTGGGCTTCAATCTTTCATTATCTCGTGTTCTTCCTTCCTCTTACTTTTGCTATATTACTAACACATACTAACAGTTTGTTATTTTTGATAATTACTAACCAACACTAACCTTGTATATTTTGACTAACTTACTAACGAGCACTCGGGATTGTGTAGCTGCACTTACTAATTGACTAACGATCTCTCAGCAGTTGCCCTATTCTAGTCTCCGCCTCTTGTCTCTCCCTAATTATCTCAGCTGCGTTTCTGTGGGTCTTCCACAAACTCCTTCCTGCTATTTTTCGTGCTATTCGTGCTATTTTCTCTCTCATTATCTATGCATTTTAGTACTCCTTGATTGGAGCTGTTTATCTGTCTATAGATCTGTCTTGTGATCTTTGTTTGCGTTTTGGTTACGGCCAATTTCATATAATTAGTTTGTTCCCAATGTGTCTCTCCGTTGTTATCATCCCCATTAATTGCACCTGTGTTCCTTTGTAATGTGGTCACCCGGAAATGTATATTAGATGTCTGTTTGCAGCACTTCCTTGTCAGATCGTTACTTCCCTTGCTACCTGTGCCACGCTTCTGTCGCCTTGTATCATTGTGATTATCTTTCTGACTGGACTGCCCTACACCTCCGGCTTTGCCTTCTCCCTGTACTTTGCCGCATTCTTGTGTGTTGACCCATTTTTGTCTGACTACGATTTTTGTGATTAGTGCCCTGTTTACGCTTCTGGATTTCGCCCCTTGGATTCTGATTTTTGATTGTGGACTTTGTACTGTCGCTTGCTCTGTTGGGGGGGTTTCCCCCTTCAGAAATAAAGCCTCTTTTTTGCATTTTACTGGTGTTCGCACTTGGTTCATTTCGTAAAACCTGACATTAAGGGCATGTTCTTGAGTTTAACTTATACCTGCAGCAAAATTGATATCAATAATAAGGTGTCTTTACAGCTAAAATTTGTCTGCTATATCATGACGTACATGTTGAACATGTCATTCATAAAGGTCTCGTCATTCATTTGATGTCCAAAATCGGTTACCATAACTACCCATCACATTAAACAATTTTGGCTCAAAATCTCTGATACTGCTAGTCTTCTGTCAGAGGCCCCAATTTATTTACTCGGCCACCTGTGAGTTTGTTTCTCTGAGATCTGGAGACTCAAAATTCACCTCCATTTCTTGCCCACAATTTGCACTTTTTCTGCGTGTTTGCAAGTGTTGCAAAATTTTTGGTGTCAAAAATTGAGCTTGCCTGGTTTTCTTGTTTTTATTTGTACACACACACACACACACACATATGCCTGCACCCACACTATAGCCACTGGGCTGATCTTTACCCAGTCGGCGTTCATTGATCAGCCTGCACAGAGCCACGTGGGGCTGTTAGTTTAGAGGGAGAAGTGTCAGTCCAATGATCTCCTCCTAAAATCCAGTCTTTCAGGTAGAACAGGCAGCTCTAGACCCTGGAGTAGAAGCTGAAAAGTTATCTAACCCACTGTCTTGTGCCCCTTTATCATTTACTGCGAAGACTGGTCTAATTACAAGACATGTTCACAGCCTTAATCAGAACCCTGCTGAGAATCACGGCACTGATAATGTTAGACAGTAATGCTACAGATGCAGGGCTGGGACAACACTGCTGTGGCACTGCAGCCAGACAGCATGCTGAAATCCACAGAATGCAGTACTACTGAACTGCATAATGCACTGAATGCAGCCGACAATAGCCTAGAGCCAGTGAATCCACGCCATGTTGTCGCCCTGAGCAGCAAAACCTGCAGCACACTGTAGCATTGAGCTTCAGAACCTGCAGCACACTGTATTAATGAGCATCAGAGCCTGCAGCACACTGTAGCATTGAGCTTCAGAACCTGCAACATACTGAAGCATTGAGCTTCAGAACCTGCAGCACACTGTAGGAACCTGCAGTACACTGTAGCATTGAGCTTCAGAACCTGCAAAACACTGTAGCATTGAGCTTCAAAACCTGCAACACACTGAAGCATTTAGCTTCAGAACCTGCAAAACACTGTAGCATTGAGCTTCAGAACCTGCAGCACACGATAACATTGAGCTTCAGAACCTGCGGCACAGTGAAGCATTGAGCTTCAGTACCTGCAGCACACTGTAGCATTGAGCTTCAGAAACCAAAATATAACATAGCACTGAGGTGCAGAACCTGCATTATACTGTAGCATTAAGCGGCAGTTGCGGCATGCTGTAGTGTTGAGTTGCAAAACCCACAGCATAATGTAGTGTTGAGCTGCAGAACCCACAGAATCCTGTAGCACAGAGTCGCGAAACCTATAGCATACTGTATTCATGAGCTGCAGAACCCACAGAACACTGTTCCACTGAGCTGCAGAACTGGCAGCATGCTGTTCAATGTAAAGCAGACCAACATGCTGATGAATGATCAGACACACCTGGCCATGAAATTACATCCCATCTTTGCTCAAGAGCAGTGAGAGGAGAGAGCAGCGCTGTTTGCTCATCGTGACCAGTGAGCGTGCCAATGCTTCCCACTGTGTGTTTACCATCCTGATGAAAATAGAAATTTAAATAGTAAATCCCTGGCAAGTTCAGTAGCATCTGCCCCAAACACACCAGATCCCAAAACAGAGTGACACTGAGCCCAACAGCTGGAGAAATAATTACCTCTTCTTTGGAGGCAATGAACATGCAATTACCTGTAAACAAAGTATCAACAGGTGAAAAACGATGAAAATGAGTCTTACTCCTTGTATTTTTTCAGGAATGTGTGGGTGATTGTGATGGACAGAGAGAGAGAGAGAGAGGGAGAGAGAGAGAGAGAGAGAGAGAGAGAGCTGTAGCAAAAGAGAATTTGACAAACATCGTCCATCTCTTTGCATGACATCAAAGTAATTGGAAATGGCCAGAGTGAGTGAGCTCAGATTAGCAGGAGAGTTCATAACTTCCATAAAATCCTGACACTTATGAGTGTCTCAGCTGAAATTATGAGTATGCGTGCAGGATTATAATGATGGCGAAGCAGCACAGAGGCTGCAGAAGATCTCTGTCCCTGTCAGTCAGGTGCATATCTCTCCCCAGCTTGTCAAAACCACAGGCTGCTATGAATGATGGATGATGCGCAGCAAAAAAGAAACAGTGTTTTTTGAGTTTCAGCTGGGCTGCCACAGGTAAGAAAAAGCATGCTACAGAATCTGTCAGCACGTCCATGTTGTTATGGCGACAGCTGAGGGCCGCCCGGCGTTCCGTGCCGAGTGAGCGCGCTCCAACTCCTCAGACATGGGATCAAAGAGCGCACCGCTAATCAGAGCATCATTAAATAAACAATAAAACCAGGCTACATTAAATCACTACAACAATGAGGCCGAGGATCAACTGAGAATAAATAATTTAATATAGGTAAAGGATTTAATGAGAAGTGCTGAGAGAAAGCAGCCCTATTTGTTGCTAAAGGAGTTAGTTGCTAATGGGGACCCATTAACATAAAAGACAGGCCCGTCAGCTATTCCAAAAACACCTTAGTAAAAAAGGATTATCCCAACCCCACCAGCCTTGCAGACACAGTGCCCAACAGACAGGCCTAGGCTGCTGCAATAAAAATATTGAGACACTCCTGCATTACAGTCACAGGTGATACACCTGGCGATTAGATTACGGGCCCTGGGGTGAGGAACAGTTCACACATCGGTTCAGTGGTTCCCAGAGTCATGCTCCGGTGTATACCGTACGTCTTTACATCCTCAATGCTACCTAAGGATTAGACTCAGGATCAGATGAATCCATAGGAACACAGTTGTGAAATGAAATCAGAAGGACTGGGGTACCTAGTGGCCACTAGGGCAATTATCACTGAGCTCTATGGTGGCTGATGCACTTTTAAGGCTCATTATCTTGCCCACCTGTGTCCAAAGGTAGCTTCCAGGATCATCACTAGCTCAAAACAAAAATCCAGTCACATAGCCTCACTAACATTGACACTCAATTCACAATTACCACCCCTCTAAGCAAATCCCCCACCCTTCTCCGCTATTCTTTATCCATAACGGACAATCGAGTTTCACAATGCTAAACTTTTTTTTTCCTCTTGAGGAAAGAAAAAATACAAAAAGTAAAACTAATTGCTTTCTGTGACTGGACTTGATGTGACAGTCGTGATGCAGCCCAATTATACGAATGTGTGGCACACAGGCAAGCCCAACCTGAAAGGTACCGCTATGCGATTTGTATTGATGCTGAAAGCATATCGAGCACTTTGCAGTCATTAGAGATCCTCTGTTTAAATGGCCACTCAGTTCTGCACTTTGACTCGTACAAAGTGTTTGTGAAAACACAGGTGCTGTCACCAGCTGTGTGGAATGGAGCCACATTAGTATTCACGATGCGATGTCTACGAGCTCCACTTTCACGGTGTTCTGTATCATAGCGCTCGTAAAACATCATCTCTGGCAGACACACACACTGGTGCGCGCTCACACACACACATACACACACTTTCTGAACTTGAGCATAGTTAGAAGTCTGACTTCATGAAAATGAGTGAGCTCAGCTCCCCGCTGTTGACAGGTGACCTTTATTCCAACTGCATTTTGAATTAAATCCCTCAATATGAAAATGAAATCAGTAAGAGACAGACACAGATACCCAGGGGTTATAGACAACCTCCCCATATTTCTGAGTTCCTCGCAGCCAGGTGTCAAACACTGAAACTCACGTGAAGGAGGAACTGAAGTACTGAAACAAGCATCGGCCTTTTTAAGAATTATGTACTTACAATACTGATCTATCATAATTTATCCTTAAGCCCAAGAAAAAAGTAAGACCACATTAGGCTAAAGAGGGAATTTTCTAAACTCCATAAAAGCTTGAATAATTTGCAGTCAGAACCAACAGCAATAAAGCTCAAAATACTGGATTTATATGGACAAGATTTTTAGAGAACTGAAGTAAGTCTTCCCTAAGCCTTTGTTGGATGCTTGAAATGAGAGTTCAAGCAGCATTTGTTCTTTTCAATGTCATTTTTGGATTTATCAAGTTCCTTTAATTTCCCATCGGTCTATTAGACAGGGATGAAATCAAAAAGGAATCTTAATTGAAACTTCATTCTGCAATTACCTTGGGCGTGGAGAACAATAACACAGCGGTTTAAATTATAGTCACACTGAAATGCTGCTCAATCATAATTTTATCAGCAATAATGGATAAAGTTCATTTGAGAAATTATACCATATTGCGTTTCTCCAAAGGAATTATCAAATATTCTGGAAAAACTTCACAATTGCCCATTTCTTGCAAATGGCTCTCCAAAAAAATCGTCAGTTTTATATAAATGCTGTACATTTACCGCACTCATAAAAACAGCAATGCAGTTTGTATTATTTAGATTTTCATTACTCAAGTCTTCTGGTCCTCCAGCCCTCTCTAATGAAATTCACTTAGACTGCTCAAGTTATTACAAACTTAATTCAAATAAAAGCAGATCTGACCAATTAAATGCAATCAGTGATGTCCTCCATTGTCCATTTGTAATGCATGGCGGCCATTTTATCAGGCCAAGCTTTTGGGTCTTGAGTTTCAGCTTCTATGCAGAAAGAGTCTGTAAAGTCATCCTACGTTTACATATATTCACAAACACTGAAGTATAAGCACGTGCCATTATTTTCTCCTCAGGATTCATTATTTACCAGCATTTTATGTAGTTTTTGGTGACCAAATGCAACTTGCAAGTTCGTCCGTGATTGCACAAGCAACTATCACTTAACTCAAAAATAAAAAAAAACTTTGATTGAAATACGTTAATTTCAATAAGCTTGAAAGTAATTTCAGAAAAAAAGTGTTTTTTTTTTTTTTTAAAAAGTACAGTAACCTATAAGAATTTGAAACATTGAATAGATTTCCGATGGAAAAATTATATTGACCACTTTAAGTTATAAACACTTGGCACTACATGAAAATGTTGAATATTGATTGTTTTCCTGAATGGATTTAACCATTTGTGGAGAAGCTCCTCTCTTTATAAGTTACAAAAAATGGAGTGTCTGATTCATTGCTTAGTAAGATCTCATCTGAACTGCAGTGACTCCTTGCTTTCCATTTGTAAGACAGAACCACTCACCTTTGGCAACCAACCTACTGGGAGCAGATTTCCCATCCTTTCGGCATAACGCCAACCGTAATGAAGCACACCTTACTGAGCAGCGAGAGATATCACTGAGTTGTTTATAAGTAGAATCTGGTGTGTGAAATTAGGCCTAAATTGGAGACCCATGGGATTGTAGATATCTATGCACAGGGTGGATTATGACAGCAGCAAAAAAGACAACAACTTTTTCAGAACACAGCTGTCAGATTACAGGTCTCAGTGCACTATTTGTGATCAAAGGGTACTTGACCGGTTGGATTTAACAAAGTATCAATTAGAATGCACAACTCCAATTCCGAAATAGTTGGGACAAAGTGTAAATTGTGAATAAAATCAAAATGCAATGACTTTCAGATCACATGAGCCAATATGTTTTTTACAATAGAAAATAGATAACATGTCAAATGTGGAAACTGACACATTTTAGATTTTACCCACAAAATGAGCTTATATCAAATTTTCTGGCTGCAACAGATCTCAAAAAAAGTTGAGAAACAGACAAAAATGGGCTGAAAAAGCTATTGATATATAAGAGAAACAGCTGAAAAAACATTTAGCAAGTAATTAATTTGACAGGCATCAGGTGTGTAACATGATTGGCTATAAAAGGGATGTCTTAGAGAGGCTGAGTCTCTCAGAAGTAAAGATGGCCAGAGGCTCTCCAACCTGTGGAGGTTTGCGTAAAAAAATTGTGGAATACTTGAAATACAATGCTTCTCAATGTCAAATTGCAAAGGTTCTGAAGATTTCATCATCGACAGTGCATAAAAACATCAAAAGATTTAGAGAAACTGGAAAAATCTCTATGCGTAAGGGACAAGGCCAATGACCTTTACTGGATACCCCTGATCTTTAGGCCCTCAGACGCCACTGCATCACTCACTGGCATGATTCTGTCATTGACATTTCTAAATGGGCAAAGGAATACCTCAAGAAACCACTGTCTGCAAACACAGTCTGCCGTGCCATCCACAAATGCCACATTAAAATCAATGATGCAAAAAAGCTAGCCATTGTTGAGCATGATCCAGAAGCGCCACAATGTGTTCTGTGGGCCAATTCTCATTTAAAAAGGGCTGTTGCAATGTGGCAAAGTATCCTGTGGTAAGTCCAAATTTGACATTCTAGTAGGAAATCATGGACAATGTGTCCTCCGGGCTAAAGAGGAGAAAGACCACCCCTCCTGTAATCAGTTTTCAGTTCAAAAGACGACATCTCTGATGGTATGGGGACGCATTAATGCACATGGTGTGGGACACTTGCATGTTTTAAAAAGCACCATGAATGCTGAAAGGTATATAAAGGTTTTCAAGCAACATGAGCTCCCCTCCAGATGACATCTATTCCAGGGAGGGCCTTGTGTATTTCAGCAGGACAATGCAAAACCACATACTGCAGCTATTACAACAGCATGGCTTCATAGTAGAGGAGTCTGTGTGCTGAACTGGCCTGCCTGGAGCCCTGATATTTCACCGATTGGGAACATTCGGTGCATAATTAAGCGAAAAGTCTGTCAAAGAAGACCCAAAACTCTCCAGCAGCTGGAAGCCTGTATTAAACAAGAGTGGGATCAAATTCCAATGGCTAAACTCAAGAGACTTGTTTCCTCAATGCCCAGACACCTCCTCTCTGTGTTAAAAAGAAGAGTGGTTGCTACAACGTGGTAAACAGGCCCCTGCCCCAACTTCTTTGAGAACTGAAGCAGCCAACAAATTTGAAATGACCTCATTTTGTGGATAAATTGTAAAATTTCTCAATGTCAACATTTGGTATGTTATCTCTGTTCTGTTGTGAATAAAATACTGGCTGGTGAGATTTCAAAGTCATTGCGTTTTGATTTTATTCACAATTTACACTTTGTCCCAACTATTTCGGAATTGGGGTTGTAGCAATGGCTACATTTAAGGCCTTAAATTACAAATGGGCTCATTGCCTTGCAGACCTATTGACACCTGAATCAGTTTGAGCCCTAAAAACCTCCCTCGTATCACCTCCAGATGGTGGGTCTTAAATGTTCTGTTTGCTGCGCTTCCTTACAGTTGAACCAAGTTCCATCTTATAACAGAATGTATTACCCCTGAAACTCAAACTCAAAATTGCCCTTAAATAGGCTTAAGGTCAGAAATAAAGCCTTTTTTTATTGTAAGACTGTTCTGTACCTGCTAGTCACAGCACTTCACTGAGGCAGAATCAAACTTAGATCGAGAGAAATATTCAAACCCAGGATGCCATGTTTTTACAACGTTACATCAAATGAAAAATATCCAGATCTTCTACATTGTTTTATATACATTTCCTTGTAATTCAATAAGAACACGTTGGGGGTTGTTGGAAAGTTTGGGGTCTCCACCAGAATTTACATAAACCTGAAGTTCCACAGATTTGAAGATAGCAACTGGATTTTACACGCCAATATATGGGTCTGAACGTTTCGTCAGGTTAACCCCCATTGAAGATCTGCTTTGATTGTGCTTAATGCGAGTAATATGCACTTGAATGAATGATGCTTTGCCTCTGCATGTGATTTCCTGCAAATTGGTTTTTCTCTCATGGCTTTGCTCTCAGTTATTCAGCTCCATACAATACTGGGTGAGAGGATTACAATTTAAAAACAAGACTGAATGCAAATTAGTCAAATTTACGACAGAATTTGAAGTAAACTAGATCTGTTAAAGTCACACATAGTTAATATCGTGCGCAACTTTTCCAAATTTTAGTACTACAGCTCAAG
This sequence comes from Gymnothorax reevesii, assembly GCA_029721435.1. NCBI lineage: Eukaryota > Metazoa > Chordata > Actinopteri > Anguilliformes > Muraenidae > Gymnothorax > Gymnothorax reevesii. The sequence continues at coordinate 71,772,148 of CM056585.1, read as the reverse complement.
TCTTTAATTTTGAAAAGGTTAAACACGGCAGGTAATTCCATGCCTAACGTCATGTAATTATGGGTTAGGAATTATTTGAATACTCGTTTCATTATGCAACATCTGCGCACCTATTCAATATGAATGTGCGCACAGGCGTTCACAACAACCGCGGAAAGACGCTTTCGACGGTGCTGGCAGCGCGACAGAGCAGATGGGGAGAGAGCTGTTCTTTCAGCACCATCGGGAGCGCGGAACAGGCAGTATCGATCTAGCCTATGACAATCACTTTGTCTCATTTAGTTAAGCATATCTGAAGGTGCTCGTGCTGGGAAATGCTTGCACAGAATGGTGTCCAACACATTACCACGGCAAAGATCATTATCGTGATGTTCAATTACTTTTTAAACGTTATTGAATCGTTGAAAGGATGGACAACGAACATCAATCGAAAATCATATGTGTATTTCAAATGATGTTCTCCATCTCTCCATCGAGAAAAATCGATGAACCAGTTTAATGCCAGCCTTCAAATTAGTTCAGTATGAGAGGCAAACGGTTTTCGAGGTGTACCAATCACCAATGTCCTGATTGAAATCATTCGTGTCACGGTCCAATTTATTGACAATTTCAGCTGTGATGCAAAAGCGGTCTAATCTACGCCCGCACAGACTTCAGTAAATGAGCGTTACACCGATAAATCCGTACACTTACGGCCCACACATTTATTCTTTGAGAATCAATGCCTTTGCCAATGATCCATGGTGCGTATGAACGTGCAAGCATGATTAATAATGCACGATTGTTCTCAATGATAAAATATGCATAACTATAGCCACGCGGCTGTAAAAGTCATTTCACAAACTGAAAAAGAAGATTACTGCACACTCTTCTCAATTAAGTAAAATGTATGGTGTTCTCCGAACTGCACTCAGTGACCGTATGGGTGTATGCACAATAATTAGGTTAGCACTTACTTGAAACAGTCGCAAAATGTTCGCGACCATTACAGACACTGAACTTGCCGAGGCTCCGATCACACCAACCACTTTTTCTGGCTTGACAAACACGGGGGGTTCACCGTTTGTACATTTCACGTCCGAAGTGTCTTTTTGTATCAGAGCCTGAACAAAAGTCAGAGACTGTTCCAGTGCATAGGTGTCCCGCGAGCACGTATCCAACACCCGCGCGCCTAAGGTTATGTTGGGCAAAAGCTCTTCATCGCTGTTAATTTGGTCAATAGCGTACATCATAGCCTCCAGCCGATGAATTCCGATTTCCTTTTTTATGTCACCACATTGAACCCCGGGGGGACCACGAGTGTGCACGGGGAAAAGGCCACCCAAAGTCAAGTCTCCTTCCACTCTAATTGAATGGGGGGCATATATTTCCTGCGACGAGGCCAATTCACCCAACAGGTTTGTCACCCAGAGTGCTCGCCACAGAGAGTATGGGCTCAGCATCGCACCGAGACCGTAACCCGTCATGATTCCACATATACGACCGTGGACTATGACAAGAAAACAGAGACGTAGTGCACCTGCTTAACATATGAATGAAGCGACTGGACCTGAAGTCATTAAGATCGAGCCCATTGTGTTGAAATGAGAAGCGATTAAAGGGTGAAGGAATCAAAAGTGCGTCCGATACGCTATTCATTAGTTAGCGTACCCAAACTGCGCACATCGCTGCTTGGAATCACAGCGCACCGTCGCTTGTTGCTTTCATTGTCATGGTTGAACGAAACGGCCGTCCATCGAGGCGGAAAAATCCAAACATGGCACTGTCGATAAGGTATGCTGTATGAAAAAATTCCGAAGAACCGAAATGAAGTCGAATATTCCACGCGCCAGGTAGGCTATGTTAATCACTATATCAGCGCCGGTCCAGCAGCAAAATCCGAGGATCGATTAATACCGGGAGAACATGTCCATGATAATCTAACGTTAACACGGAGACACAAACATGAAGAAAAACCTGTGATGAGCTAACAAAATAATTCAAATGATTAGATTTGGATAATGTCCCTACTCGTTTCTTTTTGGGAAAATCAAAAATACACAGTGAATATGAAAGGTATTTTCATCCCCCGTCATTTCTGGACCCAGTGAGGCTGAGTAGTATCCTTTGCAGTGAGGAGAAGTTTGAGGAAGCTGTTTTCGGCGCCGACAGAAAATACCACACTGTGCCGGCTGCGCGCATATCAGGTTCCACCTTAAATCATTCTGATCTGACAGCGAGGATGAGGGGAATTAGAGTAGCTCCGTTTTGAGCTGATGAAGAGAAGGTCGCCTATTTTTTTTCCCCTTCGCCTAAAATCAGAAATTCATTGATTGGTTGCCTGTAGCGCGCTGACCGGACGCTATCGCTTCTTCGTGTTGCACCAGATTCTTTTCAAGGATCGCAATACTGAAAGCTTCGTTGCATGTCTCCCCCAGAAACACTACTTTCTGGATGTGCTCACCCTTTGAAACGTAGAATAAAACGTAATTAACATCGCATCTCGATGTTTATTCTTGGCTTTCATGGTAACAGGTTTTCATCGGGCCAAACGTATTTCAGCCTACGCGGTTTGTAATCCTACTTTTTTGGAATGCGGAAAAAATTTTCAACACTTTGATCAATGAAAAGAATGTGCAAGCGCGTCGTCTGATAATCAGCACACTGCGCCTCTCCCTCCCACTCTGAAACTAAGATGTATTTGCATGACTTGTACAGCAATTTATATGAATAAAGCCGACTCTGTCTAAAGCAAGCGGGAGTGTAAATGCAGGTAAACCAACTCTGCGTTGAGGAAGTAAGACCTCATCAACAGACCAGATATGCATAATGGTCCGTAGATCCCCCTCCCCAAACAAACAACAACAAAAAAAATAATAAAAGAATTTTTAAAAAGAATAAATGAAAAAAAGAAACATTTTTTATTAAACCACTCAAAGTGATAGGTGGGGGAGAAGCATATCAGAATGAATGATTTCCTACTACCGGCTATAAAAAGGCGTATTTACTTAGAACTGTATTAAATTAACTCTGGGATATGTTGAAACAATCAGGAAACTTTAATCTTTGACGGAGACTACATAGAGTGCGGAAGAGTGACCAACACGCACGGATCACGAGCACAGAAGAAAAAGAAGCACGCGCTGCTTTTCACTGTACATCTACGCCGGGACGTATGGATTCTGTCTGAGGCAGGGGCAGCAGGGCCTGTGTGATTCAGAGGTAAATTAAAGAACGACTGAACCAACGCATTTCTCACTGCAGTCTCCGCTAACGCTAACGCTCCGGGAAGAGGACTCATTCCACTACTCAAGTCTGCAAGACAAAGGAGACTCTGAGAAGGAAATGCCTCCCACAAATTTATCCATCATAGAAACACGCACAACACAAACGTACCATCCCAGCGCGTACCCATCCGCTCCACGCCAACTGCCCCCACTCCCACGCATGTACATATATATATATATATATATATATATATATTTGTACCGGCTTCACACAAACACACCTCTCTCAAACAAAAACACTAGTCAAAGACGTACCTGCTTCACACAAATGCACTTGTCTAAAAATAAAAATGCACCTGTTCCACACCAGAAAACCTATCGAAAAATAAGATGCACCTGTTTCACACAAAAGCACCAATCTTAAACAAATGTGCCAGTTTCACACAAATAAAAAACCAGTCTAGAGAGCTCCCACACTTGACCACACACACACACGTGCACGCGCGCGGACGCGCACACGCACACACACACACACACACACACACAAAACACATGCAATACCAGCAGGTGTAATGTGCATCATACACTCTCAGACTTAGGGGTAGAGAAGGAGTCCATTTCTGTTCCGCAAGGTATTATGTACCCTTTGGTGCTAATTATAGGACCTCAAGGTACCTGTGTGAACCTTTTTAGGGTCAAAAAGGTACTTTTATGTTCCAATACAAATAAAAACCCACTTCTAAGGTACAACAGCAGTACCTTTGCAGGAACAGCTCCAGTGAAAAGCCTTGGCCTATTTCTGTGAGTGTATGTACCACTCATTTCTCCTATGCAGTGACAGAGCTCAAAATATTAATCAGAATTGAGTGAGTGAGAATATGAAAATGCCATAAGAAATTAAAGGAAAACTGTAGACATGCAACTTGTCTTTAAGTTTTCCAATTTGGAAGTTTTATTGAACCCTTATGCAGTGTGATTAAATTACCGCTTGTGATCAAATTAATCTGGTTTGAAAATTAAGTTTACAAAGTCAGCATGATGGAAGAAGTATTCCTCACTGCTGTGGGAGTGCCATTGATTACTGTGAGAGTGTGTTTATACTCTGTGGCACATAATAATGTAATTACTGAAGTAGATACAGTGATAAACATGCACCTTGCAGTAAACATTCTTCAAAATATTTTAACATTTATTTCCTTTTTTGCTGTGCATCTCAAAATGATAATGATGATGTTTGTCCATCGTATTCAATGAAAACCTCGACTTCCGTCTTTGAGCATCTTGAGATGGCTGACTAGCCCGATCCTTGCCCTGAAGTGCCGTCCACAGACTGTGCATGTGAGGCCTGTTGTTGGCTGGGAGAATGGGTTTGCATCACTAGTTTTACGTGCAGCTCTCCTGTTGTCAGCTAGGACGTTTCGCCGTTGTGTTCCGCAGTCTTGATACCCTGGGCGAGTGTGTTTATACTCTGCAGCACATGATAATGTAATTACTGAAGTAGATAACAGTGATAATCATGTACCGTACAGTGAACATTCTTCAAAATATTTTAATATTTTTTCCTTTTTTGCTGTGCATCTCAAAATAATGATAATAAAGTGTCACATCCCTCATGTCTCATTAATTGTCCTCATCTCTGTGTCCGCGGCCTTCGTGAGTTTTGTGGTATATCTCCCTTAATTGATTTATTGTCTTTCCATTTCATCTGCCTCCCAATATGACCATTTGTTTGCCTCACCCTTTTCGTTGATTGTCTTGTTCATATAATTTCTCATGTCCTCTCGTCATTGCTGGATTGTCTTTGCCCTTTGTCTGACGTTGCCTTCAAATAATCTAGTATTGAGCTAAGCTCATCTTTCTTTGTGTGTTCAGTAAATTGAAAAGGAAATGTTTATCTCTTTATATAAGCTCTGTATTGGGAACCCCTTCCTGTTCTCCAGTGGTCTCCAGAACGAGGGCTTTGTTCCTCTAAAGTAATCTTCCTGGAAGCAGCCCGGTCGCTACAGTATTGGATTGACCCCCTAGCTTCTGACCTCCAGATAGTCTTGACCACGGCTCAGATACGCTCCACTACTGCTGCATGCAAATCGCCTGACTTGGACTACCCCTCAACCTTGAGCTTTCCCAAAGCCTCTTCCATTCTGCCTGTTATTCATAATAAATACGCCCAACTGGCTTTAGTCATTGATCTTGGTGAGGTTCCTCAGTCAGGATCATGACATTAAGGTATTGTATATAGTTTAATCTATCCTGGAGCAAAAGTAGGACAAATTAAAGTGCAACCTTTCTTTCAAAATATTTGAAATGAGATAATCCTGAAAATATTTTCCTTAATGGAATAAGCAGTCAATTAGCAGGTTGAAAGCAATTTTTCTTGCTTTTTTTTACACAAAAGGAATGAGGTCTCTCAGTTTCATATTCAATAAATTGGTCATTGAAATTAATTTGATTTCAAAACTCAAGCCAACAGGGTGAATGTGAGGTAACTAATTTGACAGGCGTTCAGTCTATTTCTACAGCAAGTCATGAGAGCCTGGGCGTGCAGAGTAAGTCAACCTCAAAATGCAGTTCGGGAGTTTCAGAAATACTGACATCACCTTAATGAACAATGGGACAGTTTATGATATTGCAATTATGTTTCTGCAACCTTCTGTCTGAATGTATTAGATGCGGGACAAATATAGCTTTTCATACAGTGCCATGAAAAGTATTTACCCACTTCCTGCTTACTTTTGTTTTTATCAGAATAAATGGTTGCCAATCTTCATATAAAATGGAATATAAGCAAAGGTGAACACAGGGAAACACAAACCACAGTTTTTAAATTATCATTTCAGAATCCAACACCTATATCAGCCCTGTGAAAAAGCAATTCCTCCCCCCCGCCCCCCCAAAACTTAATCAAATGTGCAACCTTTAACAGCAAAAACTGCAAACAATAGCTTCAAAATTTTTATTTGCGTATTTTGAGCCAGTAAGGGGTGGACTCGCTCTTGTGGATTTTTTGGTAAAGAGCCTTATTCATTGTTCCATCAATTAAGGCCAGTTGCTCTGGCCATGAAGAAGCAGCATCCCCACACCATTACACTACCAACACCATGTTTGACTATTGATTCCATTTTTGTCCAGTCACTTTCAAATTGTGGAATCATGAACATTGACTTGATCCAAGGCAAATGGGTTCTGCAGTTCCTGGGATGTATGTTCAGGTTCTTTGATTACTCCAGTCCACAGATGTCTCACTTCGCCCTTGTAGAAATTTTTGTTGGCCGGCTACTCCAGAGACGATTAAGCACTCTTTCCAGTCCTCTCTATTTGGAGATAATGGCATCACTGTGGTTTATTGGAGTCCCATGGTCAAAGAAATTCTTTGCAAATGGCTTTGCAGCCTGTTCCAGAAAAATATATGCATCATATATCAGAGTCCTACAGTGTTGAGTCCCGTCAGAGGTAGGAGCAGGCTACTGGGCGGCAGCAAAACACTGGCTCTCTGTCGCGTCAAATGCTAATTTCTGCAGCTCAGATTAGCTGGCGGCTGTGGTCCCTGGTGCAAAAATTTCCCTATGATCTCAATCAACTCATTGGACCAATAATCACAATGCTAACTCTCCATCAACTCAAGCCCCTAGGATCTTTGGCAAACTCAATTGAAAAACATGCAACAACTGTATTGCAATGGTCGATGGAATTCCAAAAAAAAAAATAGAAAAAAATCCCTGCCTGGTACGGGAAAATAAATTGACAGCTTTATTCGTTGCTCAAGCGCCTCCTGTTGGCCAGAAAGGCGCTCGTCAGGAAGATTCAAAGTCTGTTCATGTCCGGGTATCCCTCGCCCTCGTTCTGAACTTGCAAAGATTCAACCAATGAGTGCATTAGAAGCAGTGGCTGACTGGCACGTGCTTCGGAGGAGAGCCGTGAACTGACTTCACTATCCTGAGTTGGCAGCAGGGGGTCGCATACGAGCAAGCTTAGCACATAGTTCACCAATTGGGCATTCCAGATTCGGGTGGGATTGGAGATGCCAAATTAAAAAAAAAAAAGAAAGTAAAAAAAAAAAAGAAAAAAATCCAAGATTATTATTCAGTTTCTTTGCATTTTAAAATCTCACACTGTAGACAAGTTACCTTTTGGTCATTATATATAAGATTAGGTCCAAAAAAAGTTGGCATATTATGGAAAATACAAATAAAATCAAAAAGTACTGATTTGAAAAGTCCATTCATCCTCAACAATATTGAAAACAGAACAACAACACATTAATAGATATTTTAGCAAGTGAATATAATTGCTTTTTGAAAATATGTCAGGTGACATCTGTAACAAAGTCCGGTAAAGTTGGGAAAGGCGACTGTTTACCACTGAGTAACATCATCATGTCTTTTCGTCACAGTGTTTTGGCACTGAAAACATCAGTTGGCAAAGTCTAGCAAGCAGAATTTCCCCCAGTCTTCCATTAAACAGGCCTTTAGCTGAGAATTGTATGCAGCTTTCATTATATTTTACTCTATAAGACACAATAATGTCTCATTCTGGGACTGTGGGCAGGCCATGCGCTTGTAATTCGTCCAAAATGTGGTTTGGCGTTGACTTGTGGGAAACTGTGGGGACTCATTGGCCTGGAGAACACAGCAAGAAGTTGACACGTTGGACCACAAAACACGCCTCCACTGTGCCACTGTCAAGAGATGTTTGTGGTGCTTTCAGACAGTGTTGATGTCGTGATTCTGCTTTGCCCAATTTCATGCCTTGTTATTCTGACTGCCTTTCGTGTTTTTTGATGTATGATATGCCTGACTATTCTTTGTCTATGTATTTGGGATTTGGTACTTTGATTAGTTTTATGTATTGTCTTAGTTTTTCTTTTCCATGTTTTACATTTTGCCATAGTCACATTCCGGTTCATGTTTTCCATCATGCATTGCACTTTGTCTCCCCCGTCTGGTCTCTTGTCCTGTCATTGCTCACAGCCCCAGTCCTGCGCGTTACTCTTCGGGTGATTTATTGGATTCTGGATTTCAACCTTCCTTACGATCTCGTTTACTTACTTCGCCTTACTTTTCTATCTTACTAACCATACTAACAGTTTGTTATTTTCGCTAGAAGTTACTAACCCCAACTAACATTGTATATAAAACTAACTTACTAACAAGCCCCAAGGGATTGTATAGTTTCACTTATTAATTGATTAACAAGCTCTCAGCACTCGCCCTGTTCTAGTCTCCGCCTCTTGTCTCTCCCTGATTACCTTTGCTGCATTTTCTGTGGAAGCTCCACGTCTTATCACGCTGTCCTTCTTTAATTATCTATGCACGTTAGAAACTCCGTTACTGGAGCTGTTTATCTTTGTATAGGTTTGTCCCGTGATCCCTGTCCGTGTTTTGGCTTCTGCCAAATTCCGTGTGATTAGGTTCTCCCTCATGTGCAGCTCCTTTGTAATCAGTCTGACTGTTTGCACCTGTGTCCCTCACCATGTGATCTCCCCAAAAGTGTATATTAGGTGTCTTCTTACAGCCAGTCTCTGTCAGATTGTTTTCCTAGTCTTCTTGTGCCATGGGTCTTTTCGCCTTGATTACTCAATGTTTATCTTTCTGACTGGACTGCCTGACTTTTTTCTATTTTTGCCTTTGTGATTTTGGATTATTGTTGCATCTGTGTGTTTTGAACTTTTTCTGCCCGACCACGAGATCTATGTTTGCTGCCCTGGTTACGATTCGGATTATGCCCATTGGATTCTGGTTTTGCTTCTCTGACACACCTGTACCTGTGAACCACACCCACTTTTGTCCGACTACGATTACTGTGATTGCTGCCCTGGTTTTTGATCCTATTTTTGCCCAACTGGATTTTGACTTTTGGATTGTGGACTTGGTACTTTTGCCTTCTGCCCTGCAGGGGTGCTCCCCTTTAATTAATAAAGCAAGTTCTTCTGCATTGCCTGGTTCTTGCGACTGGCTCCTGATCGCACCATTACAGTTGATGTGTAACTTCGGCTTTGCAAAGTAAAGCTATTGCTTTAAGCTTTAACATTTGTGGACTCAGTGGCAAATGGTCTTGACTGACAAAGGTTTACAAAAGTATTTCTAAGCCCATGTTATATCTATTGCAGTCATTTGACAGTTCTAAAGACAGTGACATTCGATGGACTGGAGGACGGCATTTAGTGGTATTTGGCCTTGCACAATATCATTCTAAAATTGATCGATTAAAAGCTTACGGCAGGGATGGGCAACTCCGGTCCTGGAGGGCCGGTGTGTCAGCAGGTTTTTATTTCTATCAATTACCCTGACTAATTGAGTTAATTGGCTGCATACACAAATATAAATTTTTGCAAAGGTTTGATCAAAGAATTGTTTTGTGCTGTGACAAGAACAGTCTTTGGTGGTAATTCATGATAATGTAAAGAAATGTCAGATTTCATGAATAGTTTGTCTAATTTAGATAATTAATCAAAGGCCAGAGGTTGGTGTGAAAACCAGGGACAGATACGGCCCTCGTTGCCCATCCCTGGCTTATGGTTCTGTTGGCAAACTTGTCAGCCTCGATCGATTCTTGCTTTTGAGGGAGGAGGCCATTGTTAAATGCTCCTACTATACTGTACAAACACTAGCTCAGCTGTTTATCATCTAATTCACATCACTTTATCATTTGTCACATTATTAGTCCTAAATTGCCCCTGTGACAATTTCTTTTGGCATTTACATACATACCTTCAATAATTTAAATTCACAATTTGAAGCATTTACCATGTCGTTAGTGTTTTCAATATAGTTAAGGGAAAATGGACTTTTCAAATCACTCTTTTTTTGCATGTTCTACAAAGGAACAATTTTTTAAAATGGGGTTTTTATTCCCTTATTATTGGCTACATGCTCATTTTTATCCCCCGCCAACAAAAAGTGGGAGGGGGATATAGGTTTGACCTCAGTCCGTGCGTGTGCGTCCATCCAAGAGAAAGGGGACAACTTTGAACAGAAACTATGACAGGACAACCAAATTTGGTGTGTAGCTTCAGACCATAAAGGCCTTGATGGAGTTCGAAAATAAAAAGCACGCGATTGAAACCTATGACACTTTAAACTCTAGCGGATATGCCAAAGTTCCCAAACATGCATTACAAGGAAATGTGTATAAAGATTTTCCATTTGATGCAATGCTGTTGCCAAAAAAACATGGCAGCCTGAGTTTGAATATTTCACTCAATATGCATAATGAAGTTCCACTGAAGCGTTGCAGACACAGATTATGCATGTGACATTGTTCTATAATATGTAACAAAAGCTTTTTCTAATGTTGAATCCACTTAAGGGGAAATTCAAGTGAAAATCAGAGTTTAAGTAGTTAATAGTAACCCTGCATTGAAATGAGAAATAAGTCAACTCTATCACAGACTCAAAGGTAGTCGCTGGTGTACACAGGTGACTGAATCAGAAAGATAGCACAACTAAGGGTAAGAAATGTAGTTTGAAAGTCTGAAAATGATAATTTTGTGATGATTCTTACTCTTTACTTCCGCAGCGTGACACACCAGCTGAGGGCACCTTAGAGTGCTGATGTGAAGTGCCGCCTCAGCACTTTTACCACTGCAGTCCGTGGCAGCAAAATGCCGCACTGCATTGGTAATGTTAGAAAATTAGGCTTTTCCAGCCTACCTGACTGCACTGAGTGTGACCCATACAGGTATGGCAGAAGATAAGATCATCACAGTCAGCTGCTACTTTGCTTCAACTCAGAATATGTAAAAAATGTGTTTTTCAAAAAAACTGAGTGAATTTTAAGAATGAAAATGCAACAACATTTTAGCCATTTTCAAATGAAGAGAGGAGCAATTTGATCAAGCAGCGTTGGAGTTTGATACCTCGATTTCACTTGTGATGCCAATTTTCCACTTCACTTCTACCCCTCTAAAGTATGTTAAGAAATTCAAATACCTGAACCTAGACTTTTAAGTAAGTGCTGGGCTACTGTTGGCTATGAAGTCCATTTGGCTGAATAATTATGCGCTGCCGCTGAAATTACACCAATTTAAAAGATCGGCGCAGAAGCTTTGAAAATATGCAAAGCTTTTATGAGTGAGAGCATATCAGCATGTTTAAAAGGCCAAGAATAACTGACCCATTATGTCTTCGGTAAAGCTCATAGAAAACCACAATAGACGACCTTCATAAATGGAGACCATTAAGTCATTTGAATATTCAGCATGTCTTACTATGAAATGAACTCCCTGTGATCTGCAACAGGGTTTGATGGCAGCATTCTGAGCTGCAGACACCAATGTCAAACTATGTGCTCGAATCAGCCACAGATTCATTGTGAGCACTGTGATATTTTGACAGGAATATTGAGTGATACAGTTCGCTTATTGAGCCAGATTGAGTCAGAGTGCACTTTATGGATATTTTTGAGGAATAACCTGCATGTCCCTGATCTATCAGGTACTGGTTGCATGTTCCCTGGGGCATACAACAGCAAATATCCAAAGTGTCTCGCGTTTCAGCATGAGAACGTTCACCATCTGATTTCGCTTGCAAATTACACTTTCAGCCGCACAAGATGGCCAAATTGTAGACCAGGCAACCATAGTCCAATCAAATTTCATTCCCTACAGCACGTACCCGCAACACATCACTGCAGACCTCCCGAGATGCTGTTTTTCAAACTTGAAACATCTACAGCAGTTCTGACCTGCTGCATGGCTGCAAGGGTGAGATGGTAGATAAGATCATACCTGAAAGAGTTCTGAGTAGTTCAAACATGGCAGACGCCAGGACAAAATTGAACCTGATTGACTGGGGAGCAGTCTGAAGAACCAGAAATTTCACAGGATATACCAACCAGAAACCACAAAAATGCCTCCTAATAGAACAATTCTCAAGCTAGCATCCATCAGGCTAATCTGCTCAGTAATTTAGAAAGCCTCTTGACAGCTGGACTTCATACGTAATTCCATGCTGATCACAGAAAACAGAGACTCTCAAGAGAGCAAGTCTGTGAATAAACAGATTCAAATGAGCAATTAATAGTCTAAGCTTGCAAACATAAGAATGACAAAAAAAAGAAACCTGCCTTGATTTCAGCATTCCAAACAGCTTTCCTGTTCTAGCCAAGCCAAAAGCCCATCATTTCATGTGTAAAGCACATCTATTTAGAGGTGAACTTGCTTTTGTGCTATGATTTGATGTCTCTCGGCATAGTCTAATTACACCTGAGTTTCAGATCACGGACTGATGACCTGATATTCTCCTTCAGGATTTTCTGGAAGAGAAATACGTCACTTCAACAATTATGGGCTGCTTACATTTGTTCAAGAATCAACTGTCAGAGAATTAACATGGATTACTGACACAAGTGTCATACAATCAAAAGAGAGGGAGGGGATGTGATGGCTAGTGTTTCGAGACGCTAAAAGCAGCGGCCGAATCGAAATGAAGTCCAACAAAATAAGAGGGACAAACCAAGTAAAGGAGAGAGAGAGACTTGCGCTTCCAACGGACAGAGTCCGGTAACAAAAGGAAGTGAAGTCAGCCCAACGGAACGAAATAAAACTGAAAAATCTTGGGAACCGAGATAAAAAGAATTAGCACCAGACGGTGCCCAGAAAGAGTAAGAGAAGAGAAAAGATTCCCTTGTTAACCAGCACTTTCCTATTTGCAGCTAATTCCTCAAAAAATTCTCTAGCTACAGACCTTACCGGCTATAGTGCATAGTTACACTGACACTCTAGCAAAGGCGGCGAGGCGAAACTTGGGTTTAAATAGGGACCGGGCGCCGCCCACAATCAATGCCAGCTGGCCAATGAATTCGATTGTGGGCAAAACGATATCGTCCCAGACAAGAGAAACAAAGAAAGCTCGCCAGCCTCCAAAAACCATGACAGGGGAGAATAGAGGGTCTCAAGAAACTACTGAATATTGGAATTTTTTCGCAAGGTTTGCAAAGGTGTTTTAGCCTCAATTGAACTGATTGAGTGAACGTCTAGAAAATTCAGAGACAGTGCTGTTGTTATAATCCTTCTCAGGACCACTATCATGCTGTATGTAGGTGTTCTAATAGTAACTTTTCCATCATCATAACTTGTTCTCATCATATACAATGAATACTACATGACTAATGGGGAACGTACGAGGAACTAACTGCAGTAACACTTCACAATAACGTACATAAAAATGGTTTACCAGAAGTCCTCATTTGTTCCTCGATCAACTAAGTGTTAGCAAATGAATAAAATTTGATTAGTTGTCCAAAACTGCACATTAACTAAAGGTTTACAAGCAGTTCATTTTTAATTCATTCCTGAATTAAGTAATTATTAGCTTTTTTATTAATACTGATCAGGGGAAATTCAAGAGCTGCTCATTAACAAATGGTTTATCAGCAGTTAGTTCCTAATTTATCCTTCATATACAGTACAGGCCAAAAGTTTGGACACACCTTCTCATTCAATGCGTTTCCTTTATTTTCATGACTATTTACATTGTAGATTCTCACTGAAGGCATCAAAACCATGAATGAACACATGTGGAATTATGTACGTATGTATCAAACAGTTGTCCAATGGGGCTGTCGGCTGTGTATCAACCTGACTTCTGCACAACACAACTGATGGTCCCAACCCCATTGATAAGGCAAGAAATTCCACTAATTAACCCTGACAAGGCACACCTGTGAAGTCAAAACCATTTCAGGTGACTGCCTCTTGAAGCTCATCAAGAGAATGCAAAGAGTGTGCAAAGCAGTAATCAGAGCAAAGGGCGGCTACTTTGAAGAAACTAGAATATAAGACATGTTTTCAGTCACAGGTATTTCACACTTTTTTGTTATGAACATAATTCCACATGTGTTCATTCATAGTTTTGATGCCTTCAGTGAGAATCTACAATGTAAATAGTCATGAAAATAAAGGAAACGCATCGAATGAGCGGTATGTCCAAACTTTTGGCCTGTACTGTATGTTCCCTGATAACAGGTCAAATTTTGTGTACCTTATTGTGAAGTGTTACCCATTTTTCTGTCATGGGTTCCTTCGGCAGATTTCTATAAATTTTTTTGCGCTGAATTTTGTGTCTTTGCTGAACACAAAGTCCATGGTTAACACGCGCAGGGTCCACATTTTGTTCCACAAGTTGAATTACAGTTTCATGGAGCTTGGCTCCATAAAAGCCCATCAGATCAGCTGCTGTCTTACCCAGTGCATTAACACAATTGCAAACTAGCGATTTCATCATGTCGGATGTAGAACAAGCACTGTCATGATCCAGACCCGGAACTAAATATAGAGTAATGGTGGTTAATTGATAGTAATACAGTCATGACAGAGGGACTAAGGCCAGAGCAGAATGACACAGTTCAGTTCATATGGCGCAGGCTTGGGTGCGAAGGCGTATCTGTGCCCGGCCAATGGCTATCCAGAACAGCTGCCAAATGGAGTGAACGCCTTGTCAGAGCCAGACTGTCAGATTGCAAGATCATGAAGTTTAGCAGGAACACGGCCCCAATCCAAGTGACTGCAGAAGGCTTGGGAGGTTGTTCCTAACAAACTGGGCAGAGGAACAGACTGAGGAATGATTAATAGAATCACTTTCCCAATCCTAGAGACCGCAAGTACGGCTTAGGAGCTTTTTTTCTATTAAGAGATAGAAGGAAAACTACCATATATTAATACAATTAAAGATTACAAATAATTTCCAACACTGATATGCTTTTACTCAGATATTGTGAGCATTTGCGAACGGACATGTAGCAAGTGACAATCCAGCAACTTGCACCCTAGTAAGGACAGCAACTCATGCGTGAGGGAAAGGGAACATGAATGCAGCACAGCTGGTGAGGACAGCACACAGGATATAATCCAATCAAAAGAGACAAATGTAACTGTTGGACTGGAGGAGACAAAAAGGGGATTCACACAAGGGTTGGGACAAAGTGCCTAACTTTAATAGGCTGCGCCAAGAACACTTCTCCTGAGAGCAAACAGATCTACTTGTTTGGGGGGATAGAGGTCGATTCACCAAGTAATGCGTTTAGCATAAAAAGATGTGGGCCATATAAGCCACATACAAAATGATTCTCATGGCATTAAAAGGGTAAAACGGAAGTGACTTATTCGTAATTCCCCCAACACAAAATAATTATCACTTAACCCCCCCCCCAAAAGCATTTGTAGGCATTATTTATAAATAACAAAATTAAGAAAAAAAAAAGTGAAGGAAGAAAAAACAATATTAAAGATATGCTTTGTTTGAGAACAGCTCCTCAGGCAGGGATTAATTCCCTTAAATCTACCAACAACAGCATTTGTCCTAAAAGATGGTCCTGGTGAGTTGACATAAAAATGATTTCTTTGACGCAAAGCTTGCGCAGTGCCAGCTGCATTCATTAACAACACCCCCTGATGTACCGTTCAATCCACTGTGACGCAAATGCCTTTACTGCAGACCATGAAATTACCAAATGGTCTGAAGGCCATAAATATGCCATTTGTAACAGACTAAATTGCAAAGTTATTGTCACATACATTTCAGGCAAGTTAAATAAAAAAAAATGTAGATTTTTTTAAAACTATTTTTCCAAGTATAGGCTCATAATCAACTTATTTGCCAAGGGAAATGATTTTTACATTATTGGAAATGGGTTTGGTTAATGGAGGGTTAATAGGTTTCCAGACTGAGAAAGCTGGGCTGGACTTTGTGTCAGAGCTCCTGGGTGCACAGAATTCATTCTACTATTTTTTTGGGCATCATTAATGGCCAGTTTATCCAGACACTGAATTAAAGAACTTGACTATCCAGTCTCATGAGAGCATGGTTGCACATACTTGCGTAACGCAAGGCACCCAGCGAATACATTTAAAGTGCCGCCTGGTCGTAAAACTGCCCAATTATCATTGCTTAATCTGCAGATATGTCAAAACACACAATATCACCAGAGCATTAATTAGCCTGTCAGCTTTTTCCAATTCTGCCGCCTTTGTGCGCTGTATCTTTTATGACTCTTTTCCCCTTGTTGATTTTTAGGAGATTCCCTGACTGAGCAGTTTCAGGGTAAGCAGAGGGGAGGCCATGGGCCTTTAGTGCAGCACCCCTGTAATGAGGGCAGCTGCTTTGTGGCCACAGCTGAAAGTCCGCCGCCCTGAAAGGGGCATTGTGGGAAGGGAACTGGCAGAGCATCAGAGTCACTGTCAGGAATACAGAAATTCAATGTCACCAAGCAGGGACAGAAATCCATGTTATAATCAAAAAGTCCACAATTAATCAAACTAACAATGGTTAGTCATACCCCTTCTGTTATTGAACTGTAACAGAGGGAGGTATGACGAGACTGATAACCTTTACACAACTGTACCAATAACATTATCTGAAAAGACAGATTACGTAAATCGGCTCCAGGGAGCCAGGCAGCTAAAGCTATTTCATGACTTTGCTGGCATTTGCAGATATTTTCTGACATTATTTCCAAAAGCGTATCTCCTCAAAGGGGGCACAGCTCGTGCTCCCTTTGCCTCCTTCACTGAAACAACCCTGAACACAGTATGACATACGATCCCTTAATTAAAAAAAAAATAATTAAAGCAGAAACGTACGTGCAGGCGTGTGTGCGTGAGCGTGTGTGCAGGAGTTCACAGGTGTGTCAGCAGACATGTTCACGCTCTCTAGCCACAAATCCTCCTGCATAACAAGGAGCTATGTTTCCTTACCAGTGGGTTCAAAATCTCATTTAAAATCTAAAAGAATGGAGAGGACAATTTAACGAGCCACTCAAGACCTGCCTGTAAACTAGTGGTTTACGAGCAGTTAGTTCCTCATTAGTTTCCTTCTAACGGCTCAAATTTTGTGTACTTTATTGTAAAGTGCTACCAACATAACTACATGTAACCACAGAGATATACTGCACCCTGTAGAGGGGCAAAGTGTGAGAGGTATAGCATTATAAATGAGTAAATACTGTACATATACTTTTTGGGGCAGCACACATAGGTCATATGATGACGATCGCTGAGAAGATTACATCAAATGCTAACAGGTACGCAGTAAAAATTTTACTGTTTTGCAATGTTATAATAATTTATAGACTTTTAAGTGCAATCTCTTTCATGAAATCACTGCATTTGACCTTTTTCATACTAAATCACTACAATGCGCTTAGACAATGTCACACATGGTTCTTACGTTGTACTTTTTGTAACATTGCGTATGCGGTCAGCTAGTGTGTCACATGACGTCATGCACTAGCAAATCTCGCTACGTGAAAAGAGGAATGCTACAGTTTATTGGGATATAATCTGATAAAGAGTGGCTCTGAAAATAAGAACAGGACAAATGTTATTCTGTAATGGTGGGGTTGATCTGAGGTATTTTCATTGGCTGCAAAATCCTTTCTGGCAGGCCCGTAACTGTGTAAACATGTAAAACAGGACCCTACAATGCTAGCGACCAAAACAATTTCCACTATTATGTTATGTTATGGTTAAGTTCTCGACCATTAAGCCATATTTTATGGGACCATTAGTGCTCAACCATTGTGTAATATTTTACTGCCTGGTTGGATTGGTGAGAGATTTGCACCCAGAAGGTCATGATTTCCAATCTCAGTTTTGCTGCTGTGGTACCCTCAGGCACACAGCTCAGTCCCGAGCTGCTGCAGCTTTGTGCTACATATTTACCGGAGTACTGATGCGGCCCCAACCTCCCACACAAGCAGACATGGACCCCGAGGAGGAGTTATGCAGTAATTAAAAGGATTTTATTTCTGCACCGCACCAATGATTAAGAGCTGTATAATCTTGTACAAAACGGGGCTCAAATAATTGTCATCTGCTACTGTGACTGTGTATGTGTGCGCGTGTGTCTGTTTGAATGTCTCTGTGTGTGTCTGAGTTTTACCATTTGAATTCTACAGGCACAGAGGAAGTTCAACTCAGAGCAGGGAACTGTTGTTAGGAGAGAGGCCCCCCTCCCAGCCAAATGGTAATTTGAAGAGATGTCTATAATCAGCTTTTTGTGGCAGAATGTGTAGTTCTATGAGGAAGACCTGGGTAATAAATTAGATTAAAATGATCAATAAATTATAATCTAAATTCTAATTATATTAACATGAACAGTATTATAAATAAATTGTAATTATATTTAAAATTATATATTTCTTTTTTTTTTCTATAACTCAGTGGAAGACAGTTGTTCATATGTGACCCTGCCTGTGAAAACCCGGCTAAAGTCGCCAGATCTAATTTTGAGATTAAAGCCACATACTCATCTTCGATAGGATGACGATCGCCTAAATCACACAATAACTTTAAAATACTGTACATTTGTTATGACTTGGAAAAAATCACAACAAAGAAAACCAGAAAGTACAACTAAAACAAATTTATTCTTCACAAAAAAAGTTGCACAAAAAAAATATATCCACTATTCAATTCTCTAATAACACTCTGATGCCACTATTTAACTGTTGCCAAAACAAAACTCTGCTCTGCTCTTTTCTGCTGTCTGCTCTCTAGTGCTTAAAATCACAGCATTTATATGGACGAGCAACCTTCTAGAAAGATCCACAGGATTGTAGGGAAATCCCGCCCCCTCCAAGCAGGAAAGTGCCAGAAGCTTCTAGAAATCACTAGTCTTTTCTTAATGATTTTACAGACACGCCACCAGAGGGTGCCAAATGAACAAAATAAATATAGCTGACCAGCAAGGCAGCAAAACAGCATGTAACAAATCTTCATTTACAAATGAAATATAATGCTGAACAAAAAATACTCATACATAACACCTCCCCTCTTTAGGAAAAGAAAGATTTGCTAAAAGCTTTCTTTCATTAAAATTAACACAGTTTTATAATCAGAACAACTTTGAACTTTACACAAATGTATATCATTGATCATGATAACAACCATATACACAACAACCAGTGCAAGTCTCACAATCAAATAGAAAAGTAAAATTACATTTTTCACAATCAAGTAAAGAAATAAAATTACAAGCGTGAAAGTGTATCTGGGATTACATTATCTTTTCCCCTGATGTGAGAAATATCCAAATCATACTCTTGCAAAAGTAAACTCCATCTCAGTAATCTTTGATTCTTGTTTTTGATCTTGTGCAAGAATGTGAGGGGATTGTGATCACTGAAGACCTTGATGGAAGTAGCTGAGCAAGTCAAATAGACTTCAAAATGTTGAAGTCAAAACAAGTGCCAAACATTCTTTTTCAATTGTTGAGTAGTTTTTCTGATGTTTAACTTTTGGAAAAGTAACAAACAGGATGATCTACTCCATCAGTGTCTTCTTGCAGTAAAAGTGCACCTGCACCAATGTCACTGGCATCAACTGCCAACTTGAACTCCTTTTTGAAATTGGGAGATAAGAGAACTGGTGCATTTTTGAGAATAGCTTTCAGCTGGTCAAATGAATTTCGACATTTTTCATCCCAAACAAATTTTGCATTTTTCTTCAGTAAATTTGTCAAAGGTTCAGAGAGGATAGAGAAATTTTTACAGAATTTTCTGTAGTAGCCAGCCATCCCTAGAAATCTCATAAGCTATCTTTTAGTTGTTGGCTCAGGAAATTCAGTGATAACTTTGACTTTTGCATCAACTGCTTTGACTTGACCCTGACCAACAACATGACCTAAGTAAACAACTGTAGCTTTACCAAAGTCACTTTTAACAAGGTTGATAGTCAGCTTAGCATCACTCACTCCCTGAAGAGGTTTCTGATGTAGGTGAGGTGCTCTTGGAAGCTGTCGCTAGTGATGATTATGTCATTGATATAGGCCTCACATCCTGGTAGTCCAGCAATCACTCTGTTTACCAGACGTTGGAAGGTGGCCGGAGAATTTTTCATTCCAAATGGCATGACCTTGTATTGGTATAATCCCTCTGGTGTGACGAAGGCAGAGATCTCCTTCGCTCTATCTGTTAAAGGGATCTGCCAGAAGCCCTTGAGGAGATCAAATTTTGTGACATACTTTGACTGTCCAACTTTATCAATGCAGTCAGTCATCAATCCTGGGGATAGGATATGAGTCCTTTTTTGATAGAGCGTTTGCTTGCCTGTAGTTTGTCACCATTCTATATGTTCCATTGGGTTTGGGAACTAGGATGCATGGAGAAGTCACTGTAACTTGGTTCAACAGTCATTTTCAAGCAGACATTTGACTTCCTGTTTAAGGTATTTCTGCTTCTCTGGATTCATTCTGTAGGCTTGGCTTACAGGCTTGGCATCATCTTGTAGGATGACATCATGGTAAACCATATCAGTCCTTGATGGAACGTCAGGGAATATGTGACTATATTCAAATATGAGCTGCTTTAGCTACTGTTGTTGAAAAGGGTCCAGGTGGGACAACTTGCTGTCAATATTTTGAAGAATGTCTGAATTTTCAATTTTGACTGGACCAGGTTCATTTTCTAAGGGGCAGTCACAATCTTCTTAGAAATTTTCCAGTTCATCTGTATTTACCACATTGACTGGCTATTGCTGAGTGTCTCTATCAATGTATTCTTTCAGCATGTTGATGTGACACATTTGTTTTTGTTTCCTCCTTCCAGGAGTTAAAATGATGTAATTTAGATCACTGACCTTTCTGAGGACAGTGTAAGGGCCGAAATATCGGGCTCTTAGAGGGTTTCCAGGAACTGGCAAAAGTGCAAGAACTTTGTCACCTGTTTTAAAAGTTCTATCTTTTGAATGAAGGTCATATCTGGCTTTCATTTTGCCCTGAGCTTCTTTGAGATTAGACTTAGCAAAGTCACATGCCTTACAGAGACGATTACGGAAGTCAGAGACATACTGAAGCAAGTTCATTGGGACATCATCTTCAGCCAGCAACTTTTCCTTCAGTAGCTTCAGAGGTCCACGGACTGTATGCCCAAAAACGAGCTAAAAAGGACTGAACCCGAGAGACTCCTGAACAGGTTCACGGGCGGCAAACAGAAGAAGATGGATACCTTCATACCAGTCTTTCTCTGTGTCAAGGCAGTAGGTCCTTATCATGTTCTTCAGGGTTTGATGGAACCTCTCCAAAGCACCTTGACTCTCAGGATGGTAAGCTCATGACCTGTATTGTTTAATACCAAGCTCATGCATAACTTGTTGAAATATGCCAGACATGAAATTTGATCCTTGATCAGACTGACTAGACTTAGGAAGACCAACAAAGCAGAAAAACATGGTTAGTCTTCGCCTTGATATTACGAAGTGGAATTGCCTCAGGAAACCAGGTGGAAGCACACATGATAGCCAGTAAGTACTCACAACCAGACCTAGTCTTCGGCAATAGTCCAACACAGTCAATGATGATCCGACTGAAAGGTTCTTCAAAAGCCTGAATGGGCTTAAGTCGAGCCTTTGGAATATTCTGGTTCGGCTTCCCAACCATTTGACAAGTATGACAGGATTTGCAGTACTCCTGTACATCGGACCTCATGGAAGGCCAGAAGAAGTGATTCCTGACACGTTGAAGGGTCTTCTTGATACCCAAATGACCTGACATAGGATTGTCATGGGCCAGACTAAAAGTATCTTGACAATAAGACTTTGGAAGAACAATTTGATGGGTGATCATCCACTCTTCATCTGCAGGAACATCAGGTGGATGCCACTTTCTCATAAGCACACCATTTTTGTAGTAAAAACAGACAGGAACTTGAGTAGCCTCTTGTTCACTTGCAGCCTGTGGTAGAAGATGCGCTAGATCACAAGCTTGTTGTTGAATAAGTTGTTTCCGAGACAAAATGTCATTAGAATGACCTGACAAGGACAAGTCTGAAGATTTCCCAGACATCTCAGGACTGGAAGGTTCCTGATGAAAAGACTGCCCAATGAAGGTGTCAGCCAGGTTAAAGGCCAGGTCAGCATCATCTTGAATAGCCTTTTTGGCCCTAAAACGAGTAACTGCACATGAAGGATAGAGGTCTGGAATTTCCTCCTCTATAGAGTCAGATTCTTGATCAATCAAGGGAGTGTCTGTTACAACAGGGTAAGGCACAACCTTATCCCCAGCAAGATCATTACCAAGAAGCAAATGAATGCCTTTGAAAGGAAGAGAAGACCTAACACCAACAGTAACAGGCCCAGAGACCAAGTCTGATTTAAGATGAACATTATGGAGAGGTACACTTGTAAAACCACATTCTACTCCTTGAATAAGGACATTAGCCTGAGTAGACGATTTGTCCGAAAAAGGCAGAATCTCTGCAAGAATAAGAGATTAGGAAGACCCAGTATCCCTTAGAATTCGAACTGGAGCAGATGAGGAAAAATCATGTGGAAGTGAGACCAAACCATCGGGAATGAATGGCTCAAAACCCTCCATAACAGAATCAGACACAGAAGGTAGAAGATCAGGTGAACTGACCATTAAAACAAGCGATTCTCTCTTAGTGAAAGCAGTTGGCTTGGTTTCTTCTCGTTGTTGTTTTTTCTTGAGAGCATTTCACTCAGAAATAAGGTGACCTTGCTTTTTGCAGTATTGGCAGGACACAGAGGGTAAAGAATCAGAGGATTTATTCGCACTGGAAGGTTTCCCCTCAGAAGTGGCCTTAGAATCATTAGAAGTGTTATTAGAAGAAGTCTTGGACTGAAACTTGCTTTGAAATTTCGAAAAAGTGGATTTTTGGACAAAAGAAGACTTGTGAGTCAATGCATAACTGTCAGCTAAGGTAGAAACATCTTGCAAAGTATTGGCTTGTTTTTCCTCAAGGAAAGTTTCGATATCAGGCTGGATACACCTTTTTAATTCCTCAACCAAAATAAGTTGCCTCATTCTCTCAAAATCTTTTTCAACTTTCATGGAATTACACCACTGATCAAGCAACTGTTCCTTCAACCTGCCAAATTCAACATGAGTTTGACTGGCTTCCTTGCGAGAATTCCTGAATTTTTGCCTGTAAGCCTCGGGGAACAATTCATAACCCTTCAGAATGGCAGATTTGACAAAATCATAATCAGCACACTGTTGGACAGATAACTGGTTATAGATTTTTCTAGCTTTACCAGTAAGAACACTTTGTAACATCATTGTCCAATGCTCTTTTGGCCATTTCAAATTTCCAGCAATTTTTTCAAAATGGGTAAATTATTAGTCAACATCATTTTCTAAGACAGGAGGAACAAGTCTGATGTGTTTAACCACATCAAAATGATCAGAAAGTCCAAAAGATTTTGAAACGGTACCTGCTTCTATTTTCTTCATTTCCAATTCGTACTGCATTCTTTTTTCTTCTAGTTCTCTCTCCTTCTCCAACCTTCTTTCTTCCAGTTCTCTTTCCTTCTCCCTCTCCAACCTTCTCTCTTCCAGCTCTAGTTGTTTTTGGCATAGCTGGAATTCAAGTCTTTGCAGCTCCGTTGCAGGCACTTCCACACCTTTAATTAATTCTGCTGCTTCTTCCCCAAAGATATCTTCATCGATGAAATGTTGCACCAAAATGTTGAATATTTCTTGTTTCTTCATTGATGACTTCACATCAGATAATCCAAGGGTTGAGGCTATTTGCAGCAAGTCCTTCTTCTTTGCCAGCACAATTAATTCCTGGGTTGGAGTTTTCAAAAAACTTTCCACATCAAAAGTCATGATTGCTGGTTTTTAAACTAGTCACAAGATTTAAAATAATATTCTTTGGTGAATCCAATCTCGGTGGAACCTCCAATTTGTTATGACTTGAAAAAATCACAACAAAAAAAACCAGAAAGTACAACTAAAACAAACTTATTCTTCACAATAAGAGTTGTCCAAAAAATATATATATATCCACTATTCAATTCTCTAATAACGCGCTGTTGCAAAAATAAAACTCTGCTCTGCTCTCTTCTGCTGTCTGCTCTCTCGTGCTTAAAATCACAGCATTTATATAGACTAGCAACCTTCTAGAAAGATCCACAGGATTCTAGGGAAATCCCGCCCCCTCCAAGCAGGAAAGTGCCAGAAGCTTCTAGAAATCACTAGTCTTTTCTTAATGATCTTACAGACACGCCACCAGAGGCTGCCAAATGAACAAAATAAATATAGCTGACCAGCAAGGCAGCAAAACAGCATGCAACAAATCTTCATTTACAAATGAAATATAATGCTGTACAAAAAATACTCATACATAACACCTTATGGATTAATCTCTCCGCAATGCAGTTATGCCTTTGAAAAAAAATAACTACATTAGGAAATGTTTGTATTTGACCGCCAAAGTGTGTAACCCTATTTCTTTTCGCTCGCCAAAAAAAAACACACACTCATTTCTATGACGTAGTACAAATGATAGCGATAATAGCGAATCGCTATTATAGCGAATAGCGATTTTTAAGCAAATATGACACACGTACATCAAGTCTACTACCATCCTATTACAGTAGAGTCATCCAAACATCGCAAACATTTCTATATGTCATATTTGTTAGGCTATTTACCTTGTGCAAATCCAAAAGACGACGACTTGGCTTCCTTGTTCGTTGCGCGACCAAGGACTGCGCGACACGCTTATTTTTCCTTCCAGGTCTATTTTTAGCAACTGGCCGACAAGGGAAACCTCCTCAATAGTTTTATCTATATGGCTGGACCTGGGGGTTCTAAAATCGTGCGATTGTTTGTATTCGTTATATCTAGCCACTACGAACATAGGAAAGTTCTCTAAAAAAAATTCTCAAAATTAAGTCTTAATTAGTGAATCCGTGAGTATGTGGCTTTAAGGCCGTCAAGTAGTCCCTATGATTAAAAAAAATGTGAAAAATATGAGATTTGAGTTTATTCGTGTAAACGATGGGTTACTTATTGGGGTTTCAAAATACAGTGTTCAAAAACTCATTTCTAACACCATACATATTAAAATTAATGAATTTATTGACACTACGTTTACGTTTTTTAACGGAGAAATACCGGAGGTTGGTTTCCGCTAGTCTCGTTTCAATTGGCTTTAGTTTACCCTCGGCAAATAAACACTCGGTAGTTTGGGTGTCATTCGGTTTAAGCAGTTCTTTTCAACCTTTGAAAATGAATGGAGACCATAATATAAATGCGCACCATGGTAAAGAAGGTTGTTTCGTTGTATGGCAGAAGAATTGCGACTTAAGCGGGTGCGGGTCTCCCCTTGGATTATGTCGCATCACCTCGGAAATGTCCGCAATTAGGTGTTTGCGTTTATAGATGAACATCTTGTGAAGCTAACCAGCCTAGTTTGAAGACATGTCATGCCAGCTACTACGCAAAACAATTTGGTGTTTGGACATTGACGACATGCAGACCCATCGTTCTGGGGTGCGTTTCCCAAAAGCGTAGTTTCTAACTAAGTTAGCAATTTACAATGTTCGTCCATTCACAGTCAATGGGTCCAACTATGTAAGTTACCATCTGTTATTTTGGTAAACTCATCCCTGAAAGTATCTTTTTATCCGATATTGTGGCGGCACCCGAAACACGAGAACGCAGCATTTCTGGGATATTATACAAATGTTATGCCATAGCCTTAGAGCTGAAAGAGATTTTGGAATTGATTTGCAATTTTACTAATAAAATATACAAATTATCTCAATAGAATTATTTTTGCTCCGTTATTGCGGTTGCAGTTAAGTTTATTTCTGCTGTTGCAGTAAAGTTTACATGATACACCTTCCTGCCATGCATTTCAATGGGATTTATGCTTTTTGGTCATGCGCATAAAAAGACTGATTTTGTCAAACTACAAAACTTTTCTAATGTATGTATCATACGTGGATGAAAAGAGGAGAATGTAAGCTTTAATTTGGTATATGACACATAGTCCGGAAAATTATGGTTCAAAAGTATGGCTGTTTTAAAAATGTACTTATTTTCAAATCGTAATTTCTTGAAAAACAGTTTATCTGAGCCTGATATTTGCCAGAACTTTAAAATGACCTTTCTCGATCAATATTAGAGAAAGTATTATTTTTCACAGAATATTCCTTACTTGATGTAGAATGACTTTGTGTAAAAAACTGTAAATCATCAAAAAATGACTTTAGCTGGGTTATCGCAGGCAGGGTCACATATTGCATCAGCTCCCTCATTTTTTTTTTAACATGCAGTAACTTTGGGGGAGAGAAGACAGAGCATTTCCTGTTTACCATGGCAACTGCAGCTTTACTGAGGATACTGCCAGAAATTTTCTCCGAAAAGTATCGACAGATGTGGATGTGTCATATCACGCATATACACCCAGGCACACGTGAAAAACAATGCAAGAGGAGAGTGATAGTGGCACTGCTATTCACAAACACAGAAACTCACCGCATTTCATAATATACTGTATTGTGCTCAAACTAACACTTTTTAATGCGGAGCTTTAGTCAACATTATCGATTTTGCCAGTCATTCCTGAAATCCAACAGGCTGAGAATCTCCCTCGTGCCTTCATTAGCTCATGAGGAGAGGCATGTTTAGTCATAGACCCTCCCCCAAGTGTTAAACAAACCAAACCACGGGGAGTAGCATGCTTTTCAGCGCTCAGAGTAAGAGGATAAGCATTCTTCAAAAGTTATCCCATGAATCATGCATGGGAATTCAGGCATGTGTGTGTGAGCGCATATGTTTGTGTGAGTCTTTGTGTGCCTATGTGTTTACAATTGCATCTGCATGTGTTGGGCGCATGAAGGAATTACGGGCTGTCGTCTTAGTAACAGCAGGGTTTAGGCTCATTAACGCCTAAACTCCGCGACTGGTGTGGTATCTCCCCGAGAGCGTTCACTTCCTCCAGTGTTTCAACTTACTCAATTGCATTTGTTCAATTATAGCAACCTATTCCCTTACGCTGAAATAGAGCACCTATTCACAATTACAAAAGTATATATTAATGCTTTTCCGCCTCTGCTGAACTACAGTGCCTCTTCACTGCTACTAAAATAGAGCACTTTCTCACTTACACGGAAGTATTACACTTAGCCCGTTAAATATGTATGTGTGTATATCTATATATATTTATAACATAAATATAACATCACATGTACTGAAATATGACACCATTTCACTTACACTGAATTGCAACACCTGTTCATTTGAGGCGAAATACAGCACCTATTCTGAACGAATACTAATTCTGATAGGACACTTTGTCAAAGAGAATATTTATTAAAAGCATACAAGAATACATTGAGTTTGGCGGTATGGCTCTGCTCAAGAGATCCCTGCCCGTCCAGCATGGAACCGAAGGCAGGGAGCTGCTATTAACCCCCCTTCCATCGAACAGAGCCAACAGCAACTGAAGAGACATTGTTATTGAATGACAGTTTAGTCATGAAAGACAAGATTACAGAATGGGACGGGAGGAGCTGGGGAGGAGGAGGGATGTTAAGCGTACTGTACATACTGCAGAGCCTCTGCTCAGAATGAGAGCTTAAGTAAACTAGCATATCAATCAAGCAATCATGTGACGGCAAATCACATGACATCCATGAGCACTCAGGTGATTCTCAAGCTCGAGAAGCGGCTCCTATAGTTTGCAAGCTTGACTCCGTGCCTATCAGAATTTACGACAAGCTCCATTTCATTTATATAAAAATATAATGTCTACTCACTAAAACTGCAGAATAACATGTATTCACTTATTCTAGCAAATACTGTTCACTAATAATGAAATGTAATATCTATTCACACATACCAAAACCATACTTTGTTCACTTATCCGGAAAAATAAAATCTATTCCCTTCTCCTGAAAAATAACACATACTATTCCCTTGTACAAAAAAATATCAATGTGTATGCCAAAAAATAATGTACAATCATATATTACGCAGGTATGCAAAATTTGTTCACTTTCACTGACTAAAATGACCTATTAAAAAAAACACTGAATATGTATTGACCATAGCAGATCTTGCTTTTAAATAAAGTTAGTTTTTCATAGTTCAAACCCACATTGTTCAATATAAGAGACCTCTATTTTTACTCTCTGACAATTCAGACCAGACAACAAAATAATATCAATCTGTGGGGACAGGGGGTGGGGTTGCTGCTCCCATGATTGTGATTAACAGCCACCTCACAGTACCTCATTCTGCCAGAAATTCAGTGTTTTCCCCAAAAAAGCATTTCTGCTCTGGACAGTATGACAGATATGAGACATAAATCTTATCTTCATCGAAGTGTTTTATGTACAGGAACAGTCGAGCTCCATCACGCTCCCTGTTTTAGAAATACGTAAAACCAAAGCAGCGGGACTGACAACTTATTTGCATGTGTCCACACAAATGCACCAGATTTATGGCAGTGTAGTTAAAGGTAGTTGAGTAGAACTGAGGTAGCGATCAGGTGCTTGTGATGTTGTAGTGGTGGGGTAGTCAAGATCTCATAAACAGAGAGTAAATATGTATTAGGGTGGCAATCTACTGTTGAAGCAGACATGATGTTGTAAAGGAGCGGTAAGTGATCTCATATTCAGGTTGTAGTGAGCAATAGTGGTTACCCCCCCCCCCCCCCCCCACCACCACACACACACACACACACACACACACACACACACACACACACACACACACACAAAACAGTCCAGGCTAGACAGGAAGAAAATGGAGTCAAGGAGACATTGAGAACATTTCATATACAGTTTAGAAAAACGGTACTAAGGGAGTTCACTCAGTCCTTTGATTGAGGGCGCACATAAGCGCGCACGCACACACACACACACACACACACAAACAGGAATTCACTGGCGAGCTTTATTTCAGACAATGAATCAGTTTCAGTATTGATTTTATATTTTTCTTTCCTTCATGCAGCCGAATCATCCTAACGTGAGCCAGTGTGTGTACGTTTAAATGGTCTTTAAATGGGTTATGGGCCGACCCTATCAATCTTCCTCGTTTCCATCTCTGAGCTGTTAAATTATTGTACTGTGGGGATCGGCATCAGAGACAGGAAGAGTGGAGGCCTGTACTGGCTCAGACCTGATTAGAGCAATTACCCAGACAAATGTGCACTTTTACAGGTACCATGGGGTCAATTCTCATTTCATATTTCATTGTTCATTCCCAGCGGAGAAGCATTGGGTGAGATCAGATGATGTGATGTTAAATGTAGCCACAGAGGCGCGTTCACGCAACTGTTACTCGTGTCATCACTCCTTTCCCATCAACACACTCCCCATCCCCTTATTTAACTCCCCAAAGCTGCTCATAATGGGATTTGACTTCTGAAAAGACGATTTAAAAAAAAAAATGCGAAAGCGTGCAATAGCATTGCGCCCAACATGGCATACCCACAGCGATGTTATTCGTCACATTGCCACAAACTCCATCAAAGCCCAATAATGCCCTCAACACAAAGTAGTTAACAAAAGTAACATATTTTCATTGAATTTAGGGCTGCATTGTTCAGAGACATTGTCTTAATACAGTACGACGTTGCGAGAATACCTGGGCACGGTAAAACGAGGCAGCACTGAAACACTAAAAAATAAATATATAAATAAATGGGGGGGGAGTCCATAGGAGGGAAATAAACAACTAAAAACTGTTCCCTTGGGCGCTGAGCCCTCAGTGGGAAGCCTGGGGTGTCAGTAGTCATTTAAGCTAAATTGTAATAGGGAGGTAATGTGGAACCTACTGGAGCGCATAATCAGGGCAGCGGGGTGGATTACAGCCAGAGGTATTCGACTCGCTGCGAAAAGTTCAAGAATCTGTCTGTTAGGCCTCCTCAGCTGTGAAAAGTATTTAAAATTACAAAGCAATGAAGGCCCCACCATTACTGCGCTGTAAGAGGCCAGCATTCAGCCAAAATTTTCCCGCTCAGGAGGCTCCGTTCAAAATTCTATGCGACTTCCAATGAGTAACCTTATCTGTGCTGACATTTTAAGACAGAAAATATGCTTTCAGTGGAAATTCTGAGACCGGTGACTCACCTTCAGCGCTGTTCTAACAAGAAGATCATGGACTTTTGTCAAGGAGTTTGATGTAGAGCAGCAGGATGGATGGAGAACAAGAACCACAAAAAAAGGTTTTACTCGCTCCAGAGAAAGCATGTAGAATGTAAATGGAAATCTCTAATTCAGAGTGAATTTCAATTCTAATATGGAAAAAGTATCCAGATTCATTTTTTAAACTAACTACAAGGAGTAAGGATGTGCATTATGGTTCCAGAGAGTTTTGTTCCAGTTTGTTCTTACAGTAACAGACATTCAGAAACCTGGATTATGGTCATGATCATTGCAGAATAACTCTTACTGTAAGTCTGGTTTCTGCATAACTCTTACTTTAATCCCAGTTTCTGAGTAGCTTTGACTGTAATCTTGGTTTCTGTACAGATCTTATAACCTCACTTCCAAAAGAACTGGGACAATATGTGAACTGCACATAAAAACAGAATTAAGTGATTCTGAAATAATATTTCTCCAATTTTTAGCTGAAAACAGCACCAAGTAAAAATATTAGATATTTCGCCTTATCACTCATATTTATTTTTGTAAATACTCTCTATTTCTAATATGATGCCAGTAACCCCTTCCAAAACAATTATCATGAAGAAACGGAAAGACTGAGGAAGCTGTGGAATCCTCAGAGAAAAAAAACTGGAACATTCCACGGGTAAACAGGTGAATAGGTACAGTGCTGTGAAAAAGCATTTGCCCCTTTCTGATTTATTTTATTTTATCTTATTTGTCATATTTAAATGTTTCAGACCATTCCACAAATTTTTTTTTCTTTTTAATTTGGAATCTCCAATCCCACCCAAATCTGGAATGCCCAATTGGTGAACTATGTACAAAGCTTGCTCGTATTCGACCCCTTGCTGTCAACTCAGGATAATGAGGACAGTTCACGGCTCTCCTCCAAAGCACGTGCCTGTCAACCACTGATTCTTATACACTCATTGGTTGAATCCTCATAAGTTCAGAACAAGGGTGGAGGATACCCGGACATGAACAAACCCAGAGTCTTCCTGACAAGCGCCCGTCTGGCCAACAGGAGGCGCTGGAGCAACGAACAAAACTATTATTGTATCCCCTAATCCGACAGTCCCTTCCCAATTTGGAACCCTATAGCGCGGTGGCCAATTGTGCGCTACTCTGAAAAAGCTGCCGACCCCGCGACGTGATAGTCACCTCCGCACTGTAGCGCAGTGCCTTAACCGAGTGAGCTATCCAGCAGCTCCATTCCACTAATTTTAATATAAGACAAAGACAGTATGAGTAAATGATCATTTAATTTACTGAAGTTACAGAGTTATTCAAAACCTATACCACGGTCTGAATGAACTAGATCTTGATTGGCTACTAAGTGTACATCACTTTTTGATATTCAACCAACCAAGTAGTTCCAATAAAATGTCAGCTCATCATTTTAAATTAAGGCGCTGACAACAGCCAGTGCCTAAAAACCATAGCAACTGGGACACAGCCAGAACACTAATTACAGGATAACAAGCTGTCTTGAAGACAAGCAGTGCCCATCATGGCCAGTGCCCAGCAGTCAAACACCATCCTGCAGAGGCCTCCACGTTAGTCTTATTAATATCTCTATTGAATTACGTAATAAATGGAAACATCAGAATTAAAATTAAAGAGGACTAGCTTCCTGTAGAATATTGGATTATTTTTCCTGCAGTGGGTCATTGCTTTGTCTGGTGCGTTAATTCAGTTTTTTTTTTTTTCCTTTTTTATTGTAGCAATATGTTTTCCATTTGCCAATATGTGGAGCAGAATTGATTTTTGATGTTTATGAATTCAAAAATATATAAAAACATTAATCACTTGTTTGTGAAAATTACTTTTACAGTTTATTAACCGTATGCAGTGTTATTGACCTTTAATCTTGCTAGCACTACGTATGCTTTTTCACAGCTGAGCCAAAGGGTTCTGAACTGAAGTGACTAGTTTGTCCCCCAAAAACTGAGTTATGGCTTTAGAAAAACTTTAGATTTTGACTGCAAAATGCATGAAAATATAAATGAGTTGTCTTCATTTTCTTCCATCCCGTCCAAGGTGTCTATTATCAGGAAATAATGTAGCAACCATCCAACGACTCCACAACGTCCATTTAATGCCTCACGATGGGCACCTCATCAGGCATTATATTTTACATAAATAACCTATGTGAAAAAAATAATTGCTTCCCTAAAACTCATCACTGGTCATGTCATCCTCGCTGGCAACAACTGCAATAAAACATTAATGATGGCAAAAAGTTGTTTGCATCACTGACAAGGCATTTCCACGAACTCTTCTTCACATAATTGTTTTAATTAAACCACAATGGAGGGCTTTCAAGCACTAACTGCCTGTTTAAGGTTATGCTACAGCATCTTAAACAAATTCAAGTCAGGACTTTGACCAGCCACTTAAAACCCTTAATTTTTTTTTCTTCCTCCTCTTCTTTTTTGGGCTATTCAGAGGTGAACTTACCCCCGTCTTTCAGATTATTGACCTGGTGCATAACCCAAATGTGCTTGAGCTTTAGGTCACAAATTGATGGCTAGACAGGCTTTCTTCAGGATTTCCTGATGGAAAGCAGAATTCATGGTTCCATATATTATGGCAAGTAGCACAGGTCTTGAAGCAGCAAAGAAGCCCCAGACCATCACACAGCCATCACCGTATTTGACTGTTGGTATGATCTTCTTATTTCAGAATGCTGTGTTAGCTTGACTCCTGATGTCACAGGATCTGCGTATTCAAAAAAGTCTTACTTTTGACTCATCAGTCCACAGAATATATCCCAAAAGTCCTAGGGGTCATCAAGATTACTGTCAGGTAATTTTTTGTCAAATGTGAGATGAGCCTTCGTGTTCTTTTTAGTCGGTGGTGTTTTTGCCGTGCAGTTCTCCCACGGACACCGTTTTTACCGAGTCTCTTTCTTATTGCGAAACTGTGAATGCTGACCTCAACTAAATGCAAGAGATGAATTTCTTCAGATGTTAGTCTGGGTTCTTTTGTGACCTCCTGGATAAGTCGTCAATGTGCGCCTGGAGGAATTTTGATTGGCCAGCCACTCCTGGAAGGTTTCGTCACTGTTCCAACTTTTCTCCATTTGCAGATATTGGCTCTCACGGTGGTTCACTGGAGTCCCGGTGCCTTGAAAATGACTTTGTAAGGTCTTGCTTGTTTATTATCTGTCCTTCAAGGTCTTTGGATCACAGCATTATGTGCTATTTTTTGCCGGCTTCACATTGCCAGACAGGTTTTATTTAAGTGATGTCTTGATTCAGTAGGTTCTGGCAGTAATCATGCCTGGGTGTGTGGAGTGAAATTGAACCCAATTTTCAATTAAATTTGTTAAATAGGTTGATTTAGTAACCAAAGGGCAATCACTATTTATCAAAGGGCCAGGTAGGGATGGATGACATTTTTCCTTCAATATTTGAAATCATAATTTAAAAATTCCAGTCAGAGGTGAGAATGGACCCAGGTGCAGACAGAAGTGGAATTGCAAAAATTTAATTCTAAAAATCAGGGTCAAGCAGTTCGCATTAAAACCAGAGGTAAAAATGCAGTACACAAACACTTGACATGAGCAAGGTCAAAATGCAGGCAGAAGATCAAAAACCAGAAGGCAAAAAGACACCAAGGACAATCCAATTTGAAAACAGGGACAAAGAGAAAAAAAAAAAGATTCAAGAAGACTAAACTCGAGAAGAGGCTGCTAAGTAACTGTAGGGAAAAACAGAGAGAGACACTAGTCCTGGACAAAGGAAACTCTAAATCAACCAAATCACAGGGGAGAACTGAGGGCGGGTGTGCAGAAACAGGGAAACAGAACTAGGGGCGTGGTTACAAGCATGCAAATAGTGAAGAGATGCAGGGCAGGTGAGGAGGCAGGCAGGAAGCCAATCCAGGAAATTAAAACAGGTGTCTGTCAGGGGAACAAAGCAGAAGAGAGTGTGGTTAAAATGGGGAATCATCAAGAGAACAGAGAGAACTAGAAAGAGGGAATTGGAAACACAAAGAATATGAAATGAAATAAACAGAACAATGAAAAATGGTCAAGTAAATACTTGACATAAAATGGAGTGACGATAACGATATCATCCCGGACGAGAGCAACAAAGCTCTCAATCTTTCCAAACCATATCAACGTGCCCTGGCTACCTAGCCAGTGAGCCTGGCTCTTTGGCGATGTGGTCAGCGCGTGCACTCTTACCTGGGAGTTTGGGGTTTGCATGTGATGCACTGTGATGTCCCCCGCCCCCAGATAAAGTCTACAGAGTTGAGACTGTGTCAGAGTTGAAACAGTTGTGTTTCAGAGTTAGGTAGTCACAGAATTATGGAATTGCGGAATTGTTAGCAGTGGGTAAAAAAGCATGTCCACTGCTTTTGTTGGAGACATAATAACAGGACATAACTAAACACAATAGCACCTGCATTTTGTGTTTACTGGGGTTATCTTAGGAGGCATTTCTAGTGACAAGACCCATCAACTGTCACATCTCTCTCCCTCTTTTGGGAGCATGTCCTCACACTCCATGCTTTATGCACGCTGCCATCCACTGGCATTCCTTTAATCCCGCCGATTACGCCAGAATGTGGCAGGCGGAAGGAGGAATCAGGCGGGGGACTGAACCCCAAACTCCCAAGTAAGAGTGCACGCGCTGACCACATCGCCAAAGAGCCAGGCTCACTGGCTAGGTAGCCAGGGCACGTTGTCATGGTTTGGAAAGATTGAGAGCTTTGTTGCTCTCGTCCGGGACGATATCGTTGTGCGCCCTATCTGATTCCTGGGCCAGCTGGCATTAATTGGGGGCATTTCCCCAGATTCTATTTAAGCTCCTGTTCTGCCTCACACTCGTTGTTAGAGCATCACTGTTTCTTTGGCGCTTTAGCTGGTATTGTCTCTAGAGAGAGTATTGTCAGGGACTTAGCTGCATAACAGAATTATTGTTAGTGAGTAAGGGAATCTTTGGTTTATTTTCCCTTTTTTTTGTTTTCCTCAAGCTCGCCTGTTTTCTACCATGGATGGCATCTGGTCAGTTGGTAGCGCGAGTCTCGTCATTTCTATTCTATTCATTTAAAATCGACATCCCCTTCCGTTAATGAACTCCGTGTTTGAACGTCTGCAGCAGGCGTCATTTTTTACGAAGCTAGATCTTCGTAATGTGTATAATTTGATTCGCATTCCAGAGGGGGACAAATGGAAAACGGCTTTTAACACTCATGACGGGTACTATGAATATTTGGTCTTACCGTTCGAGCTTGTTAACGCCCCCTCGGTGTTTCAGGCATTCGTCAATGATGTGCTCCGAAAGATGTTGGAGAAATTCGTCTTTGTTTATCTTGAAGACATTTTGATTTTTTCTTGAATACTCTTGGAGCACAAACAACACATTAGACGCGTACTTGAAGCCCTGCTCAAAGCCAAACTTTTGTTAAAGCCGAAAAGTGTGTTTTTCACGCCCAAACTGTCTCGTTCTTGGGCTTTATTATTTCTCAGGGGTCTGTGTGGATGGACCCAGACAAGGTGGCTGCAGTCAGGAATTAGCCTGCGCCGCAGAGTGTTAAAGAGGTTCAACGCTTTCTGGGCTTTGCCAATTTTTATAAGAGGTTTATTCGTAATTTTAGCGCGGTTGCTGCCCCAATTATTGCGCTCACAAAAAGAATGCCTCCTCAGCGCTTTTTTGGTCTCCTTCGTTTAATGCTGCCTTTCAGGAATTAAAAAGACTTTTTAGCTTAGAGCCTATTTTGGTTTTGCCTGATCCCTCCCTCACATTTGTTGTGGAGGCAGATGCTTCAGAGGTGGGCGTGGGTGCTATTTTGTCCCAGCATCCTCGTTGGGATAATAAGCTTCACCCATGCACGTACTTCTCCCGGTCTTTATCCTCCGCGGAATGCAATTATAGTATTGGTGACCGGGAGTTATTAGCGGTCAAGTTGGCCCTCGAGGAGTGGCGCCACTGGTTGGAGGGAGCTGAGCACCCTTTTGTGGTTTGGACCAACCATAAAAACCTCCAATATATTCAGCAAACCAAGCGGCGTAATTCCCGGCAGGCATTGTTCTTTAACCGCTTTAATTTCACACTCACATGTCGCCCAGGCTGTAAAAATATTAAGTCTGACGCCCTGTCACGAATGTATGAACGCACTGATCGTGATCCTACCCCGGAGCCTGTTATTCCTTCTGCGCAGATCGTGGCACCCATTCAATGGGAGATTGAGGCGGTAGTCCAGAAGGTGTTGATAGCTGATCCCGGTCCTGGGGGGGAGCCTCCTGGCCGTTTATTTGTTCTGCTTGGGGTTAGGTCACAGGTCGTTCAGCGGGGACATTCTTCCCGCTTAGCTGGGCAACCGGGGGCCCATCGGACCAAGCAGTTCCTGGCTCAACGTTTTTGGTGGCCAGATATGATGAAGGACATTCGGGAGTTTGTTGCTGCCTGTGGCGTATGTTCCAGGAATAAGACTTCCCACCTCCCTCCCTATGGCCTGCTGCAACCTTTGCCCATTCCCAGGCACCCCTGGTTGCATATTGCACTCGATTTTATTACGGGGTTGCCTGTATCAGACGGCAACACTGTCATTTTGGTAGTGGTTGACCGTTTTTCTAAAGCGGCTCATTTTGTTGCGCTACCCACGCTGCCTTCGGCGCGGGAGACAGCGCATCTTGTGGTTAACAATGTGTTCCGATTACAAGGGCTTCCGCAGGATATCATCTCTCCTCGGGGTTTCACCCGGAGACCAACGGGCAGACGGAATGGACTAATCAGTCTCTAGAAAACACTCTTCGATGTTTGGCAGCGGATAATCCCTCGTCGTGGAGTCGATTTTTAGCTTGGGCCAAATACTCCCATAACTCTATGTGTAATTCCTCCATGGGGCTTCCCCGATTGAGGCCCAAGTGGGTTACCAACCCCTACTATTTTCGGAGACTGAGAATGACTCCGAGATTCCCTAGTAAATCATTTTATTCGTCATTGTCGGTCGTTTTGGGCTAAGGCCCAATCTTCGCTGTTGCGTTCGAGGCGCACACAAAAATCCTTCGCTGATAGAAAGCGTCGTTTGGCCCCGTCTTATCGGGTTGGGCAGAGGGTTTGGCTGTCTACCCGGGACCTCCCCTTGAAGGTGGAATCCCGCAAAGTGGCGCCCGCCATATAGGCCTGTTCAAAATAGTGTGGAAGATCAATCTAGTCATGGTCCAGTTGAAGCTCCCGAGATCTTACGCATACATCTGTCAATCCACGTCTCTCGGATTAAGCCGGTTAACACTAGCGTCCTGTCACCTGCCGACACACCTCCGCTGCCACCGCGAATGGTGGAGGAGGGGCCGGTTTACACCGTGCAGCGCATTCTCGCTGAGAGGCGTGTTGGTCGGGGGGTCCAGTTCCTCGTGGATTGGGAAGGACATGGTCCCGAGGGGCGCTGCTGGGTCCCTTTGCGAGATATTCTGGACCCCTTCAATTCCGCCAGAAATCATGTGATTTGTAATCTTGCAACTGTGTGGGCGAATCCCTTAAAAGTGAGTACTGTAAATTGAGCTCCAAAAAAGTCTGCAATGCGAGTGCAAATATACATCCTCGAAAGTTTCCAAATAAAGATTTAACCTCTCAAAATTCAAGTTTGAACATTTCAACACCTTTTAGCTAACATTTGCAGACCATTTTCCTGATCATCATTTATGAGATTTAAAAATGGGAAAATACACTAAATGCAGTGGGAGAACAGTCCCAAATTTAAAAGTCTGTACATATGTTGCCAAAACGCTGTAAAAAGAGCAAAACTTCCAAAACTTTTTTCAGTTTTTTTTTTTTTTGCAGTTTTGAAATATGGCAAGATATTCAACCCATACTGTGCCTGTGAGCACATTTCATTGTGACATAAAATGCAAGTTATGGCTATATGACACAGAGAGGCAGTTGTACATTAACACCATTCAGAAACAGAACTGACTCCTCTGGGCTTGAGCACCAGATGGGGATATGGAAAGCGATGCCGTGTTGCCTGATCAGTCCATCAATCAAATTATTTCAGGAAATAATGGAAGTTGTTGTTCTCAGAGCCAAAAGAAGGACCACTATGACTGTTCAAACGGCAGCGTCTGTCGTGGTCTGGGGCTGCATTAGAGCAGCATGGGCAATCTGCACATCTGCGAAGGAAAGACTGACACAGAAGGGTATAAGCGAATTTTGGAACAGCACAGGTGCCTCCCAGACATCATTTTCAGGAACGCCCCTGTTTGTTCCATCAGAATGACGCCAAGGCAACACCCCTATTGTATGAAACTAGCATGGTTTTGTTCTCACAGACTGTGGGTACTGCCTGCGGCTCGGTCCTGCACCCAATTAAAAACCTGTGACAGATTATGAAGTGCAAAATACTACAGTGGAGATCCCAGACTGTTGACTAATTGAAGTCCAACATCAGGCAAGACTGGAAAGCTCTCTGAACTCCAATTATTAGTATCCTCAGTTCCAAGATGAACGCTGAGTGATACTAAGAGGGGAACACAACCCAATTTTACTGGAACGTGTCGTAGACACAAAATTGTGAAATTTTTGAAAAACAATAATGTTGATGAATATTATAAGTTGTTAAAATATTACTTGTCTTTGTACCTCTTTTCAAATCAAGTCAAAAGGGATATGCAAATGACTGTTTGCTGTTTTTATTTACATTTTACACATTGTCTAAGTTTTTTTTTTAAACTGAGGTGGTACTTTGATTCTGTTTTTAACTCTTTGAAGAAAAATTCATCACTGTTCTATCACTCAATCTGCTGTAAAAGCAAATCTTTATGCGTGTCTTGCCATCGTTCTGTTCTAGAGTTGCTTTGAGATACCATAAGTGATTGTCAAATTAGCATTTGAATTTTTCTTCAACATTCTCATAACATATTTCTGATTGTATTCCTGAAAGGGTTAATAATCAAAAACACTTATTTCAATCCTAGTTGTTTCAGACTAATGCATATTTCTGTTTAAATTCCATTTCCTTAACTGTTTGCAACACTAACAACAGTTCAGTACTGATGTCTAAATAACCCTTTTACTTTAAACCAGGTTATGGATGAAGTTACAACCCTTTTCAATCATGTAACTGTCATCCTGTGATTGACTGACATAATACAAGATTGTGTGCATGATGACTTTAAACCCTTGTGTCTAATTAGGCTTTTAAATTGCACTCAGAGAATGCTAAACAGCATATTTGGAGGTATACTGGTGTTCTCCTGAGATTGACTTCACTGTGGTACAATCCCATTATTTCATAGCCTTTTTGTTAACATTCAGAGACACCAAAGACCTAAACACACTGAGCCAGGCATAAAAAGATGGAAGATCACAGCCGCAAAGAAGTGCATGCCAGCAATAGGTGGTATAAACAACGATAATCATATGAATTATGCACTATAATCTCATGATAAAGATATATGAATTCCGCATTACCACCTACAGCTTCAACCATTAATTATGCTGTCAGTAATCTATATCCATGCATAAAAGAGATAGAGAGTGGTTATTATATAAAACAGCCACTCTCTGTTACGGATCCCACACTGATACAGTGCTCTGACAGTATAATTACCATGAATCCCCTCGTAGTCAAACACACTTATGCTGGAAAAATGATTGGTGCCAAACCCAAGACTTGAAATGAAAAAGTCTACTATGTTTCAATTAGCAGATTATTAAAATAACAAACGCCCACCTTGTATTGATCCTCTGAGTGATTAATTATTGTTTAGGCATGATTTTGAATGTATTGAACAAGAGAATTAGTATTTCTCTTGTTTTGCGATATCTCAGAGCACTAATACCATCACTCAGCTCTGTACAATAATCCTGTAACACTCAGACAGGCCTGAGCACAACTCTCTTCACACTGAGACAGAGCTGACACTGAGCATTAACCCCATCACATACAGACAACACTGAGCACTAATCACTCCACATAAGAAAACTCTGAGCACTAAGCTTGAAACGCAAAACAACACTGAGCACTAATCACATTACACTAAAGGAGCTCTGAGCAGGAATCACATTACACTGAGAGAGCTCTGAGCACTAACCACATTACACTGAGAGAGCTCTGAGCACTAACCACAGTACACTCAGAGAGCTCTGAGCAGGAATCACATTACACCAAGAGAGATCCGTGCGCTAATCCTGTGTGATAGAAACAGCACTGAATACTGACCTGTGCTCTCTGTCAACTAAGCAGTTGTACTTGAAAAACGTGCGCTGAGCTGGCCTGTAATTTAATTTACTTGCTGACATATAAGATAGCCCTTTCTTCAGTGGAATCACTGGATGGTTTACACGGAGATTACACATCAGTGTAACGTTTTTTCTGCAATCGCTCCGAATGTTATTTATTGTTTCTGGGTCTCAAAGGCATGATTACCTGCATAAGAGAAATGTCTGCCGTGGCCTTTACACATGAAACATTTTCCAGATCAAATCAGTAACATAGAGCACTAATGCCTCCATCCCCTACATTTAACACACACACGCGCACACACACGCACACACACACACACACACACACACACACACATACACATGCAAACACACACACACACACACACACACACACACACACATATACATACATGAACAAACAAAACAGCAAACCCATGGATCCACAAACAAAAACACTCTCAAACAAATGTATGCACAGCAATAGACACACATCCAGAAGGACGGAGATGCAGTTAACCTTTTTCTAGCGCAATTCAGTTTCAAGAAACCCATTTTTTACACGTATATGGCAGTAACATCAGGGTTAAATGGCCCACATCTTTTCATTACCTGATGAATCAAGCACTATGCCCACAAACCCCTCCGCACTTTGCGTGGGGAGTGTTCAGACAGCTGTGTCCTCCGCAGACGTGATGCCTCCCCTGCTGTGGATCTAGTTGCCTGCTTGACAATCGTTTTTGCCTTCTTCTTTGCCTCACGCCATTGAACTGCCTACAACATTGGAGCGCAGTTCTCAGAGGACCGAAGGAGGCAGCAGTTACACAGTTTAAGTGCTTGTTGCCTCACAGCAAGAATGTTGTGGGTTCGATTCTAGCTTGGGGCCTTTCTGTGTGGAGTTTGCATGTTCTCCCCGTGTTTGCGTGGGTTTACTCCGGTTTACCTCATCCACAAAAACAAGCATCATAGGAAAACTCCTACCAGTACCCCTGACTAAGGTACTGGCTTTAGAACTGGAGTTGGTCCCTGGGGGCTGCCCACTGCTCCTAACTATAGGATGGGTCAAATACAGAGAACAAATTACCCCACGGGGTTCAATAAAGTGTATCTCTATCTATTTGCACAGTTACTTTAAAAGGAATGACAGTCGCTGATTTGATTGGCCTTAATGGAACCAACTTTCACCGTAACCACAGGTAAGTAATTTGTTTTTGACCAACCCCCTTGACATCAACGCCACATGCCCAGTATTGATCTTCAACACTATTAGCATTTGAGTACCTCAACCACATTTGGGTAACAAAATTAGGGCCCCATTTTGCACTGTAACAAAGAGACAGGTAATTTATGCAGAAGTGTATTGTGGGGATTTCAAAGACCTGCAGTGTTCGCTCCAAGGACACACCTGTCACACTTTCCATCACTCATCATCAAGTGTTCCCACAGTACACCAGTGCACAGTGGACACCAACATATGTGAGTCTGCTTGTCCCCACAAGTACACAACAGTGTGAATCTGCATCTCCACAGTAACAGGATGTGTGTATATCTTAGCGTTCTCACTAGCACAAGATTTGTATGAATCTGTGGGTACTCTCCCAGAGAATTAAATATTAAGTGAACAGGATGATCCACTTAGACTATTAGTTACATAGAAAGTGTGCAAGTGTTAAAAAGTACCATCAAAACAAGTCTTTGCTTTCCGTCATTTTTTTAAAAGAGATTTTCTATAGGCTTTAACGTTGACTAGGCGGGAAGGCTGATGACACAGCACAATTTATATCGATACATAAATAACCAAAACCTCCTTTTATTTTGTTTGGGCTTCCTGGGGGTTTGGCTGTGAATACCACTGAAGAAGACACAAGGAAAGACGACGTCAGCAGCTTCCAAAGCCGCCAGCGCAGCACCTCCTCTGTCTTCTTCCTAATTTAACGCCCGGAAAAATCCGGCAGGTGCGGTTTTCTTCTGCACTGCGTAGTGTGAAGCTTTGCTTTGTGTGAAGTACTCTAAGCCAGCTTATTCTGGCTGAGGAGGCTATTCATTTACTGGGTGTTTTTTTTTTTTTTTTTTGGATGAAGAATAGTTTTGATATCCGTAAAAGCTTCTGATGACCTGCCAGTTTTATGAGGGCGAGTGCACAGGCACCAAGGGTTGATGGTCTAAGGCAAAAAAATTCGCTTGAAGAAACTGAACGATCAATTCCAGCTCTCTCTCTCGGTTTGGTGTGGCTTGTCTCTCCCACTTCAGAGGCCAATAAATACTTGATGATTTGTGAGCTACATAAAAACTCTAGCACTACAATTTTCTTTGTCTGATGAATATGTAGCATTGTGACTAATTTGCCAGGCTCTCATGACACCTTCCATAATTAATCTTATTTCCCAAGGCTCATAACAGCACGCACTGTGCTTTATAATGACAGATCCATTGAATGTGTCCCAGGTATTTCAAACCAAAAATTTATGTGAATGAGCGTCATGGGAAAAGAACAGTCATATTCAGTGGATTAATTTTAAATTGCTTATCATTCACATCCTCCCTCTTTCAATTTCCGGAAGTCAAACGAGGTCCAATATTAAGGAGATTCAAATCAGTTAAATGAGTTACTAAAGAGGAATTCATAGTTTCCCAATGAAACCTTAGGGCAAGGAAATCTCAGCACACCGTTTGCAGAGGCATATTTTTAAGGATTGATGTTTAAGTGGTCCGCACTGAGCACCGTAATTCCATGGACTGAGACAGATTTTTAGCACTATGCATTTTAAAGGATAAAATGACAATGAGGTTGAAGGACGGATTGTCAACTTTAGTTCGAGGTTGTTTTCATCCACATTGAATGAACTATTTGGAAATTACAGCACCTTTCGTTCATAGTAACCCCCATTTACAGGCACACAAAAAATATTGGAAAGTTTTACACAATGTAGAATCAAGTTACAATATTTAACATTTGGTCGCATCCGTTACATCCAATGACTGCTTGAAGGCTGTGACATAGAGAATAGATGTTGAGTATCTTTCCTGGTGATTCTCTGCCAGGCCTGTACTGCAGCCATCTTCAGTTCTGGCCAACACAACCAAAATAACAAGAAAAAAAATAATAAATGAGTCACAGTCCAATGACCGTGCTCCCTGTACCTACCCACAGGAGCCGGAAATCTGCCATGGCTGTGATGCTTCAAAACGACATTTTAAAGGATAGGACATTTCAGTTTAATAAGTCACGTTTCCTTAATATCCCCACCCCCATCTTCCCTTCATTTTATTGATTCTTTTCCTTAGTGCTACAGAGCAGGGAGCTAAAAGAGAGGAAGAGAATAACAGATAGGAAAATTAAGTGTGAAAAAATTTGCCCTCTGGAACTATCCCTGTCCGTCTTGGTCAGGCACTGCTGATGCTCGCTGAGTGCAGGACAGGGTAATGGCTGACCTGTCCTTCGCCCCCGCCTAAAGCTGAAAGGATTTTTGACTG
Source organism: Gymnothorax reevesii (assembly GCA_029721435.1). NCBI lineage: Eukaryota > Metazoa > Chordata > Actinopteri > Anguilliformes > Muraenidae > Gymnothorax > Gymnothorax reevesii. Next base: position 71,728,421 of record CM056585.1, on the reverse strand, counting down.
AAAGCACGTAACTGCACAGATAATGCCACGGCGGAAGATTTACTAATGTCGAAATATGTAGCTTCTCTTTGATATCATTTTAGTGTAGCGTGCTGGAGGACGTGCAGACAATGAGGTTGCTAATAGCTCCGTGTTTGATCTCATCGGTGTGAGGTTAGTATTGACTCTGTGCATATACTCTAGCTCCATTTAGCTTTGGGGAGCTAGCAATGACTCTGTGACTGTTGCGCTATTTATCAATGTCAGGCTTGTAATGAATCTGTGTACAAACTGTAGTGTTAATCACTACAAGGCTAGTAACTTCTCTTTTTTTTAATTCTCTCATTATTTATTAGTTTGGGCCTAGTGACAGCATTATAGGTGAACTCTTGTAATTAATCAGTGAGGGGTCAGTGAGTGCTGTGTGTGAGAATCTAGCGTTGTTTTTCAGTGTGAGAGTGGGGTGACGGCCAGGTGTGGAAGCTCACATTAAGGTTGCCATGGACACAGCCAAGGAACAAGAAAAGATCTGAGCCCGAAGCTGCCTATGCACCTACCTTACCGTTTAAGAATGAGGCCAAGGACTGTCTTGATCACTCTCCACATGAGACTTTTTACAAAATCCCCAGGAATGAAAAGATCTTCCTGTAGGGAGTCTTCAACACTGGGGTTGGTTGAAAGTGCAGAAAACAGAGCAAGGTGCTTGAATTTGCCACTGGGTAAGCAACGTAAATGCGAATGACGTGAGGCTGCTAATTGCGTTGGACATGATTTAACCATCAATTATGCATTGCTTTAGCTCAAGAACAAATTTAAATAGTCCGGGATGCGCTCATGCTGAAAACAGTGGCACCTGATCGATCGCATCATAAAGGGACGCACTAATGTCAACAAAGTCCTTCTGTCTTGTGCCACAGGGGGTGCAGAATTCTGGACAGATCATTGCATTTACCTCACAGAGAAATCCATGTAGAAGACAACTGCAAGAGCACTGAGGCCACGATCACGCAACACCAACAGGGTTGTCTTGAGGTCAAGATACAGATTCCCCGAATTAGGGTGCCCTGCAAGATTCTGTGTGACCAGTGGTCAGCTAGGGTAGAAAGAAGCCCTTCAAGGACCAGTGCAACAATTTATCTGAGGTCCTGAAGACTGTTGCCACTCTCATAAGACCTGGCAGCAGCTCTGCCAGCTTGGGTTGTAGCAATTGGTAGGATGATCAAATTACCAGGAGACATCAGCAGTGCATGCCCATAATTGCCCTATTGATGCTTCACATGCATGCCCTGCTTTGGTTCCTGGATTAGAATATTCACCCATTAAACACGCCATTAACAGAAATGTACGACATCACTGGCTATGAAGGGCAACCAAGAACTACATGTGTGTGCGCGTGTTTGTATGTGTATGTGCAATTGTGCGCCTGTATTAATCTGAAACGTGTGCAAGTGTGATTGTGTGTGCGTGTGTCATTACTAGTGCCAGCATTTTCCATTTCTGTGGCATACTGAAATCACCAGGAGCTCTCAGGTCATCAACCTTCATAAGCGGTTTGTGTATGAATGTGGAATAAGGGCCGTTTGCAGGTTACCGTGTGAGAGACAATCGCTTTGTTGTGACAACTGATGGCTTACAGTGCAGCTCTATTGGTGTGACTCCTCATTAGGGCTGTCTGCTCTTCCCCAGCAATACCACCGAGACACGGGCAGGGGGATGCTTAGGGACTGTGTCCAAATACCTCTCACTCTGAGAGGGACACAGGCTGGGAAAGCACATGGGCCATATCTAACCGCACTTATTTTGAGATGGACTGAAGCAGGGGGATGCTTAGGGACTGTGTCCAAATGCACTGTTCTCACTCTGAGAGGGACACACGTTGGGCAATGCTCAGGGGTCATATCTAAGGCTATGTTCACACAGCAGGCAAATGTGGCCCAAATCCGATTCTTTTGCCCATATGTGACCTGTATTTGATCTGTAAAAGATAGTCTGAACAGCAAAGATTCGATTTTTTTTTAATTCGACCCAGGCCACTTTCATATGTGGTCCAAAATCTGATACGTTTCTGATATTTTGCAATACGACGATGTCTGACCGGCCAGGTTGCATTTCTACGACCTTTGTGTCATTATTTGTCTGTAACATACATGCCAACTCTACCGCTTTTGGCGGTAGACAACTGCTTTCAGGGCGTTTCATTCTGAAAAAAAAAATGCCCCAGAAGCAATATAGTTGGCATATATGCTATAATGGTACTGACTTCGGTTGTAGACAAACTTTATCAGTGCCGCACACGCGCAGAGACGAGATGCCTCCATATTTACTTCCGTAAATAAACAGTGCGTGCCTGCGTGGTCACGTATTACCTCAGGACCTCTTTTGCGCATAGGGGTCACTTCAGGGTTGCATTCAGTTCATACTTAAAACTGATACAAGTCAGAAACAGCGCCCTCCATAAGTATTGGCACGCCTGGTTAAGGGGTGTTCAAAGCCTTAAAATAAATTCAATTTTTATTGCAGAAGCATACTTTCACACTGAAAATTGTAGAAAAATGTAACCTTCAACTCAAGTGAATTTTATAGGGAAAAAAAATCCCTGACAAAGAAATAATTATTTTTCATAAAATCACCTGTTCCACAATTATTGGCACCCGTAACAATTCCTTGGAAATAAATGTAATTGAAGTATTTCTGTCATTTCTACAGTAGTTTACAAAGTTGATCAGAGTATCTAGGAACATTTAATTAGTAATTCATAACTTCCTGTTTCCCTGGGGTATAAATATGATGTGACACAGAGGCCATTTCTCTTATCCACTCTTCAACATGGGAAAGACAAACGAACACACCATTCAAGTAAGGCAGATGTGTGTCGACGTTCACAAGTCAGGCAATGGCTTCAAAAAAATAGCCACTCGTCTGCAACTGCCCATATCTACTATCAGAGGAATCATTAAGAAGTTTAAAACCACTGGAACAGTGGTAAACAAGCCTGGATAAGGCGCAAGGTTATTTTGCCACCACACACGGTGAGGAGGATGAGAGAGTAATGAAAAATTCTCCAAACTGCTAAACAGTTGCAAGAAATGGTCGCATCTTGGAGGTCACAAAGTCTCCAAAATAACCATCAGGTGCTATCTACATGCCAACAAGCTGTTTGGGAGGCATGCACGGAAAAACCCTTTTCTCACTCACAATCATAAACGCAAACGTCTGGAGTTCGATAAGTGGCACTGGGACTTCAACTGGGACCGTGTGCTTTGATCAGATGAGACCAAGATAGAGCTTTTTGGCAACAAACACTCTAAGTGGTTCTGGCGGAACACAAAAGATGAGTATGCAGAAAAGTACCTCATGCCCACTGTGAAGTATAGGGGAGGATTGGTGATGCTGTGGGCCTGTTTCTCTTCCAGAGGCCCTGGGAACCTTGTTAGGGTGCATGGCATCATGAACGCTTTGAAATACCAGGACATTTTAAATCGAAATCTGGTGGCCTCTGCCCGAAAGCTGAAAGTGGGTCGTCACTGGGTCTTTCAGCAAGATAATGAACCTAAACACGTGGCCAAAAGTATACAGAAATGGTTGACCAGACACAGAATCAAGCTCCTCCCATGGCCATCTCAGTCCCCAGACCTCAACTCCATTGAAAACCTGTGGAGTGAGCTGGAGAGGAGTGTGCAGCGGAGAGGACCCAGGTCGCTGGATGATTTAGAGAGATTGTGCAAAGAGGAATGGTCGAAGATCCCTTTTTCTGTATTCTCCCATCTTGTGAAACATTATAGAAGAATATTAGGTGTTGTTTTGTTAGCTAAAGGGGGTTGTACAAAGTATTAATACTGTATCAGGGGTGCTAATAATTGTGGCACACGTGATTTGATATAAAAGAATTATTTCTTAATGTGGGATTTTTTGCCCACTGAATAAATGCACTTGAATTAAAGGTTGCATTTTCCTCTTTTTTCCATTGTGGTCCTATATTATTTAGAAAAAAACTAAATGTATTAGAAGCTAAAGAACACATCTTAACCAGGGGTGCCAATGATTATGGAGGGCGCTGTATAATGTGTAATATGAACGAGCATACAGAAAAATCGGATTTCTCCAAAAAGATCAGAATTGTGCATCAAGACCTTCTGTCTGAACGTAGCCACACAGCGCTTACTGTGAGACAGACCAAAGCCGGGGAATATGTTGGGACTGTGTCCAAACGCTTCTCATTCTGAGAGGGACACAGGTTGGTTAATGCATAGGGGCTGTTTTAAATTGCACTTACCGTGAGAGGGTGGGGAAAAGGAAATGATTTGGGACTGTGTTCAAATAATTCATGCTGTGAGAGGAACACAGGCTGGGCAATGCACAGGGGCCATATTGAACAGCACTTACTGTGAGATGGACTGAAGCAGGGGGATGCTTAGGGACTGTGTCCAAACGCTTCTCACTCTGAGAGGGACACAGTCTGGGCAATGCACAGGAGCCATATCTAACTTCACTTAACAGAATGCTTAGGGACTGTGCCCAAATCCCTCAGACTTAAAGAGACAGAGGTAGGGGGATGAATAAGGATCTCGTCCAAATGCCTCTCACTCTGGAAGTGACACCAGCAGGAGAATGCATGAGGAAGTGTATACAAACACCTCTCATTACGAGCGGCAGAGGAAAGGCGATGCTTAGCCCAAGGACCTCATCAGCACTCGAGTGGAAAGCTTAAAAATAGAGGGGAGACCTGATTTACTGTTTTACCGATGGTGACATTTCTGTTGTTTACAAGAATGCAGAGGTCAGTAAAGTCTGTGTGAGTCCATACTGCAAAAAGCATCTCTAAAAAAATCTCATAAGCCCCTTGTGAAACCCCCTTGTACCATCCTAGTACTCTGTATTCTGGCTGTGGTATTAGGTGGTCTGGTTTAAAAATGTCACAGGTGAGAAGGGGTCACAGATATCACAGGTGCATACTGGGAATGGTGTCCCTCTTCAGTTCGATATGAGCTGCTACTGTTCACCTAACTGACGTCACAGGTAATTACCTTCAAAAGTCCAACACCTAACAGTAGGTTGCTGAATACTGAACAGCACCAGAAAGTTTGACCTCTAATGAGTTTCCTGAGCATAAAACAATTAATCACAATGCAAAAGCTGCCAGCCATTTAAAAAATGAGAGGTGACCCATTTTTCCTCAGAAAACTTTTTTTTTTTTTTGGTTTTATGCTACTGAGATAACATTAATCACATTAGAAATTACATTCAGGTCAAATTTGACCCATTTTGACATTTGAGAAGAGTATAACACTAAATGGCATTCTTTCAGCCTAAAATTGGTTCATTTTCCTGAAGTGACCCACACGTTCCAAAAATGGTGATGTTTTAGAACTATATTTTATTCAAGCTGCAACACATAATTGTGAATGGAAGCTTTTCCAGGTCAAATGAAAATTTTAGGTTTACCAGATCGGGTAAAATCAAGCAAAATCATGGCGAGGAGAGCTGACATGATGAAACTGCATGTTGAGTTGTAATTTTTATTTTCCCAGTGGGAATGTTAGTTTTAGAGGGACCTTAAAATTTTTATGAAAATTGCCAGCATTCCTTGTTTATTCCTACATTTGCCACTTAAGATTGCGCCTGTATGCCTTTGATGCATCTTGGATTGATCTCAAAATGTTAAAATAGTGAAATTTTGTGCATAGGCATAGATTTTGAACAGTATGAGTGAAAGTCAATGCAATGAACAAAATGTTGTCCTAAATGACTTGGCTAAGGGTTCTACGAGGCGCCTCAGTGTCTCAATAGATTATTGGTAACCAAACTCGTTCCTGGAGATATACCATTCAGTTCATTCTCACTTCAACACCTCAATGAATTGCAGTAGCAGCTTAACCTTTTGAACACCGAAATAAATTTTTAAAAATATATATAAATTTAATTATCTTGTGCTGTTTAAAACCTGTCATGTGGCGACTTGTAAATGGGAACTCTTTCAAACAAGTTACCACATTATAGGATTTCAAAAGCTTTGATTTTGATATCTTACATCATTGAGCAACAATAGCTGCATTTAGTGCCCTAAGGGTTAAGAATGTCACTGTTGAATAAGGTGCAGGTGTCAGGGTTAGACTGAAAGCCAACAAGAAGGTAGATCTGCACAAACAGGATTGATGACTGCGGCCTTAGAAAAACTCTATCTAGTTTCAGGGCACTTTGACAGAAAAATATGGTTAAATCTGGGCATGTTCACATTTTTTGCTACCATAACAAAAAGAATTACAAAGGGTTCGCTTGTGAAGACAACCCAAGCAAGCCTTTCCAAGCCCTTTTCATGGGAGTATATATGCAGTACAGCAGTAACAGAATTGAGTAAATCAAAATTCTTATGCATCCTTTCCCAGCTCGCCAACTAATTACCACAGACAAATGAGCAAAATCTTTCAGTTCTGGTCTTATAGTGGCAGCTGATGATTGTACATTTGCATAATTAATTTGTTATGAAATTTGCCATCGAGTTCAAAAATGGAAATTCCATGTCAAGTGAATTCCACAGTTGGATCAGGGTGCCTGCCACCGTGAAAATTAATGCGAAAATTAAAGGCTCCTCATATCCGGCTTTATCACAAGAGATTTGACATGCAAACACATGAAAGGCATATCTTTGTGTTGTGGTCCGTCTGCTCACCGGAGCGTGCGCTTATCTGTGGGTATAGCTGCATGAGCTCGCACAGAATGAAGCTTGTGTGGTGGCAGGTTTCCCTGCGGGGGAGATACCAAATTAGAGGAAAATCTCACAGTCCCCGTGGAGTGGGCGGAACGGGGGGGGGGGGGACGTGACTCAGTGCTCTGACTCATTGGCAGGAGCATCGTGAGCGAACAGACCCGCGTTTCGACTTCACTCAGGATTCCGTCGAACAGCCCCGCAGCCTCTCCAACTGAAAGGGAAACCTGGGATTCCACCCAGAAACCCAAAACTCTCTGAAAGAGCAGGAATCAACCCTGGAGCCAAACCAGGGTGGTGGCAGTAAAGTGTTTGGCTTGGATCTGCAGTGGCTTAAGCACAGATTGAGGGGACGAGGGCTTCAGGCCTGACTGAGGCATGGAAGACCGCCTGCAGTCAGCTGTAATGTTATGGGTCTTCCTTCATCAGTACTGCCCCGATTCAGCCTTTCACAGGGTAACAACATACTGTTTTACCCTGCATTTCATTCATTTGAAGCTTTTTTGGGAAGAAAGAATGAAAATGGGATCTGCAGGTTCTCCTCGCTCCAAGCAGCATGCACAGCCCACTTGCTTGAGAAATTTGCGGAGGGAGTGATGAGCAAATTATGAAAACCAACATGCAGTTTGGCGAGGAAAGAGACTTGTTTACATAAGCTTCACTTTTTATACCTTGACGCGCTTTTTCATCATTTCAACAGTGTATTTTATTTCAGAAATATCCATGAAAAACATTTCACACAAATCCCTGAGAACAGCAAATTTTTATGGACTCATTACATTCTAGTGCCTCATTACCTCTATGGTATAGGCGGATTTGGATGTTTCGGTGTCTGTTTTGTTGCTCCTATATAGATGGGGGTAATATCATGGTCCAGCTACGAGAACCTGGGACGTAATCATGGAAAATGCAAGCTGCTAGCAATAGTCTGATGTCCAAAACGGCAGCATTTCCAAGGCCAGAATGGGAGATTGAGGCACTAAATCTATAATTAATGCCTTTTTGGAGGATATCGGAATCACCATGGGAGCAGCTCATTTGAAAACATACAGGATTATAAGTATCTCAGCGCATCTTTCATTTGTCAGACCACCTTTCAACACCAAAAGACCGAGAATACTACCTGTACAATCTCTCTTTGCTACATGCAAGCCTGATTATTTTTATAATATCCTTATCATCAGTAGCTACAAATCAAATCACATTTATTTATAAAGCACATTTAAACACAACTGCTGATGACCAATTCGCTCCACAAAGTTGTAGGGCCACGTCTCCAGCCGTCCAGCTCACTGGCCAACTAAACCCCAGATCGCGCTTCAGTCATTATCCAATTATCATCAACACCTGTTTCTCATTTCCACTGAGTGGCAGCAGTGTGTATCTAAGACTGAGCTTCCCTTGGTGTCTTCGTGAAGTCTGCGAAATCTCATGCCTGTTTGACATAGTAGTCTTGTAAGGCTTATTCTCTGCATTCACAAAGTTACACTAAAACCTATAAACTGTGCAGTTTATTGTTTTGCCAGCAGATTTATTTGCAAGGAACCTCATTTCCAGTTTTGTTTCCTATTTTGTGATACAATGTCAGTGTAGCGTAGCCCAGACGTTTTATTTCTCATAGTGCTAGTATTTGGGAACCTCAGTTCATGGTTGTTTTGTATTTCTACGTTTGTGCCTTCTGCTCTGCGGTAATACAACCAAATCCATCGAGCACTTGAGTCCAGTCCTCAACTTTCTGTTCTCGGTGCATCAGAACTGTGCACAAAGTACAAAACGTGACAAAAGTCAATAAATAAACAACCATCAACAATCAGTACAAAGACAATCAGTGCTAAAATGCCATAAACAAGCTGCCAATCAGGTCAGGTCAATACATAATGAAGCATGTACTCTAAAGTTAAAGCAGCTAATCTGGACCGATCAATATACTGACAGACACAATACCCCGTGTCCAATCATCTCAGCAGGACTCATATGCTCGTCTATATAAATGAGTTTTGAGACTTGTCTTAAAGGTATTGACAGAGGGGATGGATCTGATCTAAAGAGGCAGGCTGTTCCACAGCTGAGGGACCATGACAGAGGAAGCACAGTCACCTCTGAGTTTAAGCCTCGAGTGACAGTCAAAAGGTCCATGTCTGATGACTGAAAGACCAAGAGGCAGTGTACGCAGTTAAGAAGTCTGTGGGGCAGAAGTCATTTAGGGCATTTAAAACAAACGGCAGAACCTCAAAATCTATCTTAAATCGAATTGGAAGCCAGTGAAGAGAGGGTAGGGAATTGTAAAAATATGGTCCCTTTCTTTCTGGTGCCAGTCAGAAGTATGGCTATGGTGTTTTGAATCAGCTGCAAGAGTCAGAAAGATGACTGGCTCATCCCTGTATAACTCGAGTTAATTAGTAATACATAATACTCCTAGTTGAGGGCACAGGTTGTGTGGACATCAAGACATTGAGCTCTAACATCAGATCAATTACTAGGGACCGGAGCTAGGACATTTACCAGAGAGTCTTTTCCACCATCAGCGTGGGTTACCAACATCCCACTTGCTCCTCGGTGAGACCAGCAGCCAGTGCTTAGCTGGTAAATACGCTCAGCTTAGCTTTAAGATCTCCAGCATGGCTCTTACTCCCTGCTGTGCTGTAAATAAACGCCTGCTTAAAATTTCAAGCATCACTTTAGCTCTACTGGGTCTGTTTTCACATTGCGCTCGTAGTTGTGGTGACTTTTTGTTTTGACCACAACTATACAGGAAACACAGGAGGTTTTTGGGTTGCAACAGCACCATACATCAGAGAAGCTGAAGGAATGTAAAACAGCGGAAGAGTGGGAGGCTGTGTTTGAGTGTGTGTATGTGTGTGTGCGTGTGTGTGTGGGTGAGTGCATGAACCTGTGCTTGCATGCATATGTTTATCTGTTTCTGTTTGTGATTGTACATGTGATTGTGTGTTTCTGTGTGTGTACGTGTATGCGTATGTGTTTGTGCGAGTGTGTGCATGTGTGCGCGGATGTGTGAGTGTATGTGTGTGGGTGAAAGCGTGTACCTGCATTTGCATGCATACGTATATTTCTGTCTCTGTTTGTGATTGTTCATGTGTTTGAGTGTGTACGTGTGTGTGTGTGTGTGTGTGTGCGTGTGCGTATCTGTATGTATTGGTGTGAGTGTAGAGTAGCGAATGGATACCAAAGTATTGTTCCAAGAGTGCGGGAGTGAGAGCTGTTGGCGGGCCGCAGGCTGGGAGG
>CM056585.1:66443496-66558496 GCA_029721435.1 Gymnothorax reevesii | reverse complement strand
GTGTGTATGTTTGTCCATATATACAGCATGTACTCTATGTATAGCAGAGCGCACTTGGCTGTTGAAAGAACAGGGTTGCTGTTTTGAAGTGCCCGAGGCGTGTGCAGTCCACATCCCCGCCCGTGTGGGCCCCGAGTAAATGAGGGGTCACGAGCAAGTGAGAAGAGCACTTCCCTTGGAAATACATTAAGGAGGCAGATATTGATTCCACATTCTAATTGTTTTTCACTCCGATATATCCAATTACCCTTTGAACTTTCTATAGGGGCACCAGTGTCCCCCAAGGGAACCGTCAACTGGTGGTTTCTCCACAGACAGGTCTAATGGCAGGAGAAGATTCTGTGGTAGACTGCAGACAGGCGGAGCATCAGCCAGACTCGGGTGGTACTCTCTCTGCTCACACGCACAAACAAACTGTCACACAACAAATGTGCTCTGCTGACATTCAAGTGTATTGAACTGATATTGAATTGATATTCAAGTTTCAGAAGAAACACAAGTGAAAATGAAAATGTTCATTTTTTAAATCTGTGTCACGGCTTTAATCACCGTTCATCTCATGTGCTGTTATGTCAGAGGGGTTGGGTGTGAATGAGCCATTAGGGCAGGCTGTCGAGAGCCTCTGCCCACGCGCTGCAGCTTTCAGTGTAAACATAACTGTTTCCCCAAACACCACGGCCCGTCCTTCAGAGTGAAATGCAGGGCACAGCCTGGTAGCGCTGTTAGCTGGGCTGACCTCGACACAACAGCATGAAATAATTCTTGCTTTGCAAGGTTCACGAGCGGTGAAGGAAGCCTGATAGATTTCCTTTAAGAGAGGAGGCCTGGACACAGCCCAACATTACCCTTCATCCCTCTCCTTCGTCAGGATACTGATTATACAGTAACGTTGGTTTTGTCAGGTCTAACTTATAAAAGCCTTGTTTGCATTGGGCCACAGGGTGCATTTTTTTGAGCCGAACAGCATCTCAGATTATAATATTCTAGGAACTTGGTATCCCATAGTTTCAGGCTATCAAACTGCAAAGTGGAGCTGTCACTCACCCCTAGGGAACCCTGAACGTCCCCCCCACCTCACCCACCACCTAATCTCTGATGAAGGAATCATCACGGAAGCAGGACAGGACCTGCCGACCTTGCGGCGTCCAAGGGTCGTGCCGTGTTTGTCTGAATGTGCTTTCGTGACCCAGGCCGTCGGATCGGCCTATTAAAGATGCTTATCACGCCTGCTCCCCATGCAGATAATAGGTCCCTCCCCAGCCGAGCCCCTGCTCCATGTCTCAGGGCGCTGATCAATAGGGGGACTACCGCAAACATGCCACTTGTTATTAACTGCCCAAGAAGCACTCCATCACTGTGTCACGACACTCCCTACGCCGCAGTGATGAATTTATGCACTTATTAAAAATGCTGGGCACCCTCGTGATCACTTGAAGCTCACCCCCACATCCTTCCCCACTTCTCTCTCACTCTTTCTATCTATCCGTATTACTCTCATTCACTCACGTCTTCTCTCATTTCTCTCTGGCTTTCTTTTCTCATCAAATTCTCACCACATCTTTCTCTTTCGATGTCATTTTCTCTTTGCATCTCTTCTTCTGTTTTCACGTCAATCTTCTTTGTTCCCTCTTTCTCACTTCTTCTTTCCCTCTTCTTACACTTTTTCTCACTCACACTATTTTCCTTAAGTATTGGGTGGCTCCTCTTGTCCTTGTCGTGTAACTTTCTCTTTCTGTGATCCACTCAGCTAGACAGCTCAGATCCCTTCTTTCGACAGCAGCCTCCCATTGTGGGTATCGCCGTATTATGTACAACGCCCATTGTTTTATTTTGTGGATTTATGTGGCATTCTATGTGGTTTTTAGTTTGGCGATTAAATTATTCAAATCTGTGTGCAAGCTGTGTTGAACAACACTTTGCAACGTGCTCTAAAACTCCCTCCCAGTTAAGAACTACTGATTCATTTAGTGCCTTCAAGAAGCATCTTAAAGCACATCTCTTTACCATTGCTTTTGAATAGGTTTTTTTCAAGTCACTTTTACTTCTGTGTATTAAATTCAAATTTCATTATTGTTGTTCTTACTATTATATAATACTATTGCATTAAATAGTTTACTTTAATGCCTTTTTTCTGTTAAGCACTATGTAAACAGTCTTGCTAAAAGGTGCAATACAAATGTGCTATACAAATAAAGAAATAATAATTATTATTATGATTATTATGATGATGATGATTATTATTATATCATTAGTAGCATATATTAAAATCTTGTGATCAGAAGGTGAAACCGCTGACGAGCATTTGCCTGGCTGGGTGGCAATTTGTATAATCTTAGTGTTGGTCACAGCAATGGGCTAATCAGGATTTGTCAGCACTGTTCAGCTCGCAATGTGGGTTTGGTTGCTGTTCTGTAAATATATTGTGGATTTCTGAAGCAAAAATGGGCTCCAAAATGCACCTTCTCATATTCATTATGAATTGGCAAGGGGAGGTTTTAGATACGGGACAATAGTTGAAATTTGTACTAAGTTGGAGGTGTGGACATTGTAGGGTTGTTATGATTTTCGTGGAAGTCTATTACTTTAGTACAAAGTAGTATAGATTATTATAATTATTGTTGTTATTATTATTACTTATTATTATTACTTATACTAATGATAATAGTAAAAATAATAGGTGTATGCTATACACTGCTTTGCAAAACAGAGCAAACGGACAACAGCGTTTGTGAATAGCAAGCCTGCTCGCAAATGTTTTTTTTTCAAAAAAAAGTTGCTGCACTGTTTAATGAGAAACATCTTTTCCTCTGAATCATCTCTTTCCAAAAAAAGTTGATTTGATGCAAGCAGGTCAATTTGGACTGTAGAAAATGCATAAACAGGCTTTGGCCCGGATGGGCCAAACAATGCAATGAACGAGAAAACAAAACCTCAATTGGCCAATCATATCAATTTCATCTTAAGCCAAATGACATTCATCAAGGTCGATGCAGTTTAAAGGGCCAATTTATGACAACTTGTTTAAAATCTCGTCAAGTTGTTTAAAATCTGTCATTTCTGAGAAGGCATGGAAGTGGGCAGAACATGGAAGATGTGGGCTGAATGTCTTGTAATTTTATTGTGTCTTCTGATTTGCATTTTGATTTGGCACCTTCTCCTCTTCTTTTTCCGTGTGACTCTGATCAGATAGAGACGGCTTTGTGTCTGCAGAAGGTGATTTGGGGCGAAATTTGGTAGAATTTGCAGCTTTGAGACAAACTTGCGGTAATTTTTTATATCTGTACATCAGCCATCATTTACGCTCTAATCATGATTTATTATACAAACTAGATCATCCATAGGACCTTATATTTCCTGAATTTTGGTCATTCTGATCACCAAAAATGAACTCTAGTGCATATACACCGCTGAGGTGAAAGTGATGTTTGTTTACCCAAAGGCAATGTGGTATTCCTGCTCTTTGCTCCGAAGGCCACGGCCAGTGGTTCAAGTGCAGCAAAATTCCTGCAATTTGAGTTCGATACACACTCCCCAATAGCCTCCAGACAACTTATCTCCCGGTGGAATCAATGCTGAGTTATTTAGCAAATAAAGAGGAAAATCAATGCCACATAAGGCTTAAGAATTTCCCTGACGGGGAGATGAAGGTGTCTCATGGCCTTGACCGCCACCTTACATGACAACAAAAAAATAAAGTGACGCAAAAGACTTCTTATTTGACGTAGAAGATGTGAAAAAGCTAATCTTGAGCATAAAGAGTCGAATTCAAACAATTCAGAGCTTAAGCGACGAGAGTGATTATAAAATGGCAAAGTTCACGTCAGAGTGCAAAATATTATTTGACTGCAAAAGTAAAGAAAGGCAGATGCAGATGATCCAGATGGAAAATTCTCAGTCCATCTTAACACAAACTGCTGGCATGGATAACTTTTATTATTAATATTATTTTATTTTTTTGATGTTGTTAATTGTAATATAATAATATGATCAACAAGATGTGAGTAATATGTAGACTCTTACAGTTAGTATAAAATGCCTTTTGAAAGACTGTCCTGCCATTAGGCTGAACCTGGCTCTAAACCTCAGCTTCACAGTGGGAGTATTGGGAAAGTCCACTGAAACTAGAAAGAAGTGAACAAATTCCTGAGTACAACCCTTTGCTGATCGGAATATGTAGGCTAGAAAAATCCCCTAAGCAATTAGAATCAGATGTTTCTCTGCCACTTCCCACTCTTTCTTATATGCGTGCACACGCACACACACGCACACACACACACACACACACACACACACACACACACACGCACGCGCACACACAACCACACACACACACGCACGCGCACACACAACCACACACACACACACAAAATTAAACTGTACAAACCCACAGCAGTCATGCACACATACGGGATTAATTGGCCTCCTATCATTACAGCACGCCTTCCTGAGCCCCCATACAGGACACGAGGAAAGAACCAGGGTATTTCCGGTCCATTCTGTGGAGTGCTTATGATATCAACACACTATTCCACCCATTTTACCAAAGTGCTCTTTTGGCTTGGATTCAGTGCTGCTGCCACATTAAAACCTCGTGGAATTTGGAATATTATTTGACTGAAAACGACAACAGATTCCCTGAACAATTTATGGTTTGTTATGGGAGGCACTGCACCAGCGTGCAGAGTGTGTCTGTGTGGGTGTTTGCCTGTGCATGTGTGTGTGTGGAGGGGGGTTGGCACACAAGCTGAGGGCTGGGTGCTCCCTACACCTGTCACGGAGACTGACCCAGTGACATATGACCTACATTGCCCCCTTCAAATCATTTTAACTGTGTGAGGGCAACTGACAACTGCCCTGCATGGCCCTGTTGCTTTCCCAGCTATTTATATTTGCTGTCCCAGATCCCAGCCATAGGTATCTGTCGACACTTGCCACCACTCACCACAGCACTCCCCCGGCTCAAATCTGTTTTCAGCACAAATAAAACCAAATCAGTCAACAAACAAGCCAATAAACAGCCCTTTCCTCTCTGATGTGTTTACTCTTGTTTGTGTCGAAACCGAAAAAAAGCATTCTGGGAGAGGAAAACACTTCCAAGGAAATTTCAAGGTGTTTTTAAAAGCTAAAGCCTCATTATTGATCCTGAAGTCTTTTGTCAAGTTCTGCTATGCTATGCAAAAATGACCTGTAGGAATCTTGAATGAGGGAAGCATTATTCATTACAGACAATATGCTAAAATGGCTAATTATTGTGACCAATTACCTGAGTAATTAGCCAATTATCCATGCGAGCAATCTATTGGCTGGAGAAATCAATAGCTGTTGCAATGCATCAGATATTCCACTAATGCAGACGTTATTCCTCTCCCTTTCCCTCTTACCTGCCTAACACCCAGAAAGAGAAAAATGAAATGGCCGTATGCTGGGCTAATTCAACAAATTAATATTCATTGAGTTTATTGATTTTTACATGAATTAAGATAAGTCCAAGTTATATATCTCACGACAGAATGGACACTGAACAAATCATTTGAGGACAGAAATAATAATTAGAGCCAGCAAACCCATTGTAAGAAAGCCATAATGCGTGAGGAGTGAACAGTCGTCATCATTTTATTATATAATACACACTTGTAATTTTGAAGTAAATTATGAGTAGTACCCCTAGTACCCTTAATTTGCTTTGCCAAATAGGAGTAGTGCTATTATTATTATTCATAATAATAATAATGCTAATAATAATAATAAACATATTATTATGTTTTTGCTTCCATCTGTTTATTTATTTATTTGATTGTCTGTCTTTTAGCAGGATATCTCAAAAAGATTCGCATAGATTTGAAATGTTAAATGTTAACAATGTCAAAGAAGCACAAGAGGAACAAGTGATTAAATTTTGGCATATCTAGGCCAAAGTACAGCTGAGATATAGGGCAAAGTTCAAATCCAGCTATGCTGGCAGAGGTATGGGCTCTCGCGAGTCGAGCTCTAGTTGTTATTATCATCATACTTCCTCATTCTATGATACAGGTCCGGAAGTACTTTACATTCACAGGAGTGTATATAAAATAAAGCCATAAGCTGTGGCTCGGAGTACAGATGAGAGACAGTTGTAGGGAGTGCTGGGTGGTTCCTGCAGTCCCCTCTGACCTGTCCTAGATTTCAGAGGGCAGGCAGGAGACGAGCCCCCCAGGCCTCTTTAATTAAGAGCCACCAGTATCCGCCCCCACAACCTGCACAGCATGGACCAGCACCGGCCCTAATGAAGGACCCCGGCGGCCACACTGCACCGACAGTTAAAGAGACTCTCGGCTCTGCCCACATTCCTGCCAGCTGGCTCGCACTCTGTAGCGCAGCCATGGCTCTCATTTTGTATTTCAAAGCAGGCCAGTCCCAGCACAAATAGCACCACCCTGCACGCTGAAAAAAAAATTCTGCTGATTTCCCCTCATGTTACCGAATTTGAGGAACCTGACTGAAAAAAATACAAGCAAAAAGTTTCCATCGCATTCTGATTTCTTGCATAATAAGAATGAAAATTTTCTTTATTATATATGGCTGTTTCACACAGCTTGTAATTTTCTGTCACTATAGTGAAACACCTACGGATGTAGCAGAAAACATCTGGATCATGTTTGTATTTTCTTTTGCCAGTGACCATATTACTAAGCCTGATCAGGATATATTTCAGGCTTAGTAATATGGTCACTGGCATAATGTCCGTAGAATCATATCCGTAGAATCATGCAAACGTGTGAAAATCAGGCAAGAATTTAACAAATAGTTCTCACCTGGCTCAGAGGAAGATGAAAATCATTAGTGGCAGTTTTTCTGGTGATTAAGGGATGATGCAGACTTCTTAACCTTACATAACTTTACAAGGGCTTGTTGAGAGTGGCAATGTTATGAAATGCACATCATACATCGTGAGAAAATGTGACATGCAAGAGCAAAATGGGCATTATTTTTGGAATCAGCACCCCAAAATTAGAAAGAAAATATAGGGCACTGGCGGGCCCAAAAGCTCCCGCCGTTAAGATAAACAAAATGTAGAAGTTTTTGTTGACGGACATACGCACACACAGACGGAGCCCGATACCATAACTCCCCATAACGCCACTCTGGCGGTGGGAGCTAATTAGGAGCCTGCAAGTGAAATAGTTGATAAGATAAAGCAAAACGTTGAAGTTTTGGGTGATATTTGTTGGTCAGTGACCTTAAAAAAATAGGTAAAGGTCGCCTTGAGGCACTTAATTTGTACACTTTTGTGAGATGCATGTCCAGTAAAAATTAGGAGCCTGTAACTGAAATAGTTGATGAGATAACGCAAAATGTCAAAGTTTTTGGTGATATTTGCAGGCCAGTGACCTTAAAAAATAGGCCAAGGTCACCTTTCGACGCGTCATTTGTCGGCCTTTATGAGATGCAAGTCCAGTAAAAATTAGGAGCCTGTAACTGAAAAAGTTGATGAGATAAAGCAAAATGTCACAGTTTTGGGTGATATTTGTAGGCCAGTGACCTTTAAAAAATAGGCCAAGGCCACCTTTAGGCCATTTGTAGGCCTTTATGAGATGCATGTCCAATAAAAATTAGGAGCCTGTAACTGAAATAGTTGATGAGATAAAGCAACATGTCGTGATTTTTGGTGATATTGTGACCAACTAAGGTTGTTACACCTTGAAAAAATAGGCCAAGGTCACCTTTAGGCACATCATTTGTAGACCTTTATGAGATGCGTGTCCAGTGAAAATTACGAGCCTGTAACTGAAATAGTTGATGAGATTAAACAAAATGTCTAAATTTTTGTTGACAGAAACACGCACGCACACAGGCACGCATGGACGGAGCCCGATACCATAGCTCCCGCACTGCTCGGCGACGGGAGCTAACAAGTATTGGATTTTATTCAACAAAAATGAGGCAGGGTGGTGTAATCACACAAAGAACACCATAAGTAAACAAAAGTGCAAAAAGCACAACATCCCCTGCCGGAGTTGCGACTGCGATATTTGCATCTTCAGTCTATCGGCAGAATATGTGCAAAGTTTCAGGGATTTCTATGAAAACTGTTGGAGGATTTCACCAGCCTAGTACCTCCCACTTCGGACAGACAGACGGACTGCGCCACAACATAATCCCCCTTTTTGCCCGGCAGGCTATGATAAAGTAGAAATTTTTTTAATCATTTTTTTTTTAAATCCAAGATAACCAACCCTGTTCCTGGATATACTGCCCTTGCTGGTTTTCTCTCTGCCCATAATAAGCAGAGACCCATTCAATAGATAAAGCCTTGTTAAGCTGGTAATTAGTCAGTTTGAGAGGACAAAATTGTGGCCAAAATACAAACCTGCCAGGTGGTAGAGCTCCAGGAAAATGGTTTGCCACCTCTGGTGCAAATATAGATATTTAATGCATGTATCATTATCTATTTTAATAAAAACATTAATACATACAAATGAAACAGCGTGTTTTGGATGAATAATATCTTCATAATCAGTTCACAAGCAGTGGATGGCGTCTTCATGTGTGCGTGTGCCTGTGTATGTGATTTTACATGAAACAAAGGACAGACAAGAAATAAGTAAAGAACTGCAACTGTCACAGCAGTGTTTATCATATCATCTACAGGCTGGAATGGGAAGAATGCAGCTCTGAAGAAAGAGAGTGAAAAGCAAAGCTGCTGGTGTCAGAGTGGGTGTGGCCCTGTCAGTTACTGTGCTCAAGCATGGATGTGGAAAGAGCTCGGCAGAGCATTCCCACAGGAGTCAATGCGAAGCTCGGGTCCCACTGCAACCCCAGGCTCTTATCAGCACCAGGAATCAGCTGTGAAGAGGCCACTGACAGCGGCTCCATGATCTCGGGCCCTCCCTTCCCCCCCGCGCTGCGTTGACTGTTCACATGTCCCTCAGAGAGCACGCACACTAACCCGCCCCTGGAGGCACAACATTTACACATCAGGAAGGATTAAGATGTAGGTGGCAGTTCCTGTTACATCGAGGAGTCGACTGAAGACTGATGTGTCGATTGTGCCGCGAGTGTTGATTCAGGATTGGTTGCATTGGTTGAATCAAGTAAGATGGTTCTGAGCTGAAACCTAACCCAGCGCCCAAAATGGACCCCTTTGTATTAGATGCCCCAACTTTAGAGTGCTAATGAAGACTAAGCTGTGGGTGTGGAAAATTATTATCAAATCCCAACATCTCTCTGAGTGGAAAATGATCCAGGCAGTTTTTATGCGCTTTCTTACTTTATATGTGTGCGTGAGCATGTATACAGGCTTCTGTGAGTATGCATAGTGCCTTTTTATTGTTCATTTGGGTGTTCTTCTAAAAGCTGGTAACATAACAGCATTTATCAAATTCAGGTTACTGTACAAAACACTGTCATCTTCATAATATGATAAACTTTAATGTCGCCATGTAATACCTCAACCACCAATTCGCAGTTTTATCCTTCATTAATAGCGCGGCAACATTGAAGAATACAACGGATACAAAGTGAGCTCCATACTTCATTGCAGAACGACACATTTTTTGTTTCTGCATTGATCTGGATCTGTTTGAATAAGCATTTCACAAGCTGAGGAGGAGACTCGAGGCAAAAATTTCCAAAACAAATAAACCTGAAGATGGCGGCAGTTCAGACCTGGCAAACCATCATCAGAAAAGATGCCCAGGGTCTGCTGATGTCTGTGCATCACTGACTTCAAGCAATCATTCCATGCACAGGATATGCAACCAAATGTTAAAACTGTCTAATGTAAACAAGAACTTAAGTAAGCTCAAAATATGCCCAAATGAAGGTTACGCCACTACCAACGGTAGATGGTGGACCTTTGCATTTTTAGAGTTCTGCTCTGTTTTACCAAGATTTATTCCCTTCAAATATTATTATGTTCAAGAGATTTCCTCTCATCATACTTGTCACATTATTTCTCTAACATAGTATATCACCGTGAAAAGCCTTAGACTTATAAACATATCACAATCTGTTAATTGTTTTTCACTGACAATGTACCTGATGATGCGAAGAATCCATACAGAATTCCACAAATAGTTCCATACATAATGTCACATGGTAGAATAACTCTAAGTAAAAGTAAGCAGTACTCTTAAAAAATGCACTTGATATTACCTTAATTTCAAAAGAATCTACAAAAAGGTCCAGGATTAGTGGAGTTTACAAAGTTGATGTTGGAAAGCAGCTCTTAGAAAAACACTGCAGAGTTCTCAAAAATACACGTACGCCTTCATTCATAATAGATTACGCTGCTTCAATTTGGGAAAAATCCACCAAAATTTACTTGCATTTACAAGTAAACTTCATCAGCGCACAAACAGACGGACAGACCAATGGACAGATGAACGGTGCAATAAAAGTGTGTTTAAGTTGCATGAATTATGATTCTGACTGTAATTGCACCTGATAGTAAAACACTTGCATTTTAAATATGGATGAATGTGCGCTCCTATGTGCGTAAATGACACCGAGACATATATCCTGAATATGAGAGTTACGTAATTGTAGTGTCCCTCAGTTTCATCCCATTTATCAGATTTGCCCTACGGAGTGACTCCACAAAGAAGGATGAAGCTTGGAATACCTGGGCCTGGCATTTAGACAAAGTGGTACTTAATTGCATTAAAATTGTGCAGGGCTTGTCACTAATTTGCATGTGAATTAGGAAAAGGGTATAGGTAATTACTCTGGGCCAATGTAGCTAAGCTAATTGAATGAAGCCTGTTGCCTGCTTAGCCAATGTCACAACAGTTTCTCTGTGAGCTGCTATGCAGTGGGGGTACACTCGATAAGAAGATGAACTCAGAAACCACTGTAGTGTCAAGCTGTTTGTTCAGTGGTGGACTGATTGTGGAGGGAGTCAAAGATACAGGTTCTGTAGTTGTGATGAAAAAAGAAACGCACCTGAACTTTGCTCCCTGTTATAAGAACAGTAAATGTGCCTATTACAGGGCACAATGTGATTTGTGCACCTTCACCACATGTTTTTTCAAAAGCTAAATTATATATAAAATATTGCAACAAAACTCTATTAATCTCAAAACCCATATTAGAGGATACATTTTTTTTGCAAAAAGCCTTAAGGCTTTCCGGATCTGCCCCGGCTCTGTGCTGATCCGGCTCAGAGCTGGGGCAGATCTGGAGCGGAGGTGCTTGCTATGTAGGTTGGTCCATGAGAATTAAATTAATCAGCCGTGTATTGCAAAAATCACCCTGTTCACCATCAGGGTGTAGAAACTTCAATATGACTTATGGGTCAAAAATATCTTCAAGAAATTGTTTCAATGAAGCGCTGTGAATTGTATAAGGCAGGATCTGTCAATTTGCCACAAATACTGCATTAAATTGGTATACTATACATCAACACATTTTATAGATAAGCAGTGCTGAAAATGTGATGCAAGATTTAAGGTCCCAAACATGATACATTGTCATGTTGTAAATTCAGCATGCTTTATAAAAGTGCAAAATCTGAGATCTAAAGCACAATTAATTATTTGTGAGAATGCTTGAATCTAAAGCACTCAGCTAAGTGAATAGCCTACATTTTGTATTATTTTAATTAAGCAACAGTGAACATCACCTATATGCAAGAAGGTTGCAGAAAGCAGTTGTCCAATATCTTGATGATTCACATTGATAGAGAGCAGGCTCATGTTAGAGCTTGGGGCAAATCAGTTCAATGACCTGATCTTTTCAGGGTTTCAGAAAAAATATTCCACTGAATTGCCTCAATTTCTAAACCAGGAAATTGAATTAAAATTT
Organism: Gymnothorax reevesii; assembly: GCA_029721435.1. Taxonomy (NCBI): domain Eukaryota; kingdom Metazoa; phylum Chordata; class Actinopteri; order Anguilliformes; family Muraenidae; genus Gymnothorax; species Gymnothorax reevesii. Next base: position 66,546,712 of record CM056585.1, on the reverse strand, counting down.
GGTATTTCCCTGAATTAACTTACCTTTACTGAAAATAATCATACTACTGTGCTCAATGTAAGTCAGATAATATCTATAAATTCACCTGTCATAGTTAGAACTAGCTTTTGCTTTGCTCATAAACTGGAATATTGAGAGGTGTAATTCCAAGTGAAGGCACCTCTAAAGAGCAAGACAAGATGTCATCTGCTCGGTTTGTGTAATGTCAGCGACTGCTAGCTTATATTTTTTTGTTCATTCAAGTTGTGTAAGAGAAATGGCATGTTCTGACTGACTCTGTGAACTTCACGGCAGTGAGTTGCCCCAGGTTGTAGCTACAGCAGTAGGAGCTGGGTTACGTATTGCAATGATTATTAAGAGTAATACAGCTGACATTCAACTAACATTAATATTAGCTGTGTTTAAAAGTCCCAGCGACAGTGGTATGTACAGTCTCAGCAATAATCACAATTTTAGACAGCTGTAAGTTTTCTGTTATGTAGACCAACCTGGTTGGTCTTTCTAGGCCAGTGCAGCTTCACCAGCTCCCACAAAACATCACAAATTAGAAGCCATTTTTGATAACATCATCAATTCGACTGGCTTTTGCTGTTGAACTGTTACTGGCCACCGCAGTTTTTCCCCATGCAGCCAACTGGCTCACAATTGCTTGATCTAACGTAATCTCCCATCACTATCATATTTGTTAGGTTTAGAGTTCAGGGATGCGTTTCCTGAAATGACAGATGCTAACTTACATTGTCGGACCCATTGACTGTGAATGGACAAACCATGTAAGTTGCTAACTTAGTTAGCAACTACGCTTTTGGGAAACGCATATCGGAGCGGATCAAACTTCAGAAGTTTCAGGTCTCATTCAAATTTACCCAAATTTAAAGCGAAGTAAGTACATGTGACCAGATCAACCATTGATGAGACCGGACACAGAATATTATATTATAACCAAAATTTTATAGTGGATATTTTAATTCCCCAATTGCACATAAAAAAAAACAGCATTAACTCTGTTATTTTGAGGGTTTTGCTGAAATCAGAGATAACCAAACAGGAATATATCCTTCCCTCTTTCAGTATTTCTCCACATTTAATATCAAATTTTGGCATCAAACTACACAGCATAAAAAGACTAAACAGTGGCGTTGGTAAGTTACTAAAAGTTACACATTGCATGAACAGCTACAATTGACCACTTAGATCCTTAAATTACAAGGCAATTTAGATTTCACTATACAATTTGGCTTTACTGACCAAATTAGTTTCCCAAGACAAATTGAGTTCAACTTAACAAGGCACTTGGGACTTAGCTAGCCTGCTAGACACTTGGGATTTAGCTAACCTGCTATAAAACAGTAGTGGCTCCTTTATACAGAGAAAGCAAAAAAAAAAAAAAAAAAGAAAATAAATACAATAATTCAACCACAAAATGAATACAGTCATCTCATTATAAAAGTCCATAAGTTAACTCGAAACATTCTTGTACATTCATGAGCTATAAATTTTTACATTAACGGCAACCACATTTCTATAAAAAGTGCATTTTTTTCCCCCACGTACGCCGAACCGCAGTGTAGTTCGTTCCATAGCATGGCAGAGATATCACAAAGCCAAACTGTTTTTCGCAAATCTGTTGCAATCAGCAAGAACAGAAAAATCATCACTCACTGCCTGACAACTTCAACAAACTCACTCCTCATATCGATGGTAATTATTTCTGTGCTTTATCAATGTTTATGAGGTATTTTACCCAGAGACGAACAAAAATGCAAACCACATTGTTACTCAGGTTTTCCAGCTCAGCTTCATCCGTATCTAAAACGTATTAACGAGCATTCAGTGATCTCGCGCAGTCGGAACCTGTACTTCTCTTAAAGTAACACTGGATTTCAACAGGAACGTAACAGTGTTATTTCAGAAAAGAAATGCCTTTAATGCCACAAATCTCACTAGGGATAACAGAATATTAATAAACTTGTTTTAAAAACAGTCTATACCCCTTGTTCACCCGGCTTCACATAAAAAGCATGCCTGCCTCAACGTAATCGAACAGCCTAGAGATCATGCGTCAAGACTCAAATAATTTTTGCACAAAAAAATGTAACCTCTCTATTTTCTTAATATTTTAGTGGTTTCTACAAGATATTGATGGTATAGTATAGCTATATCTAAATGAGTGTTCTATTAGCCCTGGACTGATGGTTGTGCTCATACAAATTACTTGAAGGTTTAGAAACATGGGACAATGTCAAGGTTCAAATATTGCTATGCCACATGAAAGAGTTGAATGATGCAAATATACACAACGCGAGGTAAATTTCCGCAGCCCCATGTATTTTTACTTCAGCAGTGCAGAACATATCTATGACCTTCCCAGGAGTGAGACACAAAGTCAGACCATCCACAATTACACTTCATAAACACACATTCCCCAGGTTACTGCTTCCCTTGAAGCTTAATTGGCTAAGCAAATGTCACGGCGATGGTATACTCCAGTGCCATTTAATTATGAGCAGCATCCAATCTTAAACAAGGCACTGTGAAGAGACTGGGCCTTCGGGGCCTTCCGAGGGAGCGAGTGTTTGTGTTACGCCCGAGCGAGAGGGACGAGATAAGAGTGACACCTCTGACGGACACAGCCTGAGAGTGTCCCAGCCGGACACTTCCCACAGCTCGGGCTGTCATCCCTGCTGCCTCGCCCTCCCCCCCTCCGCCACCCAACTCCCGCATCGCAGCAAGGAGCCTGCATGGGAACACACAAGCAGAAATTGTCGCGTCTGGTGTGTTTACGGCATGGCAACTGCAGCAGATACAAAGGTGCAGCGAGGGACAGCATCAAAGCGTCGTTATTTTGCTCCGGGCTGTCTCACGCACCAAAATTTCCACTGGCTGGCCTCTCGGCTGTTTTGACTCCGACGCGCACAGACAGAGCTCATGCTTTCTCTCCGTCGCTCATCTCTCAGTTCTCCCATCTGCCTTGATTCCCCCAGTCTTTTTCTCAGTGCAGGGTACGAAAAACGAGCATGGGAACCGGGATCCCTTCGCTTTGCCATGCAAATCAGCCGGAGGGGGGGAGCCCACGTGCCAGTCGCTCTCACCTTTTTTCTGTCACTGCACTGGGGGGACTTGTTTTTGGCAAGCTGCATTAGCCCTTTGGGTGACTGACAGTGAACATTTTAGCTGTTTTTTTCCCCTCCCTTTTTTTTCCACCTATTCCTTCCCACAGAACCCGTCGAGACGTGATGCTCCCACCACGCCTACTGAGAGTTATCAGTATCGCCCGTCAGCGGCCTATCTGCCCCATCTCTCCCTGTGTGCTGCCTCATTGCACAGCTACTGTACAGGCTGCAGGCTCCTCATTCCTCTGTACCCCAACACACCAACCTGGCAACTGGCTTATCTACTGCAAGGGCTACTCAAAAACCATTCACACTCACTTATTTGTTTGCTTGTGTTTATCCTAGCGGAAGCACTGGATTATTGAGATAAAGGAGAACTGAGGATTGTGTTTACAGTAAAGAGGGACCCTACACCGTGTACCTGTGGGATGATTTCGTGAGATCGAGTTTCTAGAAGCCAGTTCTTGGTGTGCTGTATTTCCACAGCCCCTCTTTTACACGTCCCTGTCTCGTCTTTGCCCTGTCATCAAAGACGGTCAATTCTACCCTGCCCTCAGAATTCTCGGGGACGGAGATCTGGTTTTTTTTTTTTTTCGTGAGAATGCTTGTTCCTCATAAAACAGCTTTGAGAGCACAAACAGTCTCACCTGCCCTGAGCTAGGAAACATTGAACATCCTGAAGCTATATTTACATGCAATACTAGTTTGAGTTGCTGAAGGCTCTCAGTAGTCAAATAGACTCCAGTTTTAGAAACAAAGTGGGTGATTAGAACTGAACTTGCATTTTTGTCCTCACGTAAGACTCAGGTTGAATAAGAAAAAATTTCAAGCTATTTTATCATGCATTACGAACAAACACATAATAAATGACTGCAGTAGAAGACTTTCTCTCATGTGGAAAAACATTCATATTGCATAAAGAAGAACTTAACCTCTTCAACCCGGGACTTGCCATTGGAGGGATTAGTCTTGCTCTCACCTCGCCTGAAACCGCTTAATTTCTCCAAACTCCTTCCCATTTATGTTTCCTAATTAGCAACTAAGTATTAATTTGCTCAGTTGCGAGGATCAATTACTGATCAATCACTTTCCATTTCCCCTCTGTTTGCATTATGATTCATTGCAATAATTATCAAGTATTTCCAAATTCATAATAATGGTGACATTAAACGTCAATGTCTTTCAAAGCATCTGAATTCCTGTAGCTCATCTGTATATAATTTTTTTTCTGCCTTCGTGTCTGGTCTGCTTGATATGCAAAGAAAAAGTTTTTAAAAATGCGGTTTCACCAACTCAGGTTCACATGTTAAGTATGCTTATGTAAATTTAAAACTCTGTCAGGGATAATACCATGAAACAGGTTAACTCTCTACCTGTTTCCGATTAAGAATTGGACAATTAATTGACTTAATTTATTAAGCAAATAGGCTACCCATAAGCTGTGTCGCCATTAATGACTAAGACAAACAGCTTTGCGTCAAAGAGGAAGGCTACAATATGAGATTGCATGGATGGCAATTTCTCGAAATTCTATCTTGAAATAGAATGCTACATCACAAATGTTGCTGGAGATGGTATTTAAATAAGGTTTAGATTTTGTATTTAATTCATTAATTAGATAATTGCTATTCACACAATCTCATATTGTAGCCTTCCAACAAGTTTCCCAGAAACTGGACTACAAATACCAAATTAATAATTTTGCTACCATGAAAGTTTGATGCATTGCATGCATTTTCAATGAATTTAAATGCATGCCATGTGTCAAACTTTCCCAATGCACTTAAAACCAATTTACTAAAGTATTCAATTACCAATGCTTTGACATAAGAAGCGCTGGTAATTTATTAAATGAATCATTATCGCTTAGCAGCAAGCAGTGTGCAATTGCGCTTCCCGCAAATGCAGTCTATTCTATTGAATGCTGAAAACGTTTTGATGATGTGCAATCTTAAAATAAATAAGGGTGCACCGCTGAAAAAAAATTCTTGAAAAGGAGTTGGAATTCAGGGAAAGTGGATTAATTCATTATTTGTTTGATTTATTTATTTTTTTGTTCCCCATCCCTACAATACCACTATTAAGTGTGTTGTCATTGTAACCCTTTGATATTCTCTGTCATTTCTTTATACTTTCTTAATAATTACAGGTTTATATTTTGGTCTTCATTATTCACTAAATAAATTGTGTGATTATTAATCAAGTGATCATGACCAGTAAACAGCTTGAAAGCAATTATGGCAGCACGCCATACCCTGTTTGCCCCCGGTACCAAGGGTGTTGGGGTTGAAGAGGCTAAATTATCTTGATATACTTCTTTGACAGAACATGAGCTCTTTTTCAAAATATGAACTGAAAGCTTTTCGTGACTATCTTGTTGTCTTGAGACCTGAAGTAAAATAGTTTGCCTGTTTCAAAGGTTTTTTTTTTTTTAATTCTCAACAATATGAAATATCACTCAAAATTTAAAGCACATTATTTAAAATTAAAATGGCATCATATTTCCAATTATAGATAGAAACCAACAAAGGAAAATTAAGAATCATTAAGAAATGACAATGCTCTATATATTTGTTTCACTTCTGCTTTGAAACCCACTCTCAGTCTGTACCCTGTTTGATGATGGTCTAAATAATTTCATTTCTTCATCAACATTTTTTAACTAGCAGCAAGTACCCCATACCTTGTGAGCCTGGCCCCTCCCTTTGCCCTCTCTGGCCCCCAGTCATGCGCCAACCCTAAATATAACCAGGTGCTGCACATAACAGGAAATCAATCTGCTGAAAGTACAGAGTGCCACTTCAGGTTGACTCTAGGAATACTCGACTGCCACGGTAAATTTTGAATTTCAAAACATGGAATGAGACCTCCTCATTACTCCAGCCAACTGCTTTTTGCTCTTTTCCACATGAGACAACTTCACAACAGATTCTCACTTAAATGCAACCGTTCTATTCCTCCCTTCATTCAGGGATTAAAAATGTCAAGCTTGATTTTTCTTTTAAATCATCCACAGTTATGAGATTTCATTTATTTATTTTATTTTTTTTCTCCGGTATGAGATTAACCTGTTTCGCCCGATAGACTCCGTACTGGGTTCAAGTTTTTAAAATGTGGATCAATGACTGTAAGTCCAAACTCAAAAGCACAATTTGCAATTAAAAATGTCAAATTACTGGAGGACCAAATAATGAAGGCCAAACAATTTGAATGCCGCACTAAAAAGATTGTTTCACTCTATGGCAACAAAATGGGTTTCACTCAAAACAAGAGACCGCTCTCTTTCCAAAGAGATCAGCTAGTGTCTCCCTCAATTACTAGTTAAGAGCAAATTTCTGTTTAATGTTTATTTAATCTAATATCAATCCAGATATCAGCAACAGAGATCATATCACTTCCACAGCCAAATTTAACACCCGAGGCCTCAAGGTGTTAGCAAAGGTCAAAGCAGTATAAACGAAAGCCTGAAAACATCTAAAAATTTTAAGTAGGTAGGAATCCTGAAACGTATTCACGTGTACATGCATCATACGGTAAACACCCCATATGACTATGTTTCTACATCATATACAAAAAATAAATGCCTCCTTTTAGTATTTACACTGGATTTCATAAATAATATAAAGTAGTGAGATTTAAATGTACTACTGTGTCACCACTCATGCATTTTATGCATTGTTTTGAGTCCTTTCATGGGTATAAATAAAATCATGGTAGTGCGATAAAACGTTTTGCTCTATCTGTGTGCACAGAGTACCATGATGAACAGTCTCTTCAGTCTATCCCCCCGCAACTTCCTGCCATTTGATTTACTGCTGACTCCCTTACTATCTCTCCCTCTTTCTCTCTCTCTCACATACACACACACACGCACACACACACAAATGTGTTCGCTCACACTCCTCTTCATCATTTGTCAATTTGCTGCTCACTCACTCACACTTTCACATGCTCACTTTCGAGATTACTCTCTCTCACGCACATACCTGTACATGCGCATTCATTCTCTCATAAGCATTCCTCTCCTTTCCTCTCTTTCTTTTTCATGGTCTTGCAAATGGGACACACAGTCACCGGTAACACAGAGAGGAAGTGAGCTGGTTTGTTTTTAGTTTAAATAAACCTGAGAGTGAATAGGCGAGAAAGGACACAGACACAAAGAGGTGAGCAGTCACTTCCATGGCACACAATACTACTTTCCTGTAGGTCTTGTACTATCCCTAATGACCATCTTGCAACACAGTCCACAGAGCAAACACACAGTAGCAACAGCCCCACATTATGCTCAGTGATGAGAGTGGCTGGAGGCTGCCACCTCAGACTAGCCAGCACAAGGCCCTTTACATTTAAAACTGACAGGCGGTGCTGGACACCTCTGCAGCAATACCGATGTTATACTGTCTCAGCATTGTCCTGCCTTTTACACTGAAGACCCGAGTGCTAAAAGTACTTCAGTCACTCCGTGAGGTATGGATTTGAAAATGTCTTTTATAGTTACCCAAATACACTGCCTCGTTTTTCTCAAAATTGACATTTCTTTCATTTCATTTCTTGACATTTAGCACTTCTAGCACTGGGGTCTCCAATTTAAGATGGAGGCGCAGTGCTTAAAACATCTGCAACAATATTGCGGCTGTCTCCTCTCGAAATTGTCTCACTGGTCCCATCTACAGTCCCACAGGAAGACAAAATAAAAACATCCCATCAATCATAAATTGCCCACGAATGGACATTGTACATAACATAATTTTTTTTTACGCTGCACTGCGCATTGTCATTTGTACTTCTTCCAGTTGAAACAGAAACTGTTCCCGTTCATATGTTTTTGTTCTTCATTCCATCGAAAGCAGAATCCCATCGCCTTATATTGTCCACATCATTTCAATGCTCTCTCCACGTCCTGTCAAGTCAAGTGGCACCTAAAAATTGACCAGTCCAGGCAAAGCCCCTGTCTAGCTAAGGACAAATTATCAAAAATCATTGCACTTTGAAACACTCATGCATCATTCATAGGGAAAATTGTGGACTACCTGATATAAAACATATTGATTTTAAGGCATCAACAAGCAACAAAAAAGGCTGATAATCAATATCAACATTAAATGATGCCACATAAGAGCCTATGGCATGAACTGTATGTATTGAATAGGTCCTATTGTGAATAATTAAATAAGAGATTTGTATCGATCAGGAGTTTGCTCTTGTCTAATGCTCTGAGCATTTGAATGTTGTTTCAACTTTCAAAGGTTCAAATAATCCAATATTCTGCCCTGAAACTGAATTAATGCCTTTGTATCCAATTGTCTAAATAACCTCATTGCTTCAGGTCTTAAATGTGACATTATTGTACTGAATAGAATGTCATTTTTTCCACTTCATAACATGTATCATTATTAGCAGTGTGATTCAGGGCAACAAGTCAGGGTCAACTAGAGTGAGCGGTAGACCAGGAATTCTCTAATGGAGTGTGTGTTGGTAAGAACAGAGGGGACAGAAATTTCATCACTCTTGTAGATGCACATGTGAGCTAGAACCCATTGGGTTGCTAGTGCACCAAGCAAATGAAAAAAATCCTTCATGTGTGAGCTGATGTAGTGTAGCTAGTGTTTTAGCCACATACTACAAGTCCAATTCCGGAATAGTTGGGATGAAGTGTAAATTGCGAATAAAATCTAAATGCAATGACTTTCAGATCACATGAGCCAATATTTTATTTACAACAGAACATAGAAAACATTTCAAATGTTGAAACTGAGATATTTTACATTTTTATCCACAAAATGAGCTTATTTCAAATTTTTCGGCTGCAACAGGTTTCAAAAAAGTTGGGACACAGGCAAAACAGGGCTGAAAAAGCAATTAATATGTAAGAGAATCAGCTGAGAGAACATTTAGCAAGTAGTTAAGTTAAATGGCATCAGGGGTGTAGCATGATTGGCTTTAAAAGGGATGTCTCAGAGAGGCTCTCAGAAGTAAAGATGGCCAGAGGCTCTCCAACCTGTGAGGGCTTCCCACATGGAAAGAATCTATATGAACATATATGCAACCTATATGCTGCATATGTAAGCATATATGCCGCATTTAGGCCGCATATAGGCCAAATTTAGCTACATATGTGTGCATATACAGTGTATATAGGTCTCTTATATCGCTTCTTTATATTCTCATATAGGCCCTATGTGTATATACAAGGTATATGTCTCCTATATAGCTCATATACCTTGTGGCAGGTTCTGTTTGTCATACCTATTGTATAGCACATATCTCACTTTTGCAACTGTCATGCATGATGCCTAGCTCATATTTTTTATTCTCAAGGTAATGTCTGCATATTAGTCCAAAGTCCCTCACAGAAATAACAAGAATTTCGCGCAATATCTTATTAATCGCATGTGAACACATGAAATTGGCACTAATCCTAAATACATGTTAACGTGACTATTGCATTTTATGTGTAAATCAGTCATTATTAACTATGGCAAGTGAGAGGAGACAAAAAGCTATGATATCAACACCAATATCTAATACTATTTGTTACATTTTTTTCCTGAAACATTAACAATATCAAGGTCATCAATTCTTTCTTGACCATACTTATTTCCATTCTATGAAGATTGAGTTGTGTATTGTGGAAGAGAAGGAAATGTATAAAAACAACATGGTTTGATTATGTTTATTTCATCAGTTGGTAACACTTCACAATGAGGGCACAACAATTAACATTAGTAAATGCAGTAATAAGCATGTACTAACAGATAATTCACATTTAACTAATGCACCTGGTAATCATTTACAAATGATGTTCATATGAACTAAGGTATTAATTTATAAATTATGGCTTAATAATTTGAAGTGCTACATAGGGGATACTTAAAGATGTTTTCAACTTCAAAATGAGGGATACACAGAAAATTAATAAACGTTCAATTATGGTTACGTAATGCTTATTCAGCTATCTAACACATAAGTCACCTGCTTATCAACTGACAGTTAATGAACTAATGTTAATTAATGTTATTTGTTGTACCCTTATTGTAAAGTGTTACCCATCAATTAAGCATTTTTTCAAGTTTAAGCTACTGCTATATTCACCACATTAGATACAATTGGATTCACATCATTACAGCTCACATACATCCACTGAAAGGTAATACACTACACTGTTACATCCACCAAATGCAATGTTTTCTATCTTGTCTGTAAAGCAATTTCTAGATGAATATGGCTCAGAGGTCATTAGTCTAAATGTAGCAAAATAAAACAAAAATAACAAAAGAAAAGTACATATAAGAACATTCATTTAAGTAAACATGCCTTTCAAAAGTCATTTTCATCCCCACATCTATCTGAGCATTTCACTGATGCTTGTGTAGCAACTAAAGGTCCCAGACTTTTTCCTACAGGGATGAAATAACAAGGATTCTTCAATTCCCACACGGAAAGGACCTATATAAACATATTGGCTTTAATATAGGGCCACAAATAGGTTTCGCATATATGAGGCATACATAAAATTGGCCGTTTTCATATATTATAGGTACATATGTACCTATATGTACATATATGTACATCAGTAGGAGATCATAGCAATCAGGCTGTATTCCTTTCCCCCGCTAATAACCAAAGTGACATTAATAGTAGTATTAAGCCGCTGCTGGATGCAAAACAATTTTTTTGCACGACAGATTGCGTTGCTGAGTGGAACACAGTGCCTCCGCGTCCGAGAGTCGGATGGTTTCAATATACCTTTGTGTCCGACAGTCGATTATTATTTTTAATTTCTTCAAATTAACTGAATCTTTTTGATATTAAGCGTGAAAGTTTTGATAAGAGGTCTCAGTTCTTCAAGATGAATACCCAGAATTTCAATTAATGTGTCTACTTGAGCTCTGCTCAGTAAAGTGAGTCGACATTGGCGCGGGACAATGTACAATGCGTGTCGAACATTAAATACAAAATACTCTGTCTGACGGCCAAAAAAAAAAAAAAAAAAACAGGAAGATTATAACAGATTGATAAAGAAATAAAAAATAAAAGAAACATTTTAACAACAAACAGAACATCCAATGAACACTGAGATTTATTTATTTGCAGGCCATTTTTTTTTTTTTGATGTTCTGTTTGTTGGTGGTATATTTCTATTCTTTATTTCGTTACAAATCTGTTCTCATATCAATACTTTTACTTTTTGCTGGCTGCCGGACATGGAGCATTTTGCGTTGGAGTCTTGATTGTGCATGCAATATTTAATTCATAATGTCAATGGTCATGGAATTGATTTGGGCACTGACTACAAGCACTATTTTATCTCTGCTATGGAAATAAAGCGTGAATCTGTTCGATCCATCTGAATAATTTTCAAAGGAGAGACCGAATGAAGACTGCTGTCTATCTTCAACGGAAGAAAACAGAAGAATAAACAGACGTGTGTATTCGCATCTTTGCATTGACTTTAACTGTAATCAGTCGTGCGAAAAAATTCGTTTTGCATCCAGTATGCAAGCGGCTTAAATGAGCATAGAACGCAAGTATTACATATGTGGTTGGCTGAGAAAGAAGTGAAGTCGTTAGTTTGCATCACAGATTCAGCAGCATTGATCAAGCCAAGTCGAGTTTCCATTACGCATACCAACCGCCTTCAGTCTGACATTAGGACAATCGATATGGATACTATAATTTACGTCCTGATTCAGATAGTTACATTAAATAGTGCTAGCTGTAATTATTTATGGCATTGAAATGTGCCTGACATTCCGGAAACCTGCTTGTGAGGTTTCGGAGACGTGTGCGCACTGTGCGCCGGTCAGCCAAATTACCACTGCACAGAAATTAAACCAGGTTGGAGCTGGCGAGTTTTCTGCGCAACTTCAGCGGAGACTTTTTCTACGAAATTTTCACTGCGCCTCGATGAATATGTGACACCTCCTCCTACTACGCCGCCACACCCATCTCGGCGCACGTCCATCTACCAAATTGCCAAAGTGGCTGCGCACTGTAAGGAGAGGTCAGAGGAACACCAGTTGCAGGATCCAGAAGTGTTCATTAAACACAAAACACTAAGGGGAAATTGGCAGACACGCCAGAAACAAAACCCCGTGTACAAGCACTGAACAAATGGGAGAACTGAAGCACACTGCCAAAGGCAGGGGGAAACAGAAATACTCACTCCAAGAGTGGATAAACTAGGAAAACAAAAACTGAACCTAACTAACTGACGGACAACACTGGGAGACTTGAACACGGGGCAGACAAGACAAGGGCGCAGCAAACAATAAGACTCGGGAATCATACAAGGAGAAACTCGGAAGGCACGAGGAGCTGAGATTTCACCAAGTAGAACAGAGTCAATAGGAGGATCTGTCTGACGTCCACTCCCAATGCAGACGCATAAATAGCCACGAGAGGAGGCGGGGACTCTGAATGCAATCTCGGAAGGAAACAGAAACACATGGGATTAATAAACAATTACACGAAAACCGGGTTAACAATAATGACTCGAGACTAGACGCTGAGACCATCAATCAAGCTAGACGGTTTAGATTAAGGTAATCTAAACGTGACGAGTAAAAAGCACCACAAGAAAAGGGAAGGAAAGCTCAGTCTTTTAAATAAGTTAAATCAGAGATAGCTCAGGCGGAATATACTGAAGCCAGAAACGCTCGCACTCACTAAATGAATTAATTAAGGTTCATACTACGTGACAAAATATTTACAATCACCTTCATATAAGTTCTGGTTAGAACGGGTTAGAAATATCCTATCAGAGAACGCATTCACACAGTTTTGCGAGACCCAGAATTAAACACAGCTGGAAGCAATGAATGAAATACCAGAGCCGAAACCGAAAGAGGAAACGTGATTGGACGACGAGACGCAGGCATGCTGAAGGCAGTCACGCGACATCACTGGAGAATGCAGAGTGGGAGTGGATCGTCAGACGGCTGAACAGAAAGCTGAAATATAAAACGAAAGTAAAGCACAAGCACAAAGATAGGACACACGAGGCAGAATCATAACAGTGCAGAGTGTTGCACCGCACGAAATGCACTGGACAAAATTACCACTGCGTATGCTGCGCCACGCTGCGCCACCCTGCGCTACACCAAGAAATTAGAGCCCCTAGTGTGTGCATTTTGGCCGGTTAGTCTTGGGAACACAAAAAAAAAGGATAATTTATATACGTAAAATATACTGGACTTATATTGTGTTAAATCAGCGAGAAGATTAATATGCCTCATGGAACATCTACAGTTTTCCATGGCTGTCCCTGTGTTGAAGCCAGATGGAGGCAGATGGGGACCTAGGCACTAAGTCCAGACCTCACCCCTTGAGAAGTGTGTATAAACGAGTGAATAAACACAATTAAACACAGAGGCCTGGTTGTGACCATGAGGGTCCGGTGTCTGGACATAATTAAGATGTCTGAACAGGGCTGTCTATATCAATAATGCAAGGAGTGTGATGAGAGTGTTTCCTGCTGTGGCATTTATCAGCCTGAGGAGCCTGGTCTGTGGTGTGAAGATGTCCTGGGAGCACAGCCACATTGGGAATGAGGCACAGGAATGACGGTAGATTAAGGTTCTTTAATGGTTAGGTCAGCTTTATTATGGCCAGACTCTGGGTTCTTATTGATTAGCCTTTGTGCACCATGACCAGCCATTCAGGAAGTCATTAATGTTTCATAAAATATATGTCATATTTTGACTACAGTTACATTGGGATAATACTTCACATTCACATGTGTTGTGATTTCTTTTTTTGCTTGCTTCCTGACTTGTTATACTAACATTTGTACTTGATTCATCAAAGACAACCCGATTGGTTCAAGTTTACAGGGTATCTAAACATAATCCTACTACGATGTTCCCTTTGATGACATGAAACATGGTGGTGGGGGATTATGGTATTGGGCCATTGGGCACATTCAGTTCATTGATTAGGCTAGCGTACTTTCCAGACTTTTCCAAAGTATTCTGTATATATATATAAGACAGCTAATATATTATTGAGATGAATTGGAAGGGCTTGAGCTGAATTGTAGGGCAATAGCTGAAATACTTTTGTAATATTCTGTGACATTGCCCTCAATTTCTTGTAGGCAATGCAAAAGAGCAAGGGTCCTACACTAACAATGAGCATTTGCTTACAGCGTAAATGTATTCATTCAAAAGGTGGATTTACCAGCTCCTGAAGACAGGATGGACATAGAAGTAGAAATATAGCCTGTATTTCAGCACTGCATCCTGCATAGTGGCTCACTGCTTTACTATAACCCACACACAAAGACAGAGAGAGAGAGAGAGAGAGAGATCGACACTAACACACTGTCTCTTTCTGAGTCACAGCCCTGGGATACGGTGACAGTATAGCACCTGCCTCCATTTGTCAGCCATACGACTCTTTTCCTTGCCATAGTTTCTCCATACAGTCAATGTCAGCTCACTTTCTTTTGCATTTAACTGGAAAGGGAAAAGAACGGAAAATCTAAACAAAACAAGGAAGTGTGAAGAATGATGCCCATGATGTGCCACAGTATGCATCCCCCATCTGACGCTCAAGTCTCTCAGGCTCTCTGACCTTCCCACTTTAAGGGTGTGCACGCACATACATGTGCCTACGTACTGATGTGCACACTAACACACATACACACACACACATGCTGAAACACAGATGCGCTCACAAAGTGCTGTCATGCTGTCACACTGCAGCAGGAGACGATGGCAGATTTTTATCACACTTTACCATATCCTCAGCATAAAGTATTTTTCTCCTCCTAATTGAACTCCAAAGCTTTCACAATTTCCTCCTGTTATCATAACCCTCTTTGTCTTTTTTTTTTATAGAACTTCCTTTGGGTTTTTTGAGGCGTAATTGCATTTTCACGCACGCACGGATGGTCCTCCTTTTTATTACGGCAGCGATCAATCACAGCGATTGTTATGATCATGATCATTTTAATGGCAATAATCGCATCACCCTGTCCGGCTGTTCAGAGCCTCGTCCATCACTGCTCTCTTAATTGGCTGCAGCATCTGATCCTGGCCCCATCACTCCAGGCCGGTTCCCCCCCCGCCTCTACCTTCTCCCCACTGTCGCCCCTGAATTTAACCCTTTGAGTGCCATAGGCAACTATAGTTGCGCAATGGTGTAAGATATCAAAACCAGATGCTGTTGAAAACCTATCATGTGGCAACTTGTTTAAAAGAGATCTTTTGAGATCTTGTTTAAGGGAGATCTTTTAAACAAGTTGACACATGATAGGTTTTCAACAGCTCAGGATAACTACACTCTAAATTCCTTGGAAATTTATTTGGCGCTCAAAGGGTTAGATGCCACTAAAGTATCGATCTACTCAACATAATTGCTTCTGTGCTGCTCAACTGCCGCGAGGACCTCTTCCCTGCGCTGCCATGCAAGAGGGGTCCGCTGCACTGGTGATTCCTCATGTCTGTCATCCAGGAAAGCACCCTAACCCACCAACACCCAGGTACGGGACAAGCAGACTGCATGAGCGCAAAAAGATCTGGTGGGGCAAAGGCACATGGCGATTTAGACTTACAATTGCAGGCTTCTCCTACCTCAAAAAAAACCAAATGCTAGATTTACTCAATAAAGTTATGTTGGCTGGTTCAACAAAACTGAGGTAAGTACAGTACATCTGACTTAATGTTATTACTTAAACTGGCCCAAAATATTTGAATTCAGTTTGAAGTTACTTAAAGCAGTTGTGTGGAACCACTTGATGCAACAGTTTTAAGTGAATTTGACACTTAAATTTTTTCAGGCGTGGTCTTTGTTGCTTAGTGGGGCTGTATGCGTGCAAGTCAGTGTTACACTTTTACTAATTAAAAAAGAGTGAAGAGCGCTGCTGCAGGAGAAACAGTCCGCCTCTTGCGCACTCCTCCGCATCCCCTCCTCCCTTCGGCCCCAACTCCGAATATGAAACAGCGTCCTCGAGGAAGTCTGGGACGAGACTGTGCTGCCTTTGGGTCAGGCAGAACTCCCGTCAGGGAACGAGGAGTGGCGTAGCTTCCCACAGCCTTCGTCTGTAGTCAAAGCAAACGGTTAACCTTGCCTTGGGCCCTGGCGTAGTAACAAAGCTCCCCTCGCACCCAACGCACTGAATCTGTCCTCTACATTTAAGCGACTGTGGGGGAGGGGGAACGCTGAAGAATAACAATGTCTCTTACTCTCAATTACAGCTTTAAATTGGAATCAATAGCGTAGGAGCGATAGCAGAGTTTCTCCTGTCGAGCGTGAGTGTGTTTGCGCGTGTGTTTGCGTGTGAGAGCGTGCATGTCCACAAGCACATGCGCGTGCATGTGTTTGTTTGTGCGCGCATGTGTGTTCCTGAGTTTGTGTGCACGTGTTTAGGGCTATATTAGAGAAAACACAGGAATTAAATTAAAAACAGGTGCCATCCCTTGTATTTATGAACAGTAATGACAAATACGTCAGGTAGACTAGTGAAACAATGAGCAACAAGCACATTTTGCAGGCCTTAGTCAGTCTGTGCGTCTGTTTGTGTGTCTGTCTCGCAGTCTCCCTCCTGACCAAGGCCTTGGGCCAACCCCTGCCCCCTATCCTGTGTCTCCAACTCTTGCCTGGTTGCCTGGATACTGACCATGTGTTTTGCCATGGCAACATCTGGAATAAAGGTGGGTGGGCACCATGCCAGTGCAGGCCAAAAGTTTCACTGTAGCCATAAAACTAACAAAAATAAATCTTGTTCAACTGCATGCTCTTCTCTGCTATACTCAGCCCTACTACACTCCCCTCCCAACTTATACTCCCACCTCCCTCCATCTAGCAGTTTTCCCAGAAGACTTCTCTCTTCTGGCCTGAAGGTTTCATAAGATCATGACTGAAGCATTCAAGCAAGAAGAACACATAGTGTAAAAATAAAAACATCAAAAACATACATAAGCACTGCTGGATGCCGGATATCTTCCCTGGTGATGAACCACCAAACATATGAGGCAGAGATCTTCAATTCCTGCTTTTTTTTTTTTTCCCCTTGGCTGGGGGTGTGGGGCTATGTCTCTCTTCATGGTAGTTTAAGCCTACATACTGTTAGGTGCTCTCAATCTCGAATGTACTTGAAAAGTATCTTTTTCTGCCATAATAGAAAAGTATTCTTTGTCCTCCACAACAGTAGTCTTCTTTGTTGTCCATAATGGCAGTCCTCTGCTGCCTCTAACAGGTTATTTATCATTGATGAGCTCATGTGTGCCGCATTCCAGCTTCTTCACAAGGTACCAAACAGTTGATTGTGACACACAGAATGATCCGGCTATATGTCTCTGCAAAAATTTCCCTGAAGTTTTTTGCCTTCGGATGGCATTCTCTTACTGCCACTGACACATTTTTGGGCCTTAAATTTGGAGATAATAACAACGAACTCCAAACACATAAGCCACATTTTAAATCAGCTCAAGCTTTTGTTAGTGCTTGTGTGTATGAACTGAGGGTCCAGCAGAGCAAAGAGCCAATCATCCAGTTACTTTTGATTCCATAAAATATGAGGTACAACATAAAAGGCAATTATTCTGACAGAGATCACTTAGTGTGGATGTAAAGATCCACTAGCTAGTATTGATATCTTTTACTTTAGCCTAATTTTACTTGCTAGCAATGCAAACAATGGTGTTTATTAAGCCAGTGATTAGACCTGAATGCAAGAAACTGAGGATAAAAGCGAACCGTGGATGATGATGATGCAACAGGTCTGCGGTTTGGGGAAGACTTCAAAAGGATTCGCTGAAGCTCCCGGGCTTAATGAAGCCCCAAAGTCTTCGTTGATCATCATACAATACAATCTTCTTGAGACCAAGCAGGGCAAGAGCTCTCTTGGTGACAATGAGATGCTACTGGAGTTTGAGGATTATACTTTTAACATACTGTTTTTTTTTTTAGATACAATATGTTACTTTTGTGATAAGGCTACTCAATATCCTCTGTGATACAATTTGATTGTACAATTAATTGCATAGTGGTGCTCAGCTGGCCTTAGGCATAGGCAGTGTAGGCAAATGCTAGGGGCACCGTCTGTACATGGGGGCGCCAGAGGCGGCCACAGCGAGGGAAAAAGTAAAATTAAAGAAAGAAGAAAAAATACTGCATGAATCTTTTTATTAATGCCGCTCTATTAAAATTTTATCATTAAGATATATAACAAAAGAAGCCCACAACAACATACCCCATTTCAATTAACTTCAGAATTCCCAATTCCAGCAGCTCACAAAATGGCGCATATTTGTGAGCTTGACTTTTAAATGACACCGTTTTGCACTCATTATCTATGGGCATAGAGTTCTTCAAGCCTAAATTGTTTCCCATTTTAGATGTATTTTTTTTACAAGTTACAAGAGAAAAAGGGCACACAACAGTGTTGGAGAGCTGGTGATCCAGGTAAAAATACAAATACAAAAAGGCAGTCGCACACTCATAGCCACAATTCAATAACAATTAACTTATTAAATAATGAAATTACCAATGTCTCTTCTTCAGAAACCCAAAAACTATAAGTCAGAGACAACAACAGTCTGAACAAAAAGCCATCACCCTGCTTAAACCTCCCAGAGAGCAAGGGAAACCCGTACTGTACTTTTAAATGGTTTCAAGCCACTTATAGTACTGTTTATGAGTGATCTTACTCAAAGATATTCGATATATTAGCCCAATGTACAACCCAAATTCCGAAATAGTTGGGACAGAGTGTAAATTGCAAATAAAATCAAAATGCAATGACTTTCAGATCACATGAGCCAATATGTTATTTACAGTAGAACATAGATAACATTTCAATTGTTGAAACTGAGACATTTTACATTTTTATCCACAAAATGGGCTTATTTCAAGTTTTCTGGCGGCAACAGCTCTCAAAAAAGTTGGGACACAGGCAAAAAGGGCTGAAAAAGGAAATCTACACAAAGACACTTGCAGGCAAACACTAAGTGGTCTATTACCAGCTGACAGTGACTTGTCTTGTTGTCAGCTGTGCATTTTCATAAGCTTAGATTAAATCACTTAAGATAAATACTCAAAAGGCTTTTGTCGTGAGGTACTATTCTTGTTGTGACTGATTTGTGGATGGATCAATTCAATTATGAGGTGATTTTAGCTTTGACTGTCACAGTTTTTTTTGCTGTTGCTATATTTTTGGTGTTAAAGCATCATTGTTTTTCCCCATTGCCGCCATAAATAATTTGCCACTGTGATCAACTTTGTGTGAGCACCAAATATTAGGACCCTTTGGAACTCTGTCAGCTTCCTCATCTGGCTTTGGAGATTTGCCAAGCAAAATGCTGCCGGTAAGACCATTTTTAAGAGAACATATATTGCTAGCTGAAATTAAAGAGAATGCCTTGTATAGATGCTTTGGTAATTGTCCAATAGAGACTTGGTTTAGAGCCATTTTCCAAAGGTGCTTCCAATATTTTTACCACTCCCAGGATTTGTTTCGATCCATGGTCTTGACGTTCTGAGTGTGTCGCAAAGTTTCATCAACAACAGACACTTGTCCAAATTTATATTTAGCCATGAGAAAAGAGTAAAAATAACATCCCACTCCAAGCATTCAGAATAACGGGCATCTTTTTTTGAAACATCTACAAGAGAAACTTTTAACCACCTACAGATGCCTTGTAACTTGCACCTACTTCTTCCCCTATCTGCTTACACCGAGCCCACTGCTGCAGTGTCAAAGCTAAATGTCAGAGGATAGAATAGGCTAATAGCAACTGTTTATAAGCTGGTGGGCTGCAGTGTCAGTCATACATGAGGAGATACAGCAGGGATAAGGCAGAAAGGCTATCCATGCGCATATCCCGCCATTTCAATGGGCCCCTGTCAGGCTCACGCCCTATTACCACTGCAAATATTCAAAGGTTTTAAATCAAGAATTTTTTATGTTTTTTAAAGGAATTTTGACTTCTTCGCCTGGGTGGCATTATATTGTTAAAACCTGTGACCAAGACATGATAATTTTACAAAATTATAAACATTCTTTGACATTGATTCTAATTCTGTTGTTACCAGCCATTACCCCTGTGAACTCAAAATACCCCATCCTTATGTAAGTATGCAACTGTGCCATGACAAAATTGAAAATTAACTTCCATCACATAAAGTGTAGAAGAATCAAGCTCATATAGGCCTAGACAGTATCTATTTCTAGGCACTGTACGTAGCCTAGCTATCTCAACTGTATTTTTCAAACTCATCAATGAATCATCCTGGAAGTCAGGATGATTCAACTAAAATCAACTAAAGTCATCATATTTGCAACTGAAGATGCAACTCAATGAAGCTGATAACTGAAGTCCGGCAGTAAAAGGCAGCCCTTTTCCACAACTAGAGACTCTGATGTACTTGTCCCAGTGAGCATATGTGAATCTTTATGTCCTATTAGACCAAGTTTATGTTCTTCTCTCAAGACAGTGGTGCATGTTTCTCTATGAAATATTCATTGGCAATGTCTTGAATGGAGTAGCCTTCGCCTCTCAGAATAACAACTGACTGACAAGTTTTTTTGGGCATGCTCTTTCTTTTTTGGCCATGTCTGTGCAAAGCTGAAACTTTAAAAATGCCTGTGCACTTTGTATTGTGGTAATAAATACAAACACTTTTTTTCAGCGGCTGCACTTACTGTGATGAGAATAGTTTTTCGAGCGCATTAGCATGATGAGTGAGCTGCTAGTACACTGGGATCGTAGCTGCTGAAAAAACGGAGCCTTGCAATTATAAGTGCAATCCGAAGGGAAAACAATTACATCAAACAGTAACAGTAATTGTGAACATTATAAATGGCTTAGCTTTATTTAGCGCGCAATGCAGTGCCCCCCTTGGCGAATACGAGTATCAACAGTTTTCAAAAAGAGAAATAATTCTTTGTGATTCTAAACTTTTGAATGGTCCACAACAACAAACACATTGTAAGCAAAGCCTTGAATTCATGAAAAGACATGCTCAAAAATGAACGCGCGCACACATGCGCACACACAGGCACAGATACACCTCACTGCCAAAGTCATTTGAGTCTGTCCGCTTCTGATGAGCCCTATAAATCAGATCATTTGGTGCCGTTACTGTCGGCCTAAACACAATGTTCCCTCTATTATCTGCTCCACCTCGGGATGCAAGTCACACATCATTTTTCTTCCGAATGTTTTCTCCCTCTTTTACGAGTGCGATATCATTTGGTGTGTTGCCTTTACATAAAACAGGTCTCCTGCTCCTCTCCTGCTTTGGGGGCAAGAATATGTAAAACAGCCCTATCATCAAAACAAAAAAGTGGCGAGGAATATAGGGCAATTGAGTAAATTAAAATGCATCCCTGGAGACCAGCCTTTCACTTCTCTTCCTTGTCTGTATTCTATTCATGGTGCCTTGTTTTAGACTTCAGTTCCACCTTCTCAGGAACTGTCCCAACGCACCTGCGAGCTCGAACCCCCCACAACGAAAGTCATCGGAACGCCGTGTCCAAACTCTTGACATGCAAACCCTTTAACCTCACCTACTGTAAATAGCAACAGCAGGAACACGATTTTGCTGTAAGTTTGTGGTATCGGTGATGAACGTACAAATTTGTTTTCACGGTACGGTGGATTTGCCGTCTCCAGGTTCATCTCAGGACCCTGGTTCACCCTGGGAAACTCGAGGCGGATTTGTGTGCCAAGCCTGAGGAGCAGGAGGTTCTGATTCAGGGAACATCTCGGACTGATTTCTGCCTGAGCCTGGCCCTCAGCCAAAGCCAGCTACACTCACTCAGAGTACTGGGGGAGAGGGGGGGCTCAGACCCCCACAAACCCGCGCGGTTCCCGACTGCAGGCCCTGTGTGTGTCACCTCCCCGTCTCCACAGTCTACTGAGTCATAGACTCTTTAAAAGCTGCAGATGAAGGTTACCCTGCAGTTAGCCATCGACTTTCCTCAGGCTCGGGGAACTGAATTTTGGCAAACAGAAGTTCACTTATCTGGCACAGCCATGTTGTGCAGTTTGAAGCCAGAGTCTGCACAGTGCAGCCATCGAGCTCGAGCCGTCTGCTGCGGGTGTTCCCTGCAGCGACGTAACCTGATCCTGATTCATCCACAATACATTTCTCTATTGTCCAAATGACAGAGTAGATTAACAAAAATGAACACAATTAGGGAGGTAATTAGATTAAGAAAAAAAGAAATATTTGGCAAATGTTTTCTCGCAGGTAAAAATGATCGACTTTGTATTTTCATGTTGAAGTTACTTTGAATGGAGAACAGTGTATTTTTTACTACCTGGAGGTAGGCCGGGCAGTGAAAGTGAGCAATGTCTCTCACGGAGACCAGGAAATGTGCCTCAAAAATGAAGTCTCACTGTAGCTTGCTTGGTCTGAGTACTGGGGGGAATGGTAAGTGAAGGGGTGTGGCTTTAGATGCAAATGCAAAAGCAAGCAACACGCACACCGATAAATCAATGCTCTAGCAATAAATGGGGTGGGTAGAGAATGGGAGAGAGAGACCCTGTTTATACAACAGACAGGATTAGCGAATACATGGGGGTTCATCCCCCGCACTACAGCCCAGCGCTCAGTCACAAGTCAACCACAGATACTGCAGTATCTCTCGACCAGTGATTTAATGGCAAAGGTTTCTGGTGAAGAAATAGACTCATATTGGAACTGATAAAATGAAAATTTCCTCTAAGGCACAATAAAAGAAAAGCAGAAATAGACTAAAATAGGCCTGTCTCATGAGTAAATGAGGAAGACGGGACAACAACTGAACACCAAAAAAAAAGAGAGCAACAGTATGTTGCATGGAGACATCTTTGTGATGGAAAGAAATCCCTGCACTCATGCCATTGACAACAATCAAGGAGCCATTCACTTGGATTAACAAAGTACACAGTAATTTGAAAAGAAAATATTTCAATGACACAGAATTTTCTACTTTCTGCATTTATTCTTGAATACCGTTCCCTTCGCTCAACAGAGGGATTGAAGTGCTACAAAACGGTCAACAGATTTTCACGCCAGCTTTTGAAAGCCATAAGACTCTTGAGAGACAGGAACAGGCGAGCAAGCGCAGACCCCCCTACCCCTGTTGAGGGCGTCTGCATGTGATTAAATTTTTAGGAGCTATGTAAAAATAAACCATCTACATGGTCGAGGAGTTCAGTCTTATTTTCTGTGACAGGTTTATGGGGTCTGTGATGGCACGGGGCCGTGAATTGAGTGCATATATCTGCATCGGATGCGGAGGGCTGGATGTCACAACACAACACCATATATTCCCAGTGCTCCAGTTTGATGTAGCAGAGAGGTGGCGCGTAAAAGAGGGCTTGCATTTTAGAAAGTCACTGGGAACCTGCCGCACTTTGATGTTGTGTACAATCTAAAATTAAAACACTGCGACCGTTAGTCATTTTCATATTTTCATATTCCAAATACATGTTTACTCAATTCCCCCCTCCCAAACAACAAAGAGACATCCATCAAAAAACATAAGTAGAACCATGTAATTATCTCAGTGCAGTTGCTCTACAAAATGTCTCTTGTTGCAAAGTCAAAGAGCAGCGCTGCAGTTTGCGTGTAGAGATTTGTAATTACCAGAATACATTTAAATACATTTGGGCCGATGGCTCCTCAGAGGATACTCTTATTCACCGGCGCTGAAGTCAGCAGCCATCAGCCGGAGTTTTACGGAACCTCTCAGCCATTACCGGCCCATGTAAGTGCGGTTCGGACATAGCTGGCCTCACCAAAGTGACCACTGCAATGGTGACTCCTGCAAAGTCTGGCCCTGAGGCCACCGCACAGGACTGTGGTCTGTCCATTAGCTCCCCCTGTGCGGTTATGTAACCCGGCGCAAGCGATGTGCCCCCCTCACCATCCCCCTGCACTTCAGGAAAGAGTCAATTATTTATCAGTCATCTTGTATTCTTTCATCTTTGCCTTAATTGCTGCAGTGGACTTAGCTCAGGGAGCAAAGTGCTTTGTGCTTTTGTCTAACCTGTTATCAGGGCTGTCTAATCAGGTATGCTTTCCAGAAGTCCTTGAGAATAGGGGTAGTATTGAGGAGGAGGAGGGGGTTCAGCAGTCACTACAAACTCTAACAGCTTAATTCCGAACAAAGCAGGGGAACACACTGTTCCCTCTGTAAATCTCCCAATCACTAGTAGCACTTCCTCTTTGTTTCTTTCCATCTTTTTTTCTTTATTTCTATCCCAGACAACATGTGAAAAAGACTTTCTGCTTTCACCAACTCACACACACATGCTCGCACACTCACAAGCGCACCCACACAAACACATGAGGGGGCGGAGAGGGGCAGAAAGCTCTGACCTGCCCCCTGCTGACCCCCCTGAAAAACAGCAGCCACGGGCACACGAGTTGGGGCTGACTGCCAGGTACTGTACCTCTCCTCCTCCGGAAAGCTAAAGAGGGCAACGCTGCACAGATCAGCGTCCTCTCGCCAGCGCAACAGCCTCAGAGCAAACACGGCCCCACACCGGCCAGATGTCTGCCTCCCTCTCAGCACACACTTCGCAAACGCACATCCACACACCCGGAAAATAGTTACAGGACTGATAAATATACTGCAGCCTATAGCCGCACAGTGTGAGTGTGCATTTGATGTAAAAAGATCATTAAAATTCTTTGTGTTTTAGTCTGAAGGATCATGCATTCACCAGAAAACAAAACATGCCCATTATATTTCAATTATCTATACATTGTTTGACAAATATTTCCACTAATGTATGCTGAAGCGTGATTTTTCTGCACTCTGACAGGGTGCAATAGTTGGAATCATCAGCATCATTGATTTCAAATGGCTGGAGAGTAAAGAGACAGGGAAGGGCAGTGTGAGGACAGTTCTCCACTGAAGCAGGGGTAAAGGGGTCCCCATTTCAGCGCCATCGGCCATGCCTGTTGCCAAGGGAGACAGGAAAGGGGATTTACGGGACATTCCTCACATTCTTTTGGTCTAGAAGAGGTGCCTCGGGCAGCACAGTCACCAAGAGTCTGCCAGGAGAGTTTGATTCCGGCCTGTGAACCCCTGCACTGAAGGAGGGATGTGGTAAAACAGGAGAAAAAAGGGGACAGTCTGTCCACAAGAGGAGAGATAGGACAGAAGGGGACAGTCTGTCCACAAGAGGAGAGACAGGACAGAAGGGGACAGTCAGTCCACTAGAAGTGAGACAGGACAGAAGGGGACAGTCTGTCCACAAGTGGAGAGACAGGACAGAAGGGGACAGTCTGTCCACAAGTGGAGAGACAGGACAGAATGGGACAGTCTGTCCACAAGTGGAGAGACAGGACAGAAGTGGACAGTCTGTCCACAAGTGGAGAGACAGGACAGAAGGGGACAGTCTGTCCACAAGAGGAGAGACAGGACAGAAGGGGACAGTCTGTTCACAAGTGGAGAGACAGGACAGAAGGGGTCAGCCTGTCCACAAGAGGAGAGACAGGACAGAAGGGGACAGTCTGTCCACAAGTGGAGAGACAGGACAGAAGGGGACAGTCTGTCCACAAGAGGAGAGACAGGACAGAAGGGGACAGTCTGTCCACAAGAGGAGAGACAGGACAGAAGGGGACAGTCTGTCCACAAGAGGAGAGACAGGACAGAAGGGGACAGTCAGTCCACTAGAAGTGAGACAGGACAGAAGGGGACAGTCTGTCCACTAGAGGTGAAACAGGACAGAATGGGACAGTCTGTCCACTAGAGGTGAGACGGGACAAGGGTTAGGGATTATCATCATTATCATTGCCATAAATCGTAAGGTCATGTAAAGTGGCTTAAATGTGTTGCATCTGTTCAGTGTTTGACAGAGTACATTCATATAATAATGCCCAGCATGGGCTCTGTTAGCTTTACTACTTAACTGCACTTTTGTTCTGGCTGGGTTCCGCACCGGAGTCTGGTTCCTATTCCTAGAACCAGACTCCTCAGAGTGACATCACACAGAGACTTACACCATCAATTCAAAAGCGATGACATCACACCTCCTGCTGGGCTATTAAGAGATGAGTGATGCAGGACAGTAAATGAGCACGTGCTAATGTTTATAGCAACACGGGGATGAGAATAGGAGACAATGGAAGAGAAAGAGGGGAAAAAAGGAGAAAGGGTAGAGGGGCAAGAGAGAGAGGGAGATATGGGGGAGGAGTGTGGAAGAGAGGCAGAGGGAGACCAAAGAGGCGCAGATAAAAATCTATCATGTGTTGCCTGACAACCACTTTAGCCCTGAAACAGCAGATTCTGACTGTGCCCGCCGACAAATCTTTTCTATACATCATCTCGCAGGAAACAGCACATGATAAATTCTTAACACAATACATTTTGTCCAAAAGATTTAACATCTAATTCAGGCGTGACAGGTCTCTCCATCTCATGGCTTTGCCCCGCACCATTGATCCACCCCCCTTCGCTGTCCGGCCTTGGACCCTGCAGGCACGCCGGAAGGCGGAAAATACGGGCCAACATCGCCACGCCAACCTGGAAGGGGCCAATAAATCAGGACCACGTCACACTGACGCACAACAACACTGTAAACCCAGGTAGTGTGGCAAACAAATGTTTTGCGGAGACATATTACCTCAAAAAAATTTTGTAAGCCAACTTAATTGCATTGCGTGTTCGGTACTTAAAGAACATGAAGTAAAAGTTACTCTTACCATGTTTTCAAGTGCTATGAATTTGAGATCACTAAATTTTCTTACACAATTTTTTTGAGGTCATCAGTTTCCCAAGAAAAATTGCGTGCACCACACTATCTGGGTTTACAGTGAAAGGGTGGGGTCAGAATTGGCACATTAAATTGTTGGAACCATAAACTTTCGACAAAATATGGACCAAGTTACTGCAACGTCACCCAGTGATGAGACTTTTGTTTGGTGAAAAGCATTTCAAATTGTCCCCAACCATATTGCACAAATTGAAGCAGGAATTTGAACAGTACAGCCGCCAAGTCCAGGTTGTCCAGGAAGCGTATTCAACGCCGTGACGTAACTAGTTCTGGATTTATCCACAACATTTTCTATCCCACGAGCACACTAGCGTAACAAAACGAGACGTAACAAAGAAAAAGCACATATTTAGGGTACATTGTAATGAACGCAAAAAAGTATTCACTGAATATTATCCTGCTGCACTTAACATTGACTTACATTGAAAACAAGGTCTGCAGTGTTCTTGAGCAAAACGCAATGGTCCTTGTGAGAATCATTTTTCGAAGTCAAGGAAAGAAAGCCTCGAGAACATAGCCCAGTTTTAGCCTCTTAGTCAGAACACATACCCATGTAAATGAGTATATGTGCACAGGATATGTACCAAAATTTCACCCGCAGACATCCCCACTCTTAAGAGGCCCAAGGATTTCCTCAATGCACAGCCCAGCACTGCACGATGCCACCTCCCTCACAGACCTGTGCTTGGAAGGCTCCCCAGTGAGGCCCTTGTTTGTAAAGGCCCTACAAGGAATCAATAAAGTATGTGCTGTATCGACATGTGTTGCAGAGGGTCTTTGTACTTTGAAGTGTTTGATGCTTTGTTGATAGTTCAATAAGTGAGTGCCGATGTAGAAATTCGATGGAGAACAAAGTTTTCCTCACACATTCATGGATTGGTGCTTGTAAAGATTTTACGCAAATGAAAGAGTAATGTGGTTTGTGAAATATTACATGACTATCTGACTATTTACAGTACAAACCTATACAATGCTGTGAAAAAGTATTTACCCTCCCCCCTCCCGATTTCTACCATTTTTGCTTATTTGTCATATTTAAATGTTTCAGATCATCCAACTCATTTTAATTTATGTGAGAGACAGTGTAAGTAAATAAATGCAGCTTTTAAGTGATGGTTTCATTTATTTAAGGTTAAAGAGTTATTCAAAACCAATACCACCCATGTGGAAAAATAATTGCTCCCCTCAAACCTAAAAAAATGGTCGTGCTACCCTTAGAGGCAACAATTGTAATCAAATGTTTGCAATGACTGGCAATGAGTTTTTACCCCTCAGCAGACGAATTTCGTGGAGGGGAATTGTCGCGGCAAGCAGCGTCCATCTGTTTGTCTGTCTGTCCATTAACTTCTCGTTTACGGACGATAGCTGAAAAATGCCTTGGCCAAATGCTCTTATTTTCTGGGGGTATGTGGGGGGTGGTTAGAGGAAGCTCCCTATCGATTTCTGTCCCGCTGCGATAATCAATATGGCCGCCACGGCAGGGCAAGCGCAAGGCTGTGGGGTCCCATTGCTGTGGAGGAATTTTGGCCCACTCTTTCTTGCAAAATTGTTTTATTCAGCCATGCTGAGCACAAACTGACTGTATAGGGTTATACCATTGCATCTCAATCGAATTCAAGTCAGGACTTTGACTCACCACTCATTTGAGTCACTAAGAGGTCGACTTGCATGTGTGCTTCCAATCATTGTTTTGCTGCTTAATTCAACTGCTTGTGAGCTTAAGGTGATGGATATTCTCCTTCAGGATTTTCAGATAGAGCGCAATGTTCAGGGTTCCATTCATTATGGCAAGTCACCCAGGCCCTGAAACAATGAAGCAGCCAAAGGCCATTACAAAAACCACCACCATGTTCGACTGCTGGTATGATGTATATATTATGTATATCTAGTGGAATGCTGTGAGACCCATGTCTTTGTTTTAACTCATCAATCCACAGAATATCATCCCAAAAGAATTGGGGGTCTTAATGATGTTTTTTGGCAAATGTGAGACTAGCCTTTGTGTTAGTTTTAGTCAGCAGTGGTTTTTGTCTTGCAGCAATTTTTCCCCCATCACTTTTTAGCTCTGCTGTGACGATAGTCAGCCGTCAGCGGAGCTTTTCTAATGCCGATTCATCCAGCATTCATCTGTCTGTCTGTCCGGCGATCCCCTGAGGAAATTGAAATTCTACGTCCTGGTTTTTTAGAAATTCAGCATTTTGGACAAAGAAAATTTGTGTTTGCGCTCATTTTTCCAGTTATTCATTAATATGTCAAAGACTGTCTGATAACTTTTTGTCTAATTTGTTGTGAGCCTTCCTTGTGATGTTCTGATGATTTCCTGCAAAAATTAAAAAATTTTACACCCCGGTTTTTGAGAAATTGAGCATTTTGGACTTAGAAAATGAGTGTTTGTGCTCATTTTTTCAGCCTTTCATTAGTATCCCAAAAACTTTGATAACTTTTTAGCTGCGTTGTGATGATAGTCAGCAATCAGCGGAGCTTTTCAATTGCAGAGTCGTCCAGCATCCGTCTGTCTGTCCGTCCGACATCAACTTTTCACTTCAAATTTGAATATAGCCAGCAGCCATACCACAATTCCATCTGCTTCAGCTGCGTGGCTGAAGCTAAGCAGGTGTGGGCTTGGTCAGTACTTGGATGGAGACCACTGAGGAACACCAGGTTGCTGCTGGAAGAGGTGCTGGTGGGCCAGTAGGTGGCGATCTTCCTTCTGGCTTCCCAATGCCCCAGTGCAGTGACGGGGACACTGCACTGAAGGAGACGCCGTCTTTCGGATGAGACGTTAAACCAAGGTCCAGACTCACAGTGATAGGTTCCCCATTAAAGGTTCCCCCGTGTCATGGCTAAAGTTCCAACCTGGCTCTTTCGATCTGCCGCCTAATCATCCCCTGATCTAATTGGCTGCGCAATTCCTGAGTCGACCAGCGTCCATTTGTCTGTCCATCTGTCTGTCTGTCCGGCGTCAACTTTTCACTTCAAATTAAAATTTTTCAAAAACTGTACCATAGCTTTTTGTCTAATTTGTTGTGGGCCTTCCTAATGATTTCTGATGATCCCCTGAGAAAATTAGAAAATTCTATGTCCTGGTTTATTAGAAATTCAGCATTTTGGACTTAGAAAATCAGTGTTTGTGCTCATTTTTTCAGTCTTTCATTAATGTGTCATATGTGTTAATATTGTTCTCAAGTATATTAAGTATTGTTCTCAACATTGTTCTGTATAGTTCTCAAGGATTTCTGAAATTAAGTTGTGACATGGACATTTCAGTCATCCTCAGCAGAGCTCTATAGGCCGACAGGCCTCTTGTTTATTGTAGAGTCAAGAATACTGACCTTATCTGAAGCAAATGAGGCCCGCAGTTCTTGAGATGTTAGTCGGGGTTCTTCTGTGACCTCCTGGTTAAGCCATCAATGCGCTCTTGTAAGAATTTTGGTGGACTGGTTTCTCCTGGGAAGGTTCACCACTGCTCAAAGTTTTGGGCATTTGCAATAAACAGCTTTTGTCGTGGTTCGCTGGAGTCCTAGAGCCTTACAAATGGCTTTGTAACCCCTTCCAGACAGATTTCAACAACTTTGTTTCTCATCTGTTCTTATACTTCTTAAGACTGCGGCATCATGTGTTGCTTTTTTGAATGCTGCACATTGCCAGACAGCCTCCATACAACTAATGTATAGGTTTCAGCAGGGCTGGTAGTAATTGCACATGGGTGCATCTAGTGATATTGAACCAAATTATCGATTAAATTTGTTCAGTTAGTAGATTTACTTTCTCATATAGGGCAGGCATGTTGGGTTGATTAGCTTCATTTCTTCACTAAAAAAATTAATATGTACATAAATAGCGTTATATTGTATATAGCCAGGTCGATTCATTCATACCATTTGCTCACAGACAATTTTCTTTTTTTTTCCCCTTGGATACTTAATCTGACTTCTCAATAGTCTCTACTTTGTCTATTTTGAACTAATTTATAGGTACAAAAAGCGCTCCAATTCCAATAATTCCACTCTTACCCTTTTCCTCCTCTCTATTAAGGGGCGTGTCCTGAGGCACTTCATCATAGCCTCTTGACTGAAGTTCCCAAGCGTAGTTTCCAAGTGGAGAACATTCAATGTATTGGATCGCAGCCATGAATGAGGGGAACTAAGGCGAGATCAAACTGAGAGAAAGAGAGAGAGCTGACTTTTTAAAGTCATTTTTCAGGGGCTGTCAAAAAAACCATGAATAATTTGGAAAGTACTTCAACATAAAAATATAACCACAAAAACACAATAAAAAACACCATTTTTAGCGAGAGAGAGGGAGAAAGAGCAAAGATCCCGTGGGGGTGCAGAGGGGAAAAAAAGTCAGCCCTACGATAACTTCCAATTGGACAAACATCCACACACAGCAGGACGAGAGAGAGCTGCTTGAAATGACAGCATGCGGATTTAGGACTGGGGAATATGCACACAATCCCATTCAGCTCCTACCCTGAAAGGCCCTTAAACAAACAGTCCAGGGAAAAGTCAAGCACTGACGTCCCTTGAGGCCGTTGGACTGACATCACTCATTAGCAGCAGTTACATCTCTTCAAAACCAGGTGACGCACGCGCACACACACACACATACACAGGCACACACATATGCACACTCAAGCAGAAATATAAATTCGGGGAGTGAGTGTACAGGAAGGTTGGGCGTGCGAGTTTAAAGACCCAGTCATTCACTGACCAACAGCTCTGCAGCTCTTCCCCTCCATTTACCAGGAGGTCACACATCATGTTTTGTTCCCATGGTGACGGGTTTGGGAGTAACGTCAGTAATATCAAAGTGGGGCTGGAGTGGGGCCAGAGGAACAGGGGTGAGGGCTAATCCAAGGGGAGACAGAAAGGGGAAGAGAAGTCCGGAGGAGCCTCGGTCCCAGGACATGCAAGAGAATGACACAAATCGAAGGACAGCTGGCTGGCTGTGTCAACACAAAGTTGATTGGGTAACACCACATACTAAATTTTTGTTCATAAAAATTAATCAGTTGTTGCTCCATTTAATAAGCATGGTTTCACTATTGTACCGAGCCTGCACCAAAGACTCTTCTCTAATTAATGCTCATTACAATCCACCAACAGAATAATTAGCAGTATAAACAACTGCATGCTGTTTGCCGTTGCTGTTTAGCTAGTTTTGCAGTGGTTAGCCTTGTTTTCACAAACTGAAGGCTTTCGACTATAAGCCAGTCACATAAATAAATGCACATTATATAATAATTTAAAAATAGCATTCAGCAGTTTATTGAAAACTCTTATGAAATGTTCCTAGAGCTTATAAGAATCTATTCACTGCCAATTCTTTAGTTTAAATTTGCGGTTATTCTTTTGAAAAAAAACCTTGCCCTCTTGTGCACACTGAGCACCAAATGCAGTTTAATAAAGCTCTCCGGGGAACAGTATCTATTAATTGTTCAACACAGACATACATTTGTGCCACTTTTAGGTTGCGTTGCTGTGCAGGCCACAAAATCAGACTAATAAACAGCACTGTGGAAAAAGACAATGCTCCAGGCCTGCCAACACTGTGAAAACCCATCTGTTTAAGTAAGATGAAATCACTCGAGAGGAAAGGGTTACTGTACGCACAGCTCTCGCGCAGCACTGTGCTTCTTCAAGCTAATGGATTGCAATTCCTTAGATTATGGCTTGGCTACATTCCCGACATACAAGCAAATTGGAAGAATTACTAGGAGGACACAAGTCTCAGCGTTTGGAGCAGTTAGGAGAGGACTCCGATCACCCTGCAGTTAGCAGCAGGAGACATTTAAAATCACTGTAATAATTAACTGTTGAAGAGTCCTGAGTGGAAAACTAATTCTGCCGTTTTAAGTCCCCAATTTGTGCTGATATAATCCAGGGTCATGTTTGGAATGTGGTCTGCAAAATGTCCTATGTTCCACACCCAGACTTGTTTGTAACGACAGCCTCCCTTGATCATTTCATTCCATACATGTAGGCACACAAACACACACACACACACACACACACACACACACACACACACACACGCACATGCACATACAGAGACACAGACACACACACAAAGGCACACACACACACACACACAGATGTACATGTACCAACACACGCATGTGCACACGCATGCACACAGACTCACACAATTCAGGGAGAGCCATTACCATGAAAACAGGAACACATGTTTGAGGTATATAGGCTATCATTACCCTTTGCAAGATGTTCCCAGCATTTCAATTATCTAAAGTTTGTAAAGCCGTTGTGTTGAAATTGAGAAAGGCATGGCGCGCTAATGCAATCCACAGCGATTAAAGTGGTTCTGAACGGAGGGAAAATGGCTCTATCTTTCGTGCTAATTAATTTAATGACTTGTTGCCCCAGGCTCAGCCCGAGTGCAGGAATTTCAGAAGGAGCACACCAACCACCCTCATCTTTTTCTCTGCCCTCCCTCCACCACCTCCCCATCTCTCTCTCTCTCTCTCTCTCTCTCTCTCATATCCAAGGAAGAAAAATCACAGTATGAATGCCTGTCTGCCTGACACAGACAGCTGTGGGAGTGATTCCATTTATATGACTTCTACTGATATGGGAGAATTCTTACAGCCCCAAAGAGCCTTTTTATTTATACAGTCATACTCCTGCCAGCTTTTCACTGAGACACTTACAGCACACAGAGTGCACAAATCCTCATTTACTCCCTCCCACACCACTCCCCTGCTCCTGCCTCTCTGCTCCTCCTCCCCTGGCGAGCTCCATTAAAAGCTCAGCGGGTAAAACACTTCACCTTGGAAATGCAGGAGAGCACCACTGGACACAACCCGTCAGCAGTCAGCAGCCAAGATACACACGTGCCGAAATGCACACAGCTTGAGAGAAAACATTAAGACTAATCTCAACGTTTAAGAGTGTTCCTGAATGAATGAACAGTCGGAGTCATACACAGTCACTCTCTAGGGACTGGGCTGCTATTAGCATGATGAACTTTCGTCTCAATAGCAGGCCAATCCAGAGACACGAGGGCTGGGGCAACAAAGGATACTACTTTAGTTTGAGCGAAATACCTGGTTTGGGGGGTTGCTAGAAAGGTGCACTATCAGAAAAAAATGGTACAAAATGTTGCCTGTGAGATGCTATCCTTTAGTAACTCAAAGCAGTACCATTTTAGTTTAAATGTTCATTTGTACTTTATTTGCTTGCAAGACCAGAAAAAGGGACACAGGAGGAGGCCAATGAGGAGCCTGAGAAAGAGGCCTGTGAGATAGAGAGACCTGAGAGAAAGGCCTGTGAGATTAAGGACTGTGACAGAGGCCTGTGAGAGAGGCCTTAGATAGAGGCTGGTGAACCTGAAGCCTGTGAGATAGAGGACTGTGAGAGAAAAAGAGGTCTGAGAGAAAGGCCCAAGAAGAAGGCCAGGGACAGAGGGCCACAGGAAAACAGGGCTCTGAAAATCACACATGGAAACATTTTGGAGGTGATACTAGGCTGTAAATCCCCACACTGGGGGACGCTCAGATCATTACCAGCATCATTATTATTACCATAATCATTTCAGCCCTTATTTTTCCTCCAGAAACCATAGATGGGGAGGGGGGAGGGGGAGGGTCAGGGTAAAAACACTGAAACAAATAGCAGATGTTTACATTCTCAGACTGCAGTCAGAGAAGAGTAGTGCGTAGGCCGCTGCGTTTCTGCGAGCCCGTTTATGAGCGTTTCGCCGTCCCTGTCGTCATTCCCTCCACTCTCATATATTTCTGCTTGTCTTTCATGTTTGTCCATCTCTCAGCACTGCTCCACAGAGGAGAGAACGGCGTGGGCTCAAGTCTGCTCTGAGTGCAGGGAGCTGCTTTATTGGATCCGAGAGTCTGTGAACTGATTAACCCCATGGGGTGTAAGAAGAGGGGAAAAATACTTAAATAAAAACAGGGAACTAGAAAGACTGTGTCTTGGCAGCCACTGTTCAGTTCATGATCTATTCAGATGTTCCATTGACAGGTGGAGTACACAAGACTACGAGCCTTCAGACTGAGTCTGGAGGTTCTACATTGGATGAGTCAGGGGATTGTCTCAACGACCCAACGGACAGCCCTTTCACCCGATCGCCCAAATCACATAGTATGAGCTCTTATTCCCCCATCAAAAAGAACACATGGTTTAACTACATTCCCATTGGACACAAAATATTCTGCAGTGGTTTCCACAGTTGACTTGCCTACAAATACAGGCCAAGTTTTCTCGACGTCAGTATCAACAGCATACTTCAGAGTATGCTGCTGGTGCTGGTGCAAAAAGAGCAGATATGGCCCCCACAAAAGTTTTCCGATATTAATGAAACAGTAATAATCGCATCTGATCCCTTCAAAATGATCACAAGTTGGGTGAGAAGGACAAACTTTAGATGCATATTCAGCGACTTACAGATATTTTTTGTGTCTAGTCTGTCTACCCAGTTTGCTTTCAATTGACAGTCCTGAGACAGGGTAAATTGGACAGTTTTTAGCGAGAGGAAGTTCGCAGGAGAAATAATCCTTCAAGTATGGCGACAGGCACTGTCAGTTGCACTGGTATAGCGATTACGGTTGATGTTTTGTGTGGGATAACTCTAGCCTCCGCTGCAGCTGAATTCACAGAGGATGATGAAGCCAAAATAGTTTATCAGTCCGTAATTCAGTGTTTTCCCCTCACATTATAGCTTCTCAAGAATGTTTACGCATAGTGTTTCATTGCCAGCTAACAGTAACTACCTTGCTGCATTATTAATGGGGCATAAATAAACTCTGATTTAATGGCTGCCCTAAATTACCTAGATGTTAATTGGCAGAAAGTGACTTTAAACAAATATATCTGTGTCTGAAAATGGTATTGACGTTATGCAGAGAGTGTCATTTGACAGTTTTTCCAAGTTTTTCTCAGACTTAGGAAATGGAATACTTTCTGGATATCTCATGTCTGCTTTGTTACTTTGCCAAAAAATTTTTTTTTTTAAATTTAAAAATAACTAAAAAAAGATTGAACACCAGCAAACACTTTCTAACAGGTAGCAAGTTCTCATATAGGCCCATATCCATGCAGTTATTAATTCCACCATTCATTCAACAAGCTGCTGTCACGCTCTGGCCCTGGTGCATTTGCAGAAGTTGTATCCACTAACACCAGCTCTGGCTATCCTGTAACCTGACCGTGTCCTCTTGCACAAAACTGCAATTACATTTACAAGCCATTTCAATTGTTTTATAGCAATTTCATGGACACCCTAATCCTTAGTCCAGATTTTGAGAAATGCACACTGCCCTGCTCTGGCTTTGGCGAGAGATCATCTCAGGGACTGAAACATGATAACAACCAGACGTCTCTGTCAGCTCAGGTAGTGTCACACCAGCTTTTAGGATCAGCTGTCAGGACAGTAGCTGAGGACAGCACCACCCAATCCATGAGGTTCCGCTCACAATTTAGCAGGCAATAACAGACACGCGCATCACAGAGACAAATCATGCATGGACACATACATACGCAAACTTACACACATACGCATTTACAAGCACAAGACATAAGCACACTCACACACACACACAAGCATATATGCATAACTCATGCTCATGTGCCACAAACCCACACACACAGAGCACTCCTATTCGTTATTTGTACATATTATCAACAGACAACCCCAGGAGACAAGACAACAGGTTCCCAACAGGACTGTTCATCCCTAGAATATCAATTTGCCAACAAAGTGAGAAAAATGAAAACTACTTAATACTGTCACAGTCGATAACAGATTCGCAGCCAGACATACTATGGTGAGAAGTTAGATGGTGTAACGAAGTTGAAAGCCATATGAGCCATGGAGTATATGGGTAACAAATGACAGAAACGGGCAAAAATCAGAAAGTGCACCCAAAAGTTCCTTGTCCTACACGGTGGGATGTAGCAGTCACCGGCCCTCACTGCGTTCACTTGGTGTTGCACTTGCAGAGCAGGTCGCGCTCTACCCCTCGTCTGGGAGGACATGTCAAAACACATTAGAGGCGGTCCTGCGCCCCAGACAAGCCTGAAAACGTCAGCCCTATTTGTTTCCCTAATAGCGACTGCATTATTCCAATATAACCTTGAGCGAAATTCAAGTTCACGAGTCACCGAGCGCCCAACTTCACAGCGCGCGCTGTTAAACGGGAGGTCACTTTGAGGTGTAAACATGCTGTCCTTTACATTTGGTTATTTATTTATTTACAAAACTCATTCTCTGTCAGCAGAGGTAACGGATTGAAAGAAAATGAGGAGCGAGAGATGACTTTGGTGGGGGTTACAGAGGATTGACCGTTGTGTCGTCCACGACCCAGGTGAAAAGAAATATTACATGAACAACAACAGACACAAGCCTGAGCAGCATACGCAGTCCTGACAATAAGAGCTTTTGTGAGGCACACAGTTGACAAGGACAATGGCCAGTGGAACGGTAGGCCAGCTCAGTGGGGAAGGGACATGGTTCAGAGAAGCCTGGCAGGGCTGCTGTGACTTCACACAGAAAGACTACATTACCCAGCCATCCCCACCCTTAACCCCCTCCACCAAGCCTGAGCTGTGACCTTCCAAGGAGCTCCACTCCCCAAGGAAACTCTTTGAGGGCAAAAAACAATCATCACATCTGAAAAGAGAAAAAGTTGTTAAGAAATTAACCAAATTATTACCTTCCTTATTCTCCTCTTGCTCTCTTTCAGTCTCTCCATCTCTCTCTAATGAGAGATTGTGGGCAGTCGGGCTGTTCCCCGTTATTCAGGAGAGTGGGCCTGCTCTATCGACCCCCTGCGTTAATATTCATAAAGGCTATTTCAGCAGCTTTATACTTTAACATTGCAGCCGCTGTCCTAAATCAATTCCCATTGATCTACATCGGCTTTTCCTTCATTCATTGATCTCGTTTAAACTCGCGCTCAAGGTCTTTTCAAACATATTTACTTTGCAATGAAGTCCTAGATGGCTACAATTTAGTTTCTTTTTTTTTCTTCTCAGCATGTATTGCCCTGATTTTTAGATGAACATAAGGCTGAAATCACCAAAGTATGCATTTTGACATCTACATTGTTACAGTCAAAGGCTTGTTGTTTACATCTTGACAGGGAGAACATGAAAGATAAAGAGCTCAAATAGCCGAGAGGTAACGTTACTCATACCAATTGTCATTAAAAAATGTCTTATATTCCTTTGAATACACAAAAGTATCTCTCCAATTCCCTCTTCCTCCTCTGAGTGGAGAAAAATACAGGATGTAACTCCACCGTGATTCGCTTCACAGAACACAGACAGGAAAAAAGTGGTTCTCATCCAAACAAGACCAGCGAGGGCGCACAAAAAAAGAAGAAAATATGCAAAGTAATCAACTTGGAGTATAATTGTGGACTGTTTAAAACTGCAAACAAACAACTAAACAGAAACAAATAAATCAATGGCCATGCGCGGACACGCCATGCTATTAGGCACAGGAAATATGATCGTTTTGCCGAGGTTCGTTAACCGCCCGCAGCTGGAGCCCTGAATGGTAACTACTCAACTGAGTTAATTACTCTGCTTCTCCACCCCAGCCCCGACCCCTCTGCTCTCCTCCTCCTGTGCTCTCCTTTCCTCCCTTGATCTTTTTCCCTCCCCTCTTCATTTATTTTCTGTCTTCTGTTTTTCTTTCCCTCTTTTTTGTTCTCTACTCTTCTTTCCTTTTCTGTTTGTTCCTCCAGTACCATTTTTTGCACTCCTATCTTTGTCTCCCCTCTGTCGTCTTACTACTGGGCATTATTTACGGAAGTTCCCTTTTGTAGTTCTGAATATTCATATGGCCCCCATGTTTATATCTCTGTCAGTTTGAGCACATTTAAAGTGCCCCTATTATGGTTTTTCATTATTTTAATGTCATAGCATGAATCATATTGTTTTTATGCGCTTTTAAAAGGTCTGTGTCGGAAAACAACTCAAAGTTTCTTCCAGAGGAAGCGCTCTCTGCCGCAAAACTCATGGCTGCAGAGCTGACTGAAATGCCCCAATTGCTTCAGGCCATTTTTGTCATCAATTGGTGATGTCACCGTTTGAATTTTTGCGCCAAGCAGATAGTTTGGCACGCCCTTGAATCAAGTGGGTTTCATCCACAAGGCTTAACCGGCATTTGTTTCTAAAGCCGAAATCCATATATGGTAAGGGGCGCGACAAGGGGCACAAATGGTGGACCAATCACAAGTGAGTGATCAAGTTGACCAATCACAGCAAATCGGGGTTTTCGGGAGGGCGGGGGCAGGACTTTCAATGGAGCATTTCACAGACAGGTACTGCAGAAATGGCAAGCATGAGAAAACTAAAATGGTTTTTTTTAACAATTGCGCATTTAAACCTTTTTTTCGCGGAGTTCAAGAATACAAAAATGATCAGTGAAAAGTCATATAATCTGGGAACTTTCAGTGCTGTATACGTGACACCTGTTAGGCCCCTTCAACCAAAGCATGTACACAAGTTCTTACAGCCCCGCCATCATCAAGGCCACAGAGAGGACAGCTGACCTCCCATCACGGTCTTTAATAGTGTCAGTCGGCTGCAGGGAGTGCCAGTGCTTAAGACTGATCTGATTCAGGCGCAGGGAGATCCCAAGAGATCAGTCTGCAAGTCTGCTGCCTCCATGTTCATTTGTGTTGTAAATCATCCATAAATATGTTAGTAACAGACCATTTAACTCACACAAATAATGCATTTCCTCAAACAATTTCCCCCTGTATATCTGCACAGCTGGGTCATAGAATTGTAGATTGTCTTATCTGTATTTACTGAAATGTGTTATTGTTTTATTCCGTAAAATGTTTCTCTGCCTGATATCCTGTGACTTTGCAAAGGAAAGAAAAAGACCCTTAAAGATATGTATTAAGGTTGAATTACCAAAGAGATTTTACAGTTATTATATGTCCACAGTGTGATTTTATAACATGAGATTGTGCGTGTTGCTGGCTATGAGAATACCCTAAAATATTTACAGACAAACTGCAGAAAACCAAATACTCAACAGACTTCACAGAAAATTTTTTGTTCATAAAACTTTTCATTTGCCACGATGCATATTTTAAAGCAAATACAAAATTAGAAAATCATGCACAATTATGCTGTTGCCAACTTATCATGTGGTGTAGTCACTGGCCAATCAGTTTTGATATCCTGAGTCAGTGATTAGTTTTTTTTTTTTTTTTGCACAAAAAAGTAACATTTTAACCATTATGAATGGAACATGGTATTTTTGACATGTTGCAAGGTATCACATTGAAATGAATGATGATGTTGGATGACCAGCTCTTACCTAACAGCGACAGCTTAGACTAGTGTATAACCTGTCTGAAAATGCTGATTGACCAGTTCACACTTGCTTCAGCTTGCTAGACCTGCTTGACCGAAGTGGTTAAACCATCCATAGACACATATACTATATAGCCAGAAATGTATGTACACTTCGCTGAAACCTCATTAACGTGCATATAAAACAGATATTTTTAAATTGTAAATATCTGACATTTTCAATGAATTTCAAATTAATTGGTTAGAATGGATTGACAGGACAGAGCTTCAGCTTCTATTTGAGGATACAACAGTTCAATTCCATTTTACAATTAGGATTTTTATGCCGCTCATTTGTTTGAAAATAACTTAAAATGAAAGCAGAAAGTCTGTCCTATCAGCCCATACTATCCAATATATTTTTAATTCATTTAAAATGTCAGAGGTACATCCCCAAATCTCTTTCAGGGATATCATCGGGGGCTGACTGCAATAAACAGTTCTGTCCAATATATAACATATGGACATAACTGTTAATTGCAGTCAGCCCTCGAAATGGATTCCCCCCAACCTCTACCGCCAGTGATCTTTCATGTCAATCTACTTTTGTAATAACTTTGAACAGTTTTAACTGGAATCTTTTTAAATTTGATGCTCAGATAGCAGGCGACTCCAGGCCAGATTCATGCCGGATCAGCTGGAGTCGCCATAGAGACGCAGATCCAGAGTGCAGGTGCTTGCTATCTGAGGGTATGGACATACAAAAAATTTTAGTCAGTCTATAGTTTCTTTCAATGCTATTCATTGACAAATTAAAACAATATTTCTGTATCAGTAATATCAAATTATAGTGACACATTTGACTTCATACAACATGAAAGGAATGGGAAATTCAGGGATATATATAGCCTTGCTGTCCGGACCGACAGCGTCCTCATATAATGGCAATGTAAACATTTCCCTTTTTATTACATGTCAATGAGATTTCAGGAAAATGTCCTCACACTTTTGGTTATAAAGTATGGGTAAACTTTGCAGCAAGCACATATGGATCTAATTCATCAGGATTACTATCTACAACAGATACTTCCAATCATATGGCAGCATTCACTATATCATTTCAACTTTATAGCAAAATGCTTATTTTGGATGACAAAAATACGACTATCATTAAAAATATAGTTTGTATTATATAAACAATAACTTAATTTATATACTGCGATTATATACATTAGTATCATTTGAAATTATTGTGAGCGGGAGGTTCATGGCCAGTACCACAGGACGGGGCACTTCGTCATGGTTACAGCAGTAAAAATCCACTCATGCTTTTACATGCTTACATTACTGGTCACTGCCCTTTGTAAACAATCAGCAAAAGTTACAGCCTGTGCCATGTTTACGGAATAGAAAAATGAAGATTTTCAAGTCCTTCTCCTCATCAGACATTTCAAAGACCCTACTTCTCTTTTCACCACCATAGACCTCCCCTCATGCTTCACAGATGGGCGCACACACACACCTACACCCACACACACACAAACACACGCACGTGCGCACACGTGCACACGCACACACAAACACAAGCACACACTAACAGAATGACCCACATACGCACACACACACACACACATGCACAGACGCACGCAAACAGACATACATACACGCACACACGCGCGCGCGCGCAAACACACCAACACACACACATTCACACACACATGCACCCACACGCACATGTACGCCCAAGCGCTCAGCTGAATCATTCCCTCCACCAAATCAAGAGCACAAGTTGTGTGCACACGCAATAAATAAGGATGAATTCTTCTGGAACCTGTATAGTGCAGAAAATATGAAAAATTTAATCATTCCAGGG
The DNA here is from genome assembly GCA_029721435.1 of Gymnothorax reevesii. NCBI lineage: Eukaryota > Metazoa > Chordata > Actinopteri > Anguilliformes > Muraenidae > Gymnothorax > Gymnothorax reevesii. Next base: position 66,504,708 of record CM056585.1, on the reverse strand, counting down.
AATAAAAATTCATAAGGAATGTACAAAATCAATATTTTATGCTACTTACTGTACCTATTCTTTATTACAAACCTATTCAGGAACAAGCATTAAAAATTGAAGGTGAAGGGGGGGAGAGCGGAGGTGGAGATGAGGTTTGGGGGGGGGGGGGGACAGAGCCGCAGGTTCAAATGCAATACTATTTCATTCATGTTTAAAAGCTCTTTTTTTGTTTCTCCAAGAGCCACTAAAGCAGTTTTTTAAAACAGAAAAAAAGCTTTGATAGATTGAGCATTCCAAGGTGCCAAGTAGCTGTCAACATAAATAGCGATAAAAATGTTTTAAACCTGAGTTTTCAAGGTTATGGCCCATGGCAATGATTTGAGGGAGCTGCTCACTGGAGCTATGGTGGTTACGCTAGGAGAGTAGAGCGTGGAGTGCACATGCAGGTGGGGATGTATGTCAGTGTGTGTGTGTTCGTGTGTGTATGCATGCGTGTATAAGCACAGGTGAATAGGTGTGTGCAAGACTGTTGTGAGAGGGAGTTTCTTTTATCGGTCAGTGTGCATTATTGTAGACTGGCTGCGTTTACCTGCCGATTGGAAAGGTCCATCCGGCAGTCTCACCGCTGCATGTAGCACTTGCTCTTCGCATCTTTGTTGCTACACAGGTCCAATGGTCTTTAGTTCATTTCGTCATTTTACTCACTGAAAAATGAAAAACCGAAAATAAATACAGTCTACACATTTACATTTCTTGTCAATTAATGGCAAAACACAACAAGTAGTAGAACTAATAATAATAATAATAATAATAATAATTTTTTCAAAAGTTCTCTCTGTCTCATATACGAGGATACCAAAAATAAAATAACCAGCCATTTTGTGCAGTGCTGACCCCTTTTCCTTCTCATTCATGTGATGTCCGGTAAATGCTATAGTTTTGAGTGCTGTCTCCTGTACAGATGTCTCGCTCACAGTCACACTCACTAATGTAGTAAGGATGAGGTCAGAGCCGCCAGCAGCTTACATCGCAGCAGACGAGCCCGAGCCCGAGCCCCGATCCGCTCCCTGCCTCCGCCTTCAACGGCGCATATGTTGTTTGACAACTGCGTGTCTGCCAGCGACACGAGCATGGACAACCTTGCCAGACTTCGAGACACCGAGGCTCACTTCCATGTGTTCTCGATGGGCACGGTAATGGAACAAAGATGTTTCCATCAGACGACATCACCCACGGCAACCAGCTCTCAGAGTGACAGGTCTCTCCCTCCTCCTTTCTCCCTCACTCTCTGCTTTCCACTCAATATCCCAATCAAAGCCATGAGGGCATCAGAGCATGACATGATGGGCCACCAAGGCAATTAACCAATTTTGACAAACCAAACATGAAATAAGAAAACTGATAATCAGTGATTACTATTCATCACTTTATACACACAGAACCACTTCAAATGATCAAAGAACTTTTATTTTATTGTTAAAAAAAATATCAAGTCATAAAGATTGCTGATTTTTGTTCAAAAATGTTCAACCATACAGTAAGGCCACATGTTCTCATATCTAAAAGTGCTGGAGGTAAAAGACCAAGAACTAAAAAGTATGTTATTGCGCAAATGGGACTGCATTGTGTAATTACAATGTGAAAGCAATTATAGTACTTGCAATATTAGACAGCATATTTGACAGGCAGGATTGCTTCATACAATATATAGTTTAATGTCTTTAACAGAATGCTCAGTAATGATTAAACTCGTCACTACTAAAAGGATAGAAATTGCTTCAATGCGACTAATATGGAATTAATATCCACTGAAAAATATCCAGTCATGAGTCACATAAATAGAAATACCCACAATAAGTATTTAGGCTCAAGAAGTAAGATTTTATGCAAAGACTGGCCCTGGTCATTACCTCTACCAAGGAGCCAGTGTTTTACCTTTGGTTTGTGGGTATGTTTGTGAGAAACATTACAGTAAAAGTTACAGACAAATTTTTTTGAATTTTATACCAGAGGTGTGTCTTGGCTGTACTTAGAAATGATTTTATTTTGGAAGTTATTTGGATTGAATTCTGGATCCATAAATTTTTTATTTTCATGTGTGGTGGTACATAATGACGCTACTCATAGCTGTCCTAGACGTGGGGGACTGTTGGGGCCTTGTGGAGGTGTGTGCACTCTGTGTGGTCTTGTTACATCATGATACAGTATCTAGCACATGGTCTTATGCAATGTGACTAAATTTAGGAGAATATAGAGTTCATCTGATAAACAAGAGTAATATTGCCTAACTAGCTTTATAACATTACAGAAGGAGACGCTCGCGCTAAAGCACCACTCTCACCAATGTATGACTAAATGACATTACATGATATTTTTTGATTGCTACACAGAAATTCCCAGGTCGCATAACCCTGTGGAAACCTTTAGATTTAACTTACTGAATAATTATTATTAATAATAATAACCAATTCAATAAATTAAATAATCATAGAAAGCACAAGTTTCTTCAAACTTTTCATTTGAAACATTTCAATCTGAAACACCAGGCTTTTTTTTTAATCATTTTGAAAATCCTAACACTTCTCAGATGTATGCAGCATATGACATATTTATTATATCTAATTTATTTTTTCATCAGTTTTTCCATACAGATCTGCAAAAGTATTTGTGTTCATATATAGTTTGTGCATGTAAAGAGAATAGCCTAAATGTTTACCTTTAATCATGCATTGAATTGGATTTTTTGCCATGCATAGTTAAATATTAAATGCTTTTCAACATTTCCACAGGACACAAAAATCCCAGGAAATAGTGGCCTTAAAAACTAAATTGAGCAATTATACTGGACCTTAGCTTTTATGTTCCATTGATGTTTGCATTAAAACAACTGCACAGTGATCCCCTGCAGTCATATTACTAGACAAAAATGACACACATGGGATCTCTACATAGCCATAACTGCACAGAGGATGGACCCCTAATTCCACACTGTCCAATAATGAGGACTTCACATGCTTAAAAAAAAAAGCATGTGTAGCACGTTTAATCAGATTTATCGAAACTTTGAATTATTGTATTATACTGTCAAGTGAAATACGATTGTAAGGGGTGGGTTCCCTGTAGATTTTTTTTTCCACAAGGTTATTAATTCTGCAAGCATGAAAATTAACACATGCAATTCTGCACAGTCTCAGCATATTTCATATGTGAATAAGGGCTTATTGATTTGCTTATCAGTTTTGTCTGTGAGCAAGAAAAGCATTTTTAGAAAACAGACTAATAATATCCATTGCAATGGATATTCAGTTAATGTTTACATTCTGTATTTGGGTTTGACTCCAGTAGCTTAATAACTTGTACAGTAAGCAGAATGAGCAAGGTCAAATAATCAATCTATTATCTTTTTTTTTACACATCATAATAAATCATTGCAAAATAACATAACTGCCTTGATACCTTTAATATTTAAAAAAAAAATTCTCTTTGATTTTTTGATTATTGCAACTGTCTAAAATTTTCATCCTTTTTGCCACACTTAGGGCGAATGGGATATTTTACTGCAAGCAAAATGTTATTAAATGACTGTCAACATGCAGCATAAACTTGTTTTCCAATCAAATGGATGTTTTACAACACTGTGAGAAAACCATTGTCTATGATTTCTGGCTGCTATGGTTGATATTAAGAACTCATTATTTTTAGAAGTAAAAATGCATAAACTGGCTAACGAGAAATAACGTCAATAATGCTTGATGCCGTGGCATGCAAAATCAGCCCACGAATGAATCATTGCTCTTGTTCAATAATGATGACCAAAACTTAAGCCTGTTTGCAATATTTTTCAATAAGGGGGGATTTTGTTGTTCCATACCCTTCCTTTGAATTTTTTGTATTTGTTTTTTTCCGCAGAACATCTCAAAATACCATTTAATTCAGCCTCGTCTGAAAAATAAAATCACTGCCGAATTCACTGTCCACCCTTGTTATGGGCCATGTGATATTGTCCTGAAAATCAACAAAAATAGAACCCACGCAGTTTTATTGAAATTAACTGAGAAACAGCGCCACAGAACTGAAATAAATTCTCCTCCACTCTTCCCCAAAGGTTTACGCTCTTCCTCTAAGTGGGTAAAGCTGGAGGCAACGTGTGTTTTTTTTTTTTCTCACAAGTAACACGAAGTACCAGTTTGCATTGTGACAGCGGCAGTGCGACAGTGATTTTCTGGGATGTTTCACTCTGTCATCGCTGTCTCATCTTTCGCTGCACACAGATGCTAGGCAATGACAGGTGATGGCGCTCCGTAAGCCTGTGAAGCTCCTCTTAAACTTTAATGATTAAGTCAAATCTGATGAGATTGAAAGCACAGTTTTAGGCACGCATAACATCACAGTTAAATGAGCCCACCTGGCACAAGAGCTGCGGCACGTGTATTTACATATTACACCCAGCAAACGCAACACCCCCCCCATTCCCTCATTCTTTTTCCTCTCCTCTTCTTTTGCCGTTTCTCTCTCTCTCTCCCTCTCTCTATCCTCTGTTCAACGGAACAAACAATCGAGCTCCTGCCTTGTTTCGTACTCCTGGTATAAACGGAACTCCTCCCCTCTCCTTTGTCTGCAATTCCTGCTGGAAGTCTTTAATATGGGCCGGAACTTTAATTGCTTGTGAATTGAGTGTTTTCATGGGGTGTTAGTTAGGACCGTCCTCTGGATTAGCGTGCTTACTCGGGGGGAGAAGAGGCTGATTCGAGTCGACAGGCGGCCCTGTCGGAGGGAGGCGGGCTAACCTGCCGGATTCATGCCCCAGCGGATCCTCGGCGCGCTCATGGCGAGAGGAGACATATGGTGGGAATCATGCGCTCTCTCTCCCTTGTAATTAAAACATCTGGGAAGCGGCCCTGGTGCTCGCTGAATTAAACAGCAGCGGATCGACCGTGGAGAGAGAGGCCCTTGCGATTGGACAATTCCACCTCTGACAGGCTCTCCAACTCCCCCCAGACTTTCCCAAAACCCCAACCAGTGGACCTGATCATATTTTTTAAAAAAGAAAATCATGGCAGTAATCTGAAATTACACGAACGGTGTCAATACTCGCTCGTACTGACAAGCAACGAATTGAGCAATAAAAGACAGTCTAATAAATAAATATTGACACAATATGCACTTTAATTTAATTAGCACTTCAGAAAGACAGCAATCATCGCTCCTCAATTATACCCTCAACCTCCCTTCGTCTAGATTTTTTTTTTCTGTATTCAACAGGAAAGAGTGCGCACCAGATTGTGCCACGTTTTCAGTGACAAAGGCCCAAAGGAACTTTAAATGAGAACAGCAGCAAACAGTAGCGAGGCCACGTCATCAGTAACCTACAATAGAACATTTGTTATTTTTGGAATGAGGGCGTTGTTGCTTCCCTTAATGTTATTGCATACAGTATCGATGTGAAAGGCAAAATGGAGGAAGAGACATGTTGGGCCTGGGAAAGTGCGCATACATGCATGTGCATGAGTGTGTACTTGCTTACGTCCGTGCTTTCGTAGAACCGAGGGCGAGCAGCCAAGCGAAAGCGTAAGTGGCCCAGAGTGGCTTCTTATAGCAACGGGTCACCGTCTCACAGGAACGAGCTCTGCTTCTGACTTGAGTCCAGGCCCAGCCGCTCCCCCTTCGACTTTGGGAGGCACCATCGGGCGCAGTCGTCTGTGATGTCAGCACCATATGCTATCCTTGGCCCTCAAACCTCACGAGTCTCGGTGGTGTCATACAGTCGACCCCTCTGACAGCCCTTACCACCAGCCCAAACCATGGCCTATCCATCCAAGCACAATTCACCCTCTCTTTTTCTACAAAAGTCAATGAAAAAAGCAGTGTGTTCTAAGGGCAATCAAACGTGGTTGAAACCAAACCAAAGACATTAAGTGCGCAGGATTGGCAGTTTTCAGTTTAGCCAGGTTGCAGGTTGTAATGCAGGTTTGTCCCCACAGTGACACTTGCCCATGAATGAAAGCCAGAAAGCAAAGTTAGAGGAGCGGTCTCTAAATATCCACTTTCAACTTCACCCATTACATCCCTAAATGATTGCCAGACCTATGCAATAGTATTAATTTCTAAAGTCAGGTTGACTTGTATTGAAAACGTGCAGATACAGTATGAAACATGGTGCAGAGCCGCCACGCACACATCACATTGTTGTTCAGTTTTTGACAACACAGTTGGAAGATTCCAAAACATAATGCTCTACTCAGCCGAAACCCATTGGCACTGGAGCAGTCGCCACCACAGTACGAGGTTGCTGACTTGTCATCCTGCCATGTGCGGGTCCCTCGTCTCAGCTTACAGGTCACTGCATTCCCACGAGATGCACCTGAAGCCTTGAGGCTTTCCGGCCCAATCCAAGTGGAAGAGCAAGTGCGGTCCACGTCACATTTGCTCTCACTGAGACAACAATCAGACCATCAGGCGCACTGATCAGATTTCAACCACATAACGAGAAGATGAGAAAAATGCATTCACAGGGATAAATTATTATTTTTTTTTCTTTTTTGCTCCCGGAGCAGGGCTGATTCATCTGGTGCATCCCACATGGAACTTTATCAGTTTGGCCACGCTAGCCCCGCTAAATGCGTGACGATGATAAAAGTCCACCAGTGATTACAAATATGCGTCAAAAATTCCATGTGCCAATTAGACAAGTAAGCAACCCCCCTGCAAATCCCCCCAGCCTGGCCCAGCATCCCTCAGGCTGGCACCTGTCCATACCAACCTCCTCTTTCCGCTCACACTTGGAAGGCGAGCGTTATTGTTTTTCACCTTTTTGAATTAGCATCGCTAATGCGAGGCAGCGGCTAATGTGGCTGTAACCAGAAGCAGCTGTTTGTTGTCATGACGTGTGAATTGTATCGAGGCCCTCGGGCGAAGAAAAGGAGAGAGGGAGGGAGAAGAAATAAAGAAAGGCAGAAGGATAAGTAGAGGAAACGGAGGGATGGTGGTGCAGAGAGGGGAGATGAGAGGGGTGAAAGTAAGACAGAGAGAGATAAAGCGGATGATAAAGGGTATGAAGAGTAGAAGGCTAAATGCGGGAGGGAGAGGAGAAAGCCTCGATGCTGCCACACCGCGGTCCCCTGAGCTCACAGTTTCAGTGACAGGAAGTGGGGAGGCAGGGGACTGAGAGGATGGAGAGCCAGGGATCCCGGCTCAGAGCCAGCACTCATACGGCACGGTGTAAAGGCCACACACTCACCGGCACAGGACTGCCAGCAAAATACACACTCATACTCACTCAATCCCTCTCTTCCGCACACAAGCAATCGCTTCTCTCTCTGATGCACTCACACGCACACACACACAAACATACTCTCCCTCTCACCTTCACTCTCTTTCTCTCTCATACACAAACATATGCACACACACACACACACACACACAATCTCTTTCTCATACACACATACAAACACAACCATACTCTCACCTTCACTCTCTTTCTCTCTCATACACAATCACATGCACACACACACAAACATACTCTCTCATCTTCTCGCTCTCATACACACACATATACACACAAACCTTCTCTCTCTGATGCACACACACACACACAAACATACTCTCTCATCTTCTCGCTCTCATACACACACATATACGTATGCACAAACACTCTCTCTCGTGCACACACATTCACACACACGCAAACATTCTCTGTCTCTCTCACCTTCACTCTCTCTCTCTCATTCACAGACATATGCACACACACACACACACACACACACACACACACAAAAACATACTCTCATCTCTCACTCTCTCTCATACACACACACACCCACACAAACATATTCTCTCTCTCACCTTCTCTCTCTTTCTCTCGCAAACACAAACATATGCGCACATACATACACACATACACGCACGTACACACACACACACACACACACACACACACACACACGCGTGCGCGCACACACAAACATACACTCTCATCTTCTCGCTCTCATACACACGCATATACACACAAACATACTCACACACCTTCTCTCTCCCTACATATACGAACATAAATTCCCTTTCTCTCTCGCATACATACTATTACAGGCATCCAGCAAAACACACATGTACGCACACATACACCTTCACTGTGTCTCTTTCTGTCTTCATCTATCTATCTATCTTACACATGCAGACACGCACACACACATAAACACACAGGCCTGCACCAACAGGCTCCTGACACTAGTACAGGTCTAAAAAAAACATATATTTTTTTCTCTCTCTCTCCCTCTCTGTCTCACTTCCTCATAGATACACAACAACAGCAGTACTAGAATTAATAAAAAAGCCAGTTAATAAACAAGAGCAAATTAAAACACAAATATAATAACCCTTATTTCAAAGATAATGACTACAATTAATAAGATTGTCCTGGAGATACAAGAAAATCGTTGTTCTTAAAAGCAGCAATATAGAAGCACGGTACAGAGCGAAGAGTGTGTGTCTTCTGCAGAGGCAGCCAAGATTGTCTTCAGCGCTGGTGTCCGCATATTACACTGGTGACAAACAAGTAAATAAAAATGAGTAAGACAACGGGACTATAAACATTCACATTTTATTCGGTTTGACAACTGATACAGTATTTTGCACACATCCTGTATCTATATTAAGAGCCTTCTTAGATACAGCACAGAGCGCACAAAATCCTTGTAACTTTTTCAATATATTGGGAACATTCAAGGCAATATCACTGAGCTTTGCATGACACAAATGTAGAAAAAGTGGTCACAACTCAAAGCAAGTTTTATGTCTGTGCTCTGGTGACATCCATCGCATTATGTTTTCGGGTTGCTTGTTCATACTTCCCATTCTCGTGAAAGAGATTCTCCAAATTTGGCACAAACATGCATTTGGACTCCAGGAAACTGATTAGATTTTAGTGGTCAAAGGTCAACGTCACTATGACCTCACAGCCGATATCTGAGGAATGCCTGGAGGGAATTTCATTGCACCAGGAACAAACATCTATTCGGACTCAAGGACAAAATCAGCAGAATTTGGTGGTGAAAGGAGAAAGATCAAGGTCATTGTGACCTTACAAAACAAAACAAAAAGTTTCTGGCCATAACTCAGGGGGTTATGCGCTAATCATCACAAAATTTCAGACTAATGGCTAACAAGATAAAAGCTTTGCCATTTCTTATTCAAAAGGTCAAAATGTAACATCACTGTGACAACATAATGTCAAGCAAAAACATTTTTCTCACCATTAATCAATGCCATAACTCAGGAACAGAGGGGGAAGTTGTGACCATATTTCACATTTGATCAGATAGTGTTTTGGTTTTGCTGATGCAGAGCTTCAGGTGACCGTTGTCACACAATGTGACAACAGTTCTCCACTGTATTTCATAGTGAAGACAGCATGTTTCTCACTAGAAATTATTCACTGGAATCATGCATGTCAATAGAGTGATAAATTCCATTTCACCAAAAAAAAAAAAACTCTTAATACCTTTTATTAAATTCTGTCAAAGTCTTTCTTGCACATATGAGCCTGGACAAAAATGGATGTAAGTTGGAAAAGTGCGGTGACCCAGCAGTTGTATATTTTGCACAACAGCACTACACTGAAAGTTTTGATGCAGAATATACAGTATACCTCTGGTGAGTTAAACACACAGGAAGCACAGGTGACAGTTGAGCTGGCAACACAAGTGTCCCCACCATTTTCTGTCGAAACCCATTTCATCCCCACCACTTTTTGAAAGCCTTAAATCATTTAAACTTGGAGACGAAATACACGTTGGTATATATCCTGTCATTAAACATAATCTTACTGATTGGTAAATCTAAATAGAAATACTATGTTGCCACCTATTATTCTACAGCTCTTTGCGCTCGCTCATTTGGTTGCTTCCAGAGCTGTGTAAAGAGAAACATCTGACATTTAAAAAAAAAAATAACGATAGGGTGGGAGATTTTCTGAACGGCTGGGAGTGGATTGTCAGTTTTTTTTTTTAATTATTATTATTATTTTGAAAGAAAAACCCATTTATCATTTGTGACCGTTTGTTGTTAGTAAATGTTTTGAGTAAAGGTAGCATGTGTAGCAGCAATTAATTACACTATTATTGACTTCTTGTTCACAAATTTATTTTACACAAAGACCATGAATAGTGGAACTGTACTCATGAATAGATGACCCAAGCAACACACACAAGCCATCCATTTACTCTTGCCTGCCTTTTGGAGACTGCATGGCTTTTGGAAATTAATCAAGCAACTTTCAAGCAATGAAAATGACTGTGACCATAAAAGAACGCTGTACTACACAGAGGATTTCCAGTGGACCATATACAGGTAAAACAGTTTCATTAATTAGCACTGATGTTTGTAGCATAACTTTATTGTGTATTGGCCCACAACTGCCAAGGCTATTTTACTAGCTAGCTATTTTCACTATTGGTAAAACAGGTTGTTGGACGTGGATGTTGCTAGACAGCACACATTAACTAAACTGGGGCGCATTTCCCAAAAGCGAATTTGCTAACTACAACCCCAATTCCGAAATAGTTGGGACAAAGTGTAAATTGTGAATAAAATCAAAATGCAATGACTTTCAGATCACATGAGCCACTATGTTATTTAAAATAGAGAATAAATAACATTTCAAATGTTGAAACTGAGTTATTTTACATTTTTTCAACAAAATGAGCTCATTTCAAATTTTCTAGCTGCAACAGATCTCAAAAAAGTTGGGACACAGGCAAAAAAAAAAAAGGGGGCTGAAAATTGAGATTAATATATAAGACAATCTGGTGAAAGAACATTGAGCAAATAATTAAGTTAACTGGCATCAGGGGTGTAACATGATTGGCTGTAAAAGGGATGTCTGACAGAGGCTGAGTCTCTCAGAAGTAAAGATGGCCAGAGGCTCTCCAACCTGTAAAGACTTGCGTAAAAAAATTGAGGAAAACAATGTTCCTTAACATCAAATTACAAAGGTCTCATCATCGACGGTGCATAACATCATCAAAGATTCAGAGAAACAGGAAAAAACAGGGACAAGGCCGAAGACCTTTACTGGATGCAAGTGATCTTTGGGCCCTCAGACGCCACTGCATCACTCACTGACATGATTCTCTCCTTGACATTACTAAATGGGCCCAGGAATACTTCAAGAAACCACTGTTTTTAAACAGTCTGTTGTGCCATCCACAGATGCCACCTAAAACTCTATCATGCAAAAAGCCATTGTTGTGCATGATCCTGAAGCGCTGCCATGTTCTGTGGGCCAAGGCTCTTCTAAAATGGAATGTAGCAAAGTGGCAAAGAGTCCTGTGGTCAGAGGAGTCCAAATTTGACATTCTTACAGGACATCATGGGCGCCGTGTCCTCTGGGCTTAAGAGGAGAAACACCCCTCCTGTTATCAGCGTTCAGTTCAAAAGCCAGCATCTCTGATGGTATGGGGAATGCATTAGTGCATATGGTGTGGGACACTTGAATGTTGGCACCATAAATGCTGAAAGGTATATAAAGGTTTTAAAGCAACATATGCTCCCATCCAGATGACATCTATTCTAGGGAGGGCCTTGTGTATTTCAGCAGAACAATGCAAAACCACATACTGCCGCTATAACAACCGCATGGCTTCGTAGTAGAAGAGTCCATATGCTGAACTGGCCTGCCTGCAGTCCTGATCTTTCACTGATTGAGAACATTTGGCGTATAATTTAACGAAAAGTCCGTCAAAAGAGACCCAAAACTCTTCAGCAGCTGGCAGTCTGTATTAAACAACAGTAGGACCAAATTCAAATGACTAAAGTCAAGAAACTTGTCCCCTCAACGCCCAGACGCCTCCACTGTGTTAAAAAGAAGAGGGGATGCCACACCATGGTAAACTGGCCCCTGTCACAACTTTTTTGAGAGCTGTAGCAGCCATCAAATTTGAAATAAGCTCATTTTGTGGATAAAATTGTAAAATCTCAGTTTCAACATTAGCTATGTTATCTCTGTTCTATTGTGAAAAAAACACTGGCTGGTGTGATTTGAAAGTGATTCTGTTTAGATTTTATTCACTATTTACACTTTGTCCCAACTATTTCGGAATCGGGGTTGTAAGTGATCAATTTACATAGTTTGTCCATTCACAGACAATGGGCCAAACTATGTAAGTTAGCATCTGTGATTTCGGGAAACGCACCCCTGGTAGTTTATTGCTATACTGAATATATGTCTTATGACTTTTTTTGTTTGTTTGTTTTTTGTTTTGTTCTTATACCAGAGAGGCACTGATTCTGCATAAATTCCCAGAATGCATTCCACCTGGACCTAGGACAAGTTTAGCAATGGCAGGCCCACTGAAAAAAAAGGGCATGAACCATCAAACCCGTCATTGTCCCCTGCTCTTTTCAAAGTACACCGGCGACTACGGTTATTGTCTCCAACACTTTTAAAAACAATCTGACGCCTATGAGCACAGTGTCGAGGTTCAATCTCTCAGTCTGCGAGAAACATCTCTGTCTCAGCCAGCATTTCAGTGACCTGAGATCAGCAAATCCCTGCACACATGATTTAGAGACAAATATTACACTCAGGCAAGTCAATAACACTGAATTATTTAACGTCCTGTTCAGTTAATTAGATATTTAATTGACTACAGACATCTATAGACAGATGATGACGTCCCGTTCCAGCATAAATTCATGCAAATGGGACAGCACTTGACCCCTTGTAGATTTAGAGGCCCCACTTACAGGTCAGAGTTCACTATAAAGATGGCAGGGTGAGCCTGTCCACTTTTCACAGTTTTCTGTTCTGAATCTGTTCCAAACTGGCCATCCAACATCCTCCTCTCCAAATAAGTAAGATGCCTTCATATTAGAGTGAATAAACATTACATTTTTGAACCAATCAAGCTGACAACATGAAAATTTACATCTCAGGTTAGGCTTCTCGCTCTAAAAATGATTATAGAGCTCGGTCTTACTGTTTTCATCTCCCCCTCCCCCCATACTCCACTGTATTATGCACACACACGGGCCATCTCTCCACCTGTGCTCTCAGAAGGTGTTACTCTCTTCTATATACACATTCCTACATACTCCGAACCCCCATCTCTCTCTTTCACTTTCTTCTTCTTCTGCCCCTGCTTGCTTCAATGGACTTCCATGACAATTCATTCCGTGAGTGTTTTTTCCCCTCCCCAGGTGAAATATTGATGGATTTTTTATGAATTGCCATGAAAAATTAATTCGCATTCCAATATAAAACAGCATAAACAAACGGCATCTCCCCATTGCAATGCATTTATTATCCCTCCTCTCCACCTGTGAAAGTAGCATTTGAGCTTGTCTTCCAGCAGTCGCCCTAATTGCTTAATTTGACCCGCTTTCTCGTCAATTAAAACCGTGTCAGCTGCGGGAAGATGGGTAGATGGATAAGCTGGGGGAATCAATGAGCAGATCGATACACAGATACATCAATAAGAGAATGGAGAACTGCTGAAATGAAAATGAGTCACGTTCAGCAGGCAAGGAGAGAGCAGGCAGTCTTCTGTGACGACCACAGAACTGCAACCAAACCAACATCAATAACTAAAGCCTTATCCACACCAATGAAGAGATGAATAACTGTGCTGTAGCAGAGGGCAGCCCGTTGTTTAGACTCTCTTCTATAAGGTCTACAGGGATTGATCTTGGTGGTCATGCAAGAGATGGACACAAGGACACAGATGGTAGATCCATCTCTTCATTTCTACGTTTATGTCATCAACTGAATTTTTTTTAAATGCAGTTCCAAAATCAAAAATCCTTTACCCCAAGTAAGGTTTAATACTGGAATTTTCCATCCCATCACCTTGTTTTAATTAAAGCTCTTAGAAGAATCAAAGTCAGAGCAATTATATTTTCAAAGGGAGCCCTGAGCGAGGCGCGCGCCTGCTGTGACTCTGACCCCCCTGAGGAACCTTAATGAAAGTGCCCCATTCCACCGAGCTTTTTTCACTCAAGCCACATTCCCCTCTGATTCAGACAACCCTCTGGGTCTTGCGCACAAGCATGGGGATGAGTCGTTGACCTCATTATTTTTGGATAGCAATTTTTCACGTTGTTGCTGCAGTCATAGTAAGATTCCAGCTCTTTGAGAAACTATGAGAAGCCGGATTGTTTCCTGTCAGATGGTGCACAGTAAGCCAATAGGGCTTCAATCTTCAAGACATCCCCTGAATTTCTCTCCCGTTGCCTTGGACACTCAGAAAGCTAACTGCTGTGCCCAATGGGAGTGAAATAATGACCAAGGGAGTTTGCCCTCAAACTGCCACCCCATCTTCATGCCATAGAAATACAGGAGAAGAATGGTTTCCATCATCGAAAGTAAATGAGTAAACTTACGATCCAGTCTTCTTGACATTAATCAAAATGACGAACAAGAGAAATCAGAGACAAGGCAGATTTTTTTGTGAGAGCCGGTGATTATATGCAGCACCTCTCTCATATGGATTCCATCCCAAGTTCACCATTCTGTGTTACATCTCCTGTGGTCCTGTGTAGCCAATAGGCAATTGAAATAATGACCGATTCATTAGCGAGGGTCAGAATTGAGTACATTCACTTTAGCTACAGTTTTGTTGGACACAGCAGTTGTCTCAGGAATAGAGCAAACTAAGAATAAGAAGTTGAATTCAAGTACCGCAGTTTCATCATCATTATTTGTCTATCCATCCATTCATTACCTAAACCACCTCTTTTACACAAGGGTTCTAGAGTAGCTGGAGTCTGTCCCAGATGTCAGTGAGCAAATTTCAAGGGCACACCCTGAAAAGCTCACAAATCCATTGCAGCACACGTGCACCATTCAGATACCATTCAATCATGCACTGATACCTATGGGCAGTTTTAAAGTGTAAAATTAGCCTAACATGGACATCATGACTTTGAACTGTGGGAGAAAATCGTAGTACTCAGAAGAAACCAACTCGAACATGGGGAGAGCCAGTAAAATCCGCACAGAAAGGCCCCAGGCTGGTTTTGAACCCATGCCTTTCTTGCTGTGTGGTAATAGTGCAATTGAATATGCCACAATGCCGCTGATGATTATTAATGAAAAACTACAAAGGCTGAGAGACACTCAAAATTCAATTCAAAATTCAGGATTGAGGATTGTCAATTTCAGGTCCGCATCCTGGCCAAACTGATGGAGCTCTAAAGTATACTTAAGTTGAGGCTTAAATTCCAGCTATTTGCTCATTCGTCTGGTACATATCAGGCTGCAAAGACATGAGGCTTCTTTCTCGAGACTTCAAACATCAATGTCCAGGGTCAAAAAAATGTAAAGTTTGCAGAGGGGACACATTCAGAGTGTATAATCCTTTGACAGACATTAGCCTGGGCAGCCACAAACCACCATCCCAATACAAAGTCAGTGTATCCAATTATTGGTTCTCGCTGGGTTAAATATTTTGATTCAGTCCTAAACGCAACAGACAACTAGATGCCACTATGGTAAGATCAGCTCATGCACAATGGTATGGAGGTAGAATAATGAAGGTGTGTGAACTATCACAGCATGCAATATGCCTAGAGTGAAAAACCTTTGCAACAACATGCACCTGGGCTTTCTGATTTAAGAATAGAAAGTTTGCACCAGCAGGTTAGACTCTACTGGTGTGAAATTGTATAATACATTTAGCATATAGACAAGCAGATATCACATTAAGGGCTGTTCAATGGCATTCATGAGTCCCAGCATTGTTACATTACACTTATTTAGCAAACGCTTTCATTCAAAGCGATAAAGTGAAAGTGCACAGAATTAGGACCAAACTTTAACATTTCCATATTGCGTCAACCCCTCCAATGAGCAATTTTACTAATGACACCATAAGATGTCAACTTTGTCCTCACAGTTGTAGAAGTTGAGGAGATTTGCCATCAGCTGTATAAATCAGTATTTCAATTCACATTTTTGTCGACTGGTTTGAAATTGAGATTGATTTCTTGTTTCATCAGACCCAATAAGCAAAGGTTAATTAATTTTACAAACAATACATGTGAGAGGAATTGCTTTTCTGTTTAGCTCAATTTATTATCATTGATTAATGAAATTATGTCCCAGAAAAAATGGTGGAGCCAAAATCTTGCTTTAAGACTTTCTGTTCACCCACTTTTGTCTTGTGGGCCACTTATGTATGGGATGTCCCATGAATCTTGAAGAAAAGGGCTGCATTTGAGCTCACATGCTTACTTAGAATAATATTGACACAAACCCAAGTTACTTTTCCTGACAAAACTGTCCTGACGCAAGACTCTTCAAGCCCTTTTTTTTTCCTACATTCACCACATCTGACAATTTGGATTTATTGCCAAGTCTGTTTCTATTATCTGGCAGTAGCGAGGACTAACTGGTATTTTTCTGCCTGGGCTACATGAAACTGGGTGGAGAGATGAACATCCAGGGCGTAGTAATATTTCGGCAGGTGTTGCATATAAATTGGCACCAATGGAACTCTCATATATTTAGACTCCAGCTTGGGAAAAATAAAACTCGCCAATCGCACGTAAAATTAATTAGGTACAGAAATATATTCAATAAATTAAAACGCGTATCAAAATATTCGTATTTTAAAGAAAAACTACAAGCAAAAAAAACGGTTTAAAAAAGACTTGGTCCATCGTGAATACTCTTATTGGTAGAAAAACTAAAAATTCCGACATATCTCAGGTATTTAAAATCGAGGGCAGAACTATAACCAACAAACATGCCAATGAATTTTGTAATTACTTCACGAAAATTGGCCCGAAATGCGCCATGCAAATTGACGATTCCTTCAATATATTTCATGACTATCTTGGCAAAACTAAGGCATACAATGCTCATTGTTTTTTAATCCAACCGATCCTATTGAAGTTTTTGATGTTATTACGGCATTCAAGCCTAAGAAAAGCACTGGTAATGATGACATTTGTATGTGGCTAGTAGAGAAACTAGCTCATGAACTATCTGTGCCCTTGTCCATCATTTGTAATTTTTCTATGGATGAAGGTCATGTTTCTGATCAAATGAAAGTGGCCAAAATAGTGCCAATTTACAAAAAATCAAAAGACCAACAAGGTTTGACTAATTATCGACCGGTATCTCTTCTTCCAAGTTTATCAAAAATACTTGAGAAAATAATTCATAAGCGATTGTACAACTTTATCTGATGTAACCAAGTGCTCTACAATAGTCAGTTCTGATTTGTCCTGGTCATTCAACAGAACAGGCTGTACAACAGTTTGTTTCTGAAACCATCAAATCTATGGAAAAAAAATTTTTTTAACACTAGCAGTGTTTCTGGACTTGTCAAAGGTGTTTGACACTTTAGATAATTCAATTTTACTCCAAAACCTTAGCCATTATGGCGTAAGAGGAGTTGCAATGGAATCGTTCCGAAGTTATTTGAGTAATAGAACACAAGTTGTTCAATATAATGGAACTAGCTCAAAATTGATGAAAATCACTTGTGGAGTACCGCAAGGCTCTGTACTTGGACCACTTTTATTTATTTTGTAAATAAATTATCTTCCCAATATCTTAAACCAAACTAAGTGTATAATGCTTGCCGATGACACCACAATTTACTGGTCATCTAACAATCAAAAGTAGCTGTATGATGTGCTTAAAATTGAGCTCTCTGTTATATCTGACTGGTTTAGAGCCAACAAATTATAGGTGAATTTGGGTAAAACAAACTACGTGCCGTTTCGAAAAACTAACTCTGCTCAGACTCCAGAGGATCAGATTTTTCTTGATCGAAATCCTACCAATTGCGTAAAATCGGCCTGCTTTCTCTGCATAATTATTGACGAAAATTAAAAATGGTGGGAGCATATTGAGCACTGCCACAAGAAAATTAGAAGGGGCATGTATGCTTTGAGTATGGGTAAAAATTCACTTTCAATAGCAAACAGGAAAATGCTTTATTTTAGTCTTATTAATCCTGATTTGCTCTATGGCATTTTAGTCTGGGGAATGGCACATAAGAAATACATGAAATCTTTAATAATATCGCAGAAAAAAGCCATAAGGATAATTACTGGAGCTAAATACAATGAAACAACAGCACCGCTCTTTAAAGGCCTCGGTATACTCAGACTTGAGGATATATACCAGATGGCTATGGTCAAAGTTATCTTTTTATTTAATCGATCCCTATTACCGATGCCATTATTATCATTATTTACCAATAATCATGAAGATTACGCGCATAATACTCGTCCGTGTAATGATGTTCATTACGGACCAATTTGTGGGGATTCATTGCAGTTTCCTCCACAGGGGCCCTAATCTCTGGTCGACACTCCCGCAACTTATCAAAAACGCACACTCATTGCCGTCATTGGCAAGGCCAATTCAAAATCATTATCTTAAAAGCTACTAAAAAGTAATATATAAATATTATATTTATATTAAATATTATTTATACTAAATATTATTCTTCCACACGTGCATATATGTCTATTGACCAGCCATGCTATGGTTTTTATGCATTTGAATGAGTTTCTGTATATGTAACCATGTTTATGCATGAGTCTGTGCATGTCCGTGTGTGTGTGTGTGTGTGTGTTGTGTGGGTGTTAGTGTACATTTTGAGCCTGTGTGTGTGTGTGTGTGTTGAGCAACCCAACCTCTAATTTTTTGTTAATTTGTAATATTCAGCTTCTGCTTTGGAGGGGACAGACTGAGGTCTTTGGGGGTGTCCTCGGGTCTACTCTATGTATTATACATTTCTGTATGCGCGTTTTAATGAATCTTTTAGCCAAAATAAAATTATCTATCTATCTATATCTATCTTTCTTAATGAAGTTGTGCGTGACCGACATTACAGTCCTCCACAATACAATGCAATCAATGGTGTACTGGCCAGAGCCAGGTGATCTGACTTTGGTGGACTGAGTAAATGCAATTTTGGTTCTTTTTCTAAATGCAATAAATGTACGCTATAATTTTCCTTAACATAATAATAAATTAAATACAAAAAAAGGTTAATTAAACACATTTTCACAAAATAATGGTTAAAAGATTGACAAAAACAGATTTTAAAAAAGTTAAATTACAAATGTACCATTCTCCTGTTTGTAGGCTGACACCACAGACCCAAAAAAGGTGGCAGTGTTGGCAATGAAGCATACCCAACCTTGTAGGGCAGTGCACCCTTCTTCCAGTCATGCCTACCTGTGGCTGTTGCAGCAATTATGGTCATGAAACTTCTTTGGAGTGCCTGTATATGCTGCCTGTTTAGGTAAAAGAAATCAATATTTTCATAGAAGAGATCTGGCATTTTTTTCAGGTGAACCCTTTGTTGGTGTGGTTGCTGCAACGTGTTTACAATGAATGATAAATGTTATTTTGAAAACATGCTTCACCTCTATGCTCCAGAGAAGTGATAGTATGACAGATGATACATTTGCAGATGGCTAAAAACTCCGATAGCCAATATTTATTTTTCTACTCCCTTAATGCCATTTTAAATGTCCTAGTTATATCCAGGACTGCGCTGAATTCCAAATGGCCCACATGCTCATCTCTGCAGAAATAAAGTGTATTACTATGTAAAATGAAGACTAAAGTAACTTACTTTTCAAACAGGAAATCGTTCACCTTATCTGACATCTGTCCAGAAAATCCAGGACCTCCCCATTGTATATTCCCTGAAGTTTCCCAAATGTTGGAGCACTGAGGTGACATGTCCGTTTTTGACAATTTTTGACCATAATGTGGTGGTTACACTCCTATGAAAAATGAGGTATTCAATATAGTTGTGAACCATGCAGCAAAAGAGAGACTGGTTAAAAAAAATGTATAAAATACTTGATTAAATTTTTTGTAGAATATTTGGAAACCTAAAAATTTATTTATCTCAAAACCAAGTTCTCCAAGGAGGATAAAGTCAGCAGTGATATTAGGAAGTATTTATTTCACATAGAGTGCTCACAGTGGGGTATCTTGCCAGGTAATCGTCATCAAGACCAGGCTTGATTCAGTATTACATACTGTCTAGTCCATGGGTATCCTGAGGGTAAAGGAATGACCTGTTCTTACTACTTAAGGTATGTTATGGTTTGGTATTTTGTGCTTAATGAAGACAATATGAATGTGATGTAGCTTCAGTGAAGCCCTCAAACCAACAGATACAAATTAAGTATGTAAAACTTATTACAATATGAAAAAAATAACTTTTTATGACTTTGAATTCACTTATGGGAAAAACCTAAGTGAAAAATTAGAGCTTAAATTAAATGTGCGTATTTATGGGTGTACGGTATTTGTCTTTAATTTCAGACTGGTGCAGTAATTTTCTGTAAATCCGATGTGCACATATTTGGATCATACCACAGAGTCTAGGATTAACCCATTACTATGTGTAATTGTCCATAATAATCCATAAAATATTAGTGATAGGCTGTTTTCCCTTTGGAACAAATGTTATTCAGGCAGTGTGCACCTGCATCTTTAAATCTTGTCCAGTTGAGCTTCATGTGAGATTTGACTCAGGTGTGATATAAAAGCAATTTTAAGACACTGCTTGCGAAATGCTGTTGGGAAGACGCTTGGCATAAAATGCTAAGATTGAGTAAACCACCCGGAGGAAAACAGGAAACGGTTAACCAGCTGAAAACACAATAAAACCTGAGCAACAGAGCAAAGCACAGACAGGCCTGTCCAGTTCAGGAAGACTGTGAGGTTGAGCAGACCAGAGTAAGCACCTGTTTGACCTTTGTTCTAAAGCAAAAAGGTTAGCCGTGTTTTAGCCATCACAGGAAGTGTTTCCGAGTGCTGAGGTATGCCACAGAAGGTGTGAGCGGGAAACGTACCTTTACCCCCAAGACTGTTCAGGCTCCTCCCACAGTTAATTTGATGCACCTCTCATCTGCAACCATGATAACTGTTGCATGTGAAAACTAGATATTAGAAATGTATATTCCCACACACATCTAACTTTGAGAATAATTTTACTTGGCAAGTGCCAGATAAACAGACATGCACGTTTTGGGGTTACATTTGAGGGCAGACCCCAGGATTACGTAGACGACAGCCTTTGTTCATTTATCACATATTGAACAAAGTATTCTGCTTTTTTCTGTGGTCATGGTGCAGTTCTAATGATTCTTATGGCAAGGGTAGTTTCCAGAGAATAGCTAAATTTATATTTTCCTTCCCTAATGCGAGCGATGGGGAACTACTCATCTGTAATGGCCATATATTATTCTTCATGCTTTGTTATTTTTTGATGTGTTGCACTTGACTTCCAGTAAGGAGGATGTTACCAAATTAGAGCCTCTGAGCTGTTGAATCAAGGGGACAAAACCACATAAAAATTTGACAAAATTTTACACCAAAATGTCCAATGTATGGTGCTGATGTACAAAAATTAATTCGTGCCCAAGCTTTTGAAAATGCATGACTATAATTATTCATAATTGGTAACATATCATGTTTTGTTTAGATTTCATTCTTGCATGATAAGTATGTTCTGCAGCCAGCATATAGTCTGAATCCTGTGACTGGACTGTGACTAGAATTTGCAAAGTCTCTGCTTGTTCTGATGTGAAAAAAGTGGCAACCTACAGGGCTACTGCCAATATTCATGAAGGCTAGGGAAAAAAACAAACTAAACATACCTAACCCACACTCACCTAACAAATCATTTAAAACTGATCAGGGCTCAGACGTGTCACAAGAGCATCTGCCACATCATGTGTTTAAAGTAACATTTGTTCAACAGGGAATGTGCTGTAACGCTCAGTTAGCATAGCACTGCTATGACAAAGGGACACAACATAGATATCCTCTCTGAATAATGTGCATGCACACACACACACACACGCACACGCACACGCACACGCACACGCACACGCACACGCACACACACACACACACACACAGGTACAACAAACAAAATGTGTAAGATGATCAGCATGCAGCTCTTTATTGAGACAGAAAGTTTTATTGAAATCAAACCAAATGCTTAACCATTGTAGTAATTCCTTGTAAAAGCTCATTTCTGCTTTCAAGAAGGAGCATATGAAATCAGACGTCCCCAGGGCAACTCCGCATTTTAAACTCTAAATTCTAAATTCCAATATGTGATAATGGAGAAACTGAGGCAATAAACACAAAAATGGGCTCAAAATGGGCAATAAAATAGTCGTTCGGCATCAAGCAAGACTTAGCGATTGAAACAATAAAATCAACAAACCAGGAGATTCTGCAACGTGAACTAATCAGCGCTCTTTTACGCTCTAGTCATCTAGTCAAGATGACAAATCAATGAAACCATTCCTGACCTATCCAGAGAAACACGAACGGGGCCCTTCAGTCTTGGCCTGGAGGAAGTGGGGGTGGCCACAGTCAGGTGGCCCTGTGTGAAATGTAGGGGTGTAACCATGCATCATTTCTGTCTGCGCGCAGCATCTTACACACATCAAATTAGGGCCACTTCCATTTTACCACAGGCAAACTAGGACTATTTAAAAGAACAACTTTACAAATAAAATAAATGTCATCCTTCTCCACTGCATTCCCCCCTCTGCCAGGTCACTGATAATACCAAAGGAATATTCTACAATAAATACCCGGTATGGACCAGCACATGCATTTCACACCAAGAATCTGAGTGCACATGAAGTGCTACTGCATAAATTAGAGATCTGGGGTGGTTTAAAGGTCCAGGAATTATAACACACGGGGTGTGGCTGACTTCAGAAGCACACAATATTCTCCTGACGTTCACCTGGTGGTAGGATTGCACCCCGCAAGAAAGCATGGCATCTTTTACACAAGACAGTGGCCCAGTGCAAGGCAGTGGCTTTTACAGTGACAGTGGCAAAGCAGAGTACCACCACCACACAGGAGAAGAATAGCAGGGGAGATACTGAATGGCAGCGAAGAGAGAGATGTGCAAAAGCAATACTCCTCTTCTGACTTCATTAGTCTAATCAATCCACCAATACTAACAAGATTTTGGGGAAGGGGGAGAAGTGTGCATTGATGAATGAGATAAACACTGATTAGATCATCAGATCCCCCACCCTTCCCCACCCCGCTGATGGGACTGTATTAGGCCCACAGTCACTTAAAGACACCAAGAAGAGGGGACTGGGAAGTGCCGCATCATTCCTAATCTGGTTTTCAGGCCGTAATCACGTCAATGTCACTTTCAATCTAAGAGTAACAACGAGGAGTAAATAACTCCAAAAATGATTGTGGCCCAGATTCTCTACGAGCGAAGCTGACTGTGTCTTTAAAATGACCTACAATTTAAGGATTAAACAAAAAAATGAAACTATCTTTCTCATACGAGCTATATCTTCTTCGTTTTTCCATTTTGTTTCACTATTGATTCCTCTCTAGACGGACAGAAAACACATAAAAATAGTATCCAGGACAAAATAGCCGGAATATAGTCACAGAAACTGAAAAGAAATTGAAAACTAAACTCATTCTTGCACAAAAAGAACACATTAAGAAGACGCGTATATTTCGGTTCCCTGCCCTCACCACAGGACAAAAGCACTGAAAGAATGCATTTGTCCTGAGAAAATAAAAATAGTATTAAAAAAAAAAAAACTTGTGTTGTTTTCTGCAGAGAAGAAGAGAGGGAGGTGAACTGTCCCAGAGAATGAGAAAAATATAAGGCCAATGAAATTTTAACATTTAAAAAGTCATTGAATTTTTTTACTCCTTCTCAACCTCGCAAAGCCACACGACAGAGCTCTAGCAACTCAGCCAACCAATAAGTAAGACACGTGACGCCAACATTGGGACATTTGTACTTCCTGTAATCAGGAACATTGAGAGCTGAGGTTTCTCTCTTATGGTCAGGTGCAGACACCCCAGCACTTCTTCAATTAGAGAAGTTTGGAGGATTTTCTTGAGAGGAGAGGAGAAAAAAATCAATGTGTGGGAGCCACAGGCCGTAGACCTGGGGGCACTGAACTGCATTTGTGGGGGATTTCTCAAACGCCAATACTAACTCTCTCAGCAGCTTTCGCACCACAACAATCTGGTAATGTTCGGTGGCTTGCTAGGATCGGCAGATTCAGTTCCCCAAAAAGTGAGTTTAGAGAAGCCGTCTTCAGCTATAGAAGTACACTCCTGGGCCCAAAAACTGTGCTTACTGCGTAAAAATTCTCAGGGCACGCACATTCCAGGTGGACCCCCCCCCTTCACCCCCCCCAAAAAAAGTAATAATAACATCACAGTTATAAACAATATCACTCAAATTACATTTTATGGTTCAAAATTTTGTCCAAACCATACTTCACCAAATGCTTCTTATGTGAACTGTTGGGTGGTTTGGCCCTCTCAACAGCTTGGTATCAATAAAGCGAAACATACTATAATCTGCCCTACTGCAGTCAATAGCCCGTAAGGCAATACATAATTGTAATGGGGGATGGGGACAATTGACTCTATAGTCCCTGTCCCAAAGCCCAAGGATGACTCCTTCAGTGGCCAGCCCCCCTGCAGCCAGCCTTTATTAATGGGACTTGGCATGTGCTCTCAAAAACGACGATGCACAGCTCGGCTGCTGGACAACAGATTGAAAATAAATGAGGGGCGGCGTAACACTGCAGCGATGAGATATACGGGAATATGAATGCAGAGTAAAAAGCAGGCATTGCTCTTAAAGCAGCATGCTTTCCAGTGCACAGTGAACTGCACCATTTCCAAAAGGCGCAGCATTTGACCAGTTAGTGTGCGCATGCTCCCATGTGCAGATATACTCAGCAACAAAAGTTTCTGTGACACCAATATTGTTAATTATTTTTCATAACGCAATTATGAAATTGTCATACATGGTGATATCAGACTGAAACAGTACACGTAAACACAACATTGAAATGGAAATCATGAAAATGCGAGAAAATGACTTTGCACGTGAAAATGTGCGTAAATCATGCTTGTGGATGGCAATAAAAGAGGAGAATTTTTGGAATGTTCACATTGTGCCTGATGAACGACGGAAGCATCACTTATCGAAAACACAGCCATTTCGGATCAGGAACTCTACCCTCTAAATGCCAAGACTGTCTGAAAATGATCGGTGGAGGGCCATTGGGATGATTGAATCCGGAACCTCGCAGAGGGAAGTTGCTCATCGCCTGAATGTCCACCGAAACACCATTTGGAACTTATGGCAGCGTCATCAGCAGACAAGACATGTCAGAGACCGTCCTCGCAGCGGCCGTCCACGAGTAACCACTCCCAGACAGGACAACTGGATTCGAACAACCCATCTCCGAAATCGATTCCAACCTGCAACCATAACTGCAAGAACGATACCTGGTTTGAGGCGACTGTCTGCACAGACAATCCGTCGCCGTCTCCGTCATTTTGGCATTGTCCCACGTCGGCCAGCAAGACGTCCAATACTCACAGTACAACACCGACGACTGCGTCTACAGTGGGCACAACAACATCGACGGTGGATCCAACGTCAGTGGGATCTTGTACTCTTCACTGATGAATCAAGATTCATGCTTAACCGATGTGATGGTCGTTTACGTGTATACCGTCGACGTGGAGAACGTTATGCCAACAACTGTGTTCAGGAATTTGATCGTTTTGGAGGTGGTAGTGTCATGATTTGGGGAGGGATCACGGCTAGAAACAGAACAGATTTGCTTGTTATTGATGGAAATCTGACAGGTCAAAGATATCGCGATGAAGTGCTACGGCCATTGGTGGTACCGTTTTTGATGCAACATGGTCCCGGAATAATGCTGCAACATGATAACGCCAGACCACACGTTGCAAGGATTGTACAGCAGTATCTGATGCAACAACATGTCAATGTCCTGCCATGGCCAGCCAGATCCCCAGACATGTCCCCAATCGAGCATCTTTGGGACGAGATGGATCGACGTTTGCGGCGGTTGGATAACCCGCCAGCTACACTCCAGGAATTGCGACAACGTCTACGTCAGATTTGGAATGACATCCCACAGCAATTTCTGGCACATCTGATTCGGTCCATGCGCCGGAGAGGCGTTGCTTGCATCATGGCACGAGGAAGTCACACCCGGTATTGAAGTGTGAAGGTCACAATTGGTTAGACGTCAGACAAGTGCTTCATGACGCATGAAAATGACATTTTTCGTTTTGAGTGACGTTGGCACTGAAAAGTCAGTGTTTCTCCTGTTAAATAAACATATTGATTGCATTGAGATCTTTGCGTGTCATTTATAACATACACATAAATGGTGTCACAGAAACTTTTGTTGCTGAGTATATTATCAGTTCCCACACAGAGTCTTGAAAATTTTCCATTTTTGGAAGGGAGTTGTCTGCCTTCGATATGAACGATAGAAGAAGCTCAAATGGGGTTACTTTCATTTTTTTCATTCACGTGATTCTTTCTTTTTTAGGTAAACCACCACTCCCCTCCACCCCCTAATCAGATTGTCAGGCATAACTGACAGAAGTGTGGTAGAGCTGATATAGCCAAAGGAGAGGGTGTGTTGAGAGTGTGATGGTGAATAGAGAGGCAGTAAGATGATGGAAACACAAGAAAAAAAGCTTTACAAAAAAAAACCGTAAGGATAACCTCCAACGGTGACTTTTGCTGAACAAGAGCCTGTACTTTCTATCTTCACGATGCAGTCCAAAAAACTAAAGAAGCACACCTTTCATTTAAGTCTGAAATGAGCATTTGGTCATTCTCATCCCTATGACAGTTTTCTGCTCGAATCAAGCAAACAGCATTTTGATACATAAAAATTATCGTGTTTCACTCCAAATCGCTCAACCAGCGCAACGTGCACAGTACAGTGCGCCTTCACTTCACGGTGCCTGGAAATTATACAGAAGTTTTAATCTTTTCCATGTGAATTTAAGAATTTCACAAAGCATGCAAATAGCGGGAATTTAATTTTACCTTGGGCTCTGAAGAGACAATAATCCAGGTAAAGGCAGATAGCATATTGAAAGCTGCACAAACAACTTATTAAGCCACTGAGAAAATGCACCAAGATAGTGACTTAACTGGTGCATTTGAAACAGTTTCTATTGCTGCCATAGTTCAGTCTGTGGTTTCATTATGGTCGAACAGAGACCATCTCTCAGATGAGCGCACTGAGTTTGTCATAATCTTTCTGTTTCAACTTTCATTTCTCCACACTCAACATGAAAATATTTATGGAAAATAACCTGTGATGCACAAATTTTGTCATTTTAACTATCAGAACATGCACTAATCAGTAACATTGCGATACATCAAACCAGCTCAGCTAGTTGTGATTCATGCACCAGTGTATGATCATGCTCCACAGCTAATGCCACCAGATGAGCTTAGCACAGCAACAAGCCCATGACGGAGTCATTTTGCCACTCATAAGATATGATCACTCTTGGAAAGCTATCAGAAGCCACTCTGGTGTTTGATAAATGAAATTTAGAGGATTTCCATTACTTCTGTCACAATCTGTGCAGAACGAGGCGGCCGCAGAACAAAATGCAATTGCGCGTATTGTAATGTCATGAGCACATCGTGTTGAAAACCAATGCGCTCAGTATCGTATTTCAGCTTGAGAGATTTGACAGCAAGCACAATGAAATAGGCACAGCATGCATTTTGTGTTTGGGTACGACGTGATAAATGCTGTAATAGCAATTGCATTAAGTCCATGAAAGGTTTCCTCGCGCACACACCTGTTTCCCTGGTCAACCCAATTTTGCACAGCCTTTGAAGTTTAAAGCATCAAATAAACTATCGGTCCGACGAAAATAAGTTGAAATAAAGACTTTTCACATGACCAGAGTCGCTAATAAATACACGGCCTTGCCTCTTAAGCTTCTCAAGAAATGAACAGGTTATCTGTCTTTTCTGTGCCAAGAAACTTTGCTCCTATTTTGAACTGTACTAGCATGGCAGAAGGAAGTGCCCATCCTAAAATAAGCACTTTATGAACAGCCTATGAAAGTTATACAAAAATAAAGAAAGCGAAACCAATTCACCAGACCAGCAGAAACTGATACTCATACAGATACTCATCCTCTTAAACTTCGGCCATCTTACTTTATCTGACCCATTCATTTATTTAGCTCAGCTGGACTGTACAGTGTATGCAACCTTAATGAATTCCTGACACCACGGTTGCGGAGGCTGGAGCGTTATAATTCATGGACTTTTGGCGGATGGTTTGTGCGTACTTCCTGAAATATCTCTGGCCATACTGCTGCCCACGGGGCAAGCCAGCTCCCGCCGTCAATATCGGCATCAATACCATTATCATTACCCCCTCTGTGGCAAGGCACGTTTCCATTCCAGTCGCGGAACATGGTGGCTAGATAGTCGTAGAGTTCCAAGCAAAGCTAACAGAACCTCATTCGCAACCGCTGAGCAAACAAACATGTTGAAATGACTTGTGTGCCGTGTATCAGCTTTATGTGTGCCATCAAAACACGCACACGCAATAACTCCATACATGTCGCAATAAAAGAAAGGGCAGGCAGAACTGTTGCGATGCACGCCTCATTCCTTGGCTTCATTCCCTTTTTTATTACATTTGCATCGAGGCAGGCTTCAAGTCCACCGATGAACGCTGAGGATGGCATCGAGTCGACTGAGTCACAAAAATCCTATCGCTCGGTGTCACAGCAGGTGGGCTGGGCGGACGGGCTGGTCCGAGCAAGTGCAAAAACAGGGTATGAGCCTTCAAAGATGGAGGGAAAATGATTGTCACCATCCTGCTCCAGTTGAAGACATGCCCTCTGGTTTTTATCTTCAACAGGATGGTGAAAGGCCCACACTTAAAAAGGCAAAGCCGCGCTACACAACAGTCACTTCAAACGCGGAATGAAACAGTGTCCTTCCCGCACCAGAGCGAGCAGATGAGCATCTTTAATCACAGCAACCCAGCAGGGTTCTGCTAGGCGACCGAACAACTTTCTTTAAGGATGAGAAAATGTATATTCTATACAGTAAAATTCTGTTTGGTGGGGAGGGGTTCATGGGCCAGCATGAGGACATGAATGAGCCCAATTTTCAGCCAAGCACCCCGCTGGAAAAAAAAAAAAAGCCTCCTGTTGGCAGTAAAGGACTTCAGAGTACATTGCCACTTACAATGGCCTATCTGGCAGAAGTAGAGGTTCCATTTTAGAAACATCACCCTGCAAAAAATCTACGAAAACACCCCACCCCCCCACACACACACACACACACACACACGCATGCACGCACACGCACACACCACCCCCTGAAACCTGAAGGGGCAGGCCAGCAATTATTGCTTTGGCTGTCATAATCCCTCAATATTCCTTTTGTCTGGTACAACTGGATCTGCTTCCAGGGGGCTACCTGGCAATTTACAATTTTACTTTTTTCTTTCTTCTTTTCTACAAACCATTTTGGCCTCATCCCTCTCTGTCCCCTCCTCCATCCCCCTTCCCTCCGTGCTGTATTTTCCCTCTGCTCTAAATCAAATGCTGCCCCAGCTAATGCATGGATCCATACTGCCCTGAGTGAATTAACGTTAGTAATAAGATATCATGGCGCTGATTGATTCCTACCAGCCACACTATAAACTGGCTCAATCCCAGGACCGACAAGGCCATTATTTTCAAACATTGATCCCGGCGTGGACCGAGGGACGATAGCGGTGGGGTGGAATATGGGAAGGGGTGATTTGGGTTTGAGGGACTGGTACTGCTCAGTACTGGGACCACATCAGTGAAGCGTCACAGTCCAGATGGAAGCAAATAGCATTTGGATCATGGACAACATTTTAACCGGTATTTCATCCAATAATAAAATGGCAGCAAAGTTCCAGACATCTAAAATGCAATTATCCATAATGCACAAAAACTTTATCAACATCAATGCTGCAAAATAGTCGCAGTCGCAACAGAATTTTTAGCTGTTGTTTAACATTTGTGGCTGCAATTTAGCAAATGAGGTCAAATAACACAATTTAATTGGAGGACAATATCAGTAATTCAATATTGGTTTTTCTGTGTGTTTTGTAAAAAAAGGTTTCAAGAGAATCTGGATTGTGTGATGAATGCCGAAAAAACAAGTCGACATGGTCTACAACATCCCCCGCCAATCGTGCGCTTCTTATTTTCAAACTCAATCAAGGCCTTTATGGTCTGAAGCTACACGCCAAATTTGGTTACTGTATCTGTAGTAGTTTCTGAGTAAAGCTGTCCCCTTTATCTCGGACGGACAGACGGAAGGAAGGACGGAGGAACGGACGGGCGGCGGTCAAACCTATATCCCCCTCCCATTTCGTGTTGGCGGGGGATAATAAATATGGTACATCATACTAAGTCCAGCCTTGGGGAGTATTTCAAGTATTGCTCATTTAAACCATGATTGCACTCATAGTCAACAACATTTGAAAATAGTCAAAATCAAGCATTACAAAGAGGACATTTGCACAGCCTTGTGGCTCGACTGGACACTTGACAAAATCTGTGGGTTGTATTTGTTGATGAGTAATGAATCAATTTGGCTCGGAGGACAGCTTTTTACCAGTCCATCCTTTTTGGATTTTCTGGCACTGGGCAGGGAGTGAAAAAGCAAGACTGATTCAGACAAGATGGTGCTCCACTGGGCCTCTGTATACTTATATAATACTTACTGAGAGAGAAATACCGCCTCGATATACACAATACATACAGGCAAAATAACGGGAAACACATCCATAAATACCTTTGTGAAGCTCAAATTGTATTATTTTTGATGAGACTGATTCAGCTATGGATTTATTCAATTCTGTGGCGATTTTTAAAGCAAGTTATCAGCACTGGTTATCAGCAACTATCATCCAGGTGTCCATCTCTTCCTCTTTAGCCCCATAAGAGGTCTATGAGTATCCTTACCCTCCTCTGGAGACTTAGCTTGCAATGAGCTGCTGGTAAGATCTCCTTTAAGCAAATAATAGCTACTAATTTTCATTCACACATTCAATTTGATAATTTAATAGGAATCGACTGCATAGATAACTGTACTTTGGAGGCCTCAAATTTTGTCCGTCCACTGTGTGTGTATATATACATACACACACACACACACCAATTCTTTTAACAAAGATATAAACATACGCACACACAAACACACACAGACGCATTAAACGTACACCTACGCGTATGCAGGAGGCAAGTGAGAGCATTTTTACTGAGTCATCTGTAGTAAAAATAGCATTCCCTGTACATACTGTCACAATTCCCTTTCAAGGCATAATTTTCTCAGAGACAAACCCTTAGAAAAAGAGTTTGGGCTGTAAAACAGAATTCTGTTCCACAGCATTTAACTGCAGGGGGTACATGGTTTAATCCTTGTAAGCGTGCGTATGGGTGTACGTATGAGTGTATGTAATTTTGGATCCCAGTCTCAACAAAATGACAAAATCTCTGGCGTTTACAAATACAAACAATGAGCGTCTCCTCAGCAACATGTAACCTAATTAAAGACACCATCTGTTAAATATGTGAAGACATAAAGAAATGACATTTTTCTGACATGACATCCATACCCTCAGTGAGCGCGGCCTCCCCGCCCTGTTTTTAATTCTGCGACTCAGAGGGGAGCGGCGGGGGGAAAGCAGCAAAAAATCCCCAAAGGACGCTTTGAAGCCAACTTATTTTTGTGAATGCTATTGATTTCTTCCCTTAATTGATATTCACAATGCTAATCTCCAGTTATAAATCTGGGCAACTATTGATCAGGGAGAATGTAATAAACTTTTTTTCTCCCCAATGCACAAAATAAGCGTTATTGCAATGTTAGGAAAACATCATTTAATACCAATATTGGAGTGGTAATTATATTAACGCAATCGAACGGCAGCCATCATGACGCATAATCAAAGTTATAAGTACAGCTGACGGCGTTCGGGCCTCTCCAGGGAGGCTCTGACAGAGAAGCTGGATATAAGGTGGCAGTTTGCCCGATGAGGAGAACCATTTCCAGGCCAGGAGGCCGGGCATTAACCCCGCCCCCCCCTCCACAGCCCAAGCCAACTCCCTTCAGAGCAGTCCAGGGGCAATCATATCAGATCACAATCCATTTAGCCGAGGCTGCTGCGGCCAGCACTCTTCTCAAAGCCTAGGATCAGGCGAGGGAAAGGCCTGTCCCTTACTGCCCCTGGCAGGGTGGACTGACAGCTTTGCAAATGGACAGAAAAGCCAAAATGGATTTTATGAAGAGGGCTGCGAGCATTCACCTAACGGAAACTCCATAACACTCCCTCCAGGACTTGTGGACAATGGATGCAGCAGCATCTTCACCGAGTTGGTATGGGGAGGTAGTCATCTTCCTTCTTAATAATTGACCTTTGGCTAAGCCCCGCCCTCAAATGCGATGAGCCAATCACAGTGCATATTCTCTCCCCATATACTCGGACATTCTGAACCTGAACTTCCATTGAAATGCATTACGGAAACTCTGAATCGTTCACTTTAATGGGGTTTTAAAATTTTTCTAAGCTAAAAAAAATGGTCAAAGGCCGTGCTTGGAGTAAATGTAACTCTGATACGAGATATTCCGAAAGGCTGGGCGATGGGGTGTATTGTTTACCCTTCCCAAAGCCACATCATAGCGGAGAGAAGCGTTTCCTCTGGATAAAGCCTTGTCAAAGACCCCACTATCAGCTTAATGTAGCTAACAAAGGTCAACAAGGTTGTCGACATCTGTTTCAAGCTAAGTTAACATCGTGTTTAAGGCAAAGTATTGTCACTTCGCTGGAGATTAATGTAAAGTTATCTTTTACATCTCAAAGTTACCTAACATTAGCTAAAGTTAGTAAACTCTATGGCTAACTTCAGTGCTGATGGACATTGGCTTAACGTGAGCTCCTAGCTGCGTTGTTCACCATGTCACCTTGCTTACTTAGAAGGAGTTCAGGCACATCAGGTTAGATTTCTTAAGTTTGGTAGCAATAATAATACATACATTAAATTTATTACCCTGCAGTGCACAAAGAATGCTGATCCTCTTTCTGGTTGTATTAGAGGGTGACGGAAACGAGAAGCGGTTGATCGCGTTTGCACTGAGACCTGAAAATTTTAGCGTCTAATTTAAACTTCTCGTTGACCTTCTCCACTGTAAATTCATTAATGTATCCCTCCAATGCACAGTGTAACCCTTTTTGCTGACTTCTTGATGATATTTGAGCCTTCTATCTCCAAAAATTATCGATAGCATCCTGAAAAATATCTCCGACTGTGATACCATCCATTAGCGCCTGTTCTAAAGTGTTGATTGTTTGTCCGAGTCAGTGGAGGGGACGGGGCTTCGCCATAGGTCAATTACAGACATGCAAACGCAGTGATCAGTCCCGAAACACAGAGAAGGCGCATCATCGCATCTGTAATTCCTGGGTATTGGAATTCTGCCATTATGTAAGTTCAAAAATTGCAGCTATACACAAAGTTATGGGTATATGATAGAGACTTTTGGGTGGGATTTGAGGAAATGACTCTTGAACTAATAGTATTCCTCAGAGTCAAACTGGCACATACTCACTCACTCACTCATGTCAACTGCTCATGCAATAAAAGAAAATTGGCTGAAGAATTTAGGGAGTTCGTGTATGTATCAAATACTCAGATCAGCTCTGACTCCCAGTTCACCTACTGACGGTTAAGCCAAAGATGTTATCTATTTTAAATCTTTAATTCTATTTTGCTGATAACAGCGCAAACTGAGGAAGTTAACTGCAATACAAATCATTGGTTTCATTCTATTGCAAGCCTAAATCTATCAAATAGAAACTTACTAGCTCTGTAACATTTTCCCAGAGCTAATGTCCCAACGAACGGCCCAAGGATTGCTTGCATTCCCCCAAATTAATTTGTTTTTAAAGATGAGGCCTTCAGATCCCTGCTTTTTCAAAATGTGGTGAAATTCATGTTTGTCTGATGTTTTTAACTTCATGCGTGATTGAACGTATATGTATTTGGGCAAATCCGAGGTATTGTTAACCAAATGTCTCCTCTGTGACAAACACTCCCACAGTGGAAATGGAGGGGAAATATTGAGCTTTTTCCTCCTGAACATAGTAGAGCACTATTACACCTATAAATTGTAAAAAAAATATAATTTAATACATCAATAGAATTTTCGTTTGGGGGACGGTTTAGTGTCTCGGCGCGGCAGGGACATTTTGTTGAAATAGCTTGGAATCGCCCATTTTTAATACCACATTTATGAAAATTTTAACAAGCAAAATTGCTTCATTCTGTAGCCCAATCTGTGTTACATCAGTGACAGTCTCCAAAGGCCTGAGGTATGCAGGAGCGCATGGAAAAATCCCTATGAATACAAGAGTTAAATGTACTGAGCATTTATGTTGCTTGACTTGTGGCCTTTACAGTAGTTTGAATTGAATATTACAAATTGTCAACATGAGGTATTTTGGCTGGGGAAACCCAGAGGTAAAATTCCCCAGAAGAGTTGGCCAGGAAATCCAACATCAAGGCAAGTCACTGTGAGCATAAATACCCCATCCAGTCCAGGCTCCACTTAGCCATAGGAGAGTTTCCTCTGCCACCGATGTGTAAACGATTGCACGAGTGCTGCACAAAATATGAATCTCTTGGTAAGGGCCACATATACACTAAGAAGTCGTTAAATCTTGAGCTCGAATGAAAAAATATGCCTAACGGAGTCATAAAAACTTCAGCGGACAGCAGAGAAGGTCCAATTAGGCTCCTTACAGGCAGCCAGAGAGGCTGCAGAGAGTAAATAGCTAAAAAAAAAAAAAAAAAAAAAACAGGTTCTGAATCCAAAGAACACAATTTTTTCTGCTTACCTTCAAGTACCACCCTACATCACCCTTATGCTATTAATAAAAAGGGGGAAAAGGATTTTAAGGACAAATTAAGGCTTGTGAAACAGCACGTGGGACAGCAAAAAATAAATAAATAAAAGTAAATTATTAAAACAGCAGGTAAGGTGGAGGGGAAGAGAGTTGAGGTGTTGGTGGCTTCTGAGACATAAGCAAACAAAGAAAAAGAAATATTGACATACTTGTTTAATATCAGCTTAACATTAAATTACCTACATTCAAAATTGAGCAGGTCATAACACAGCAGATGGTAGCAAGTTTAAATTGCAAAAGACTGTTCACAGGGGTTAGGAATGGTCAAAAATAGGTATACATGTGTGGGTGAGAAACCGAGAAGGGCGTAGATATGGGTCAATATTCAGGTGTGATGTCAGCTAATGTGACTAATAGAACAGACAGTCATAAATGAACTATTTTCTGTGTAATAAGAAGCAAACCAAGGGTCAGTAAAAACAGAGCTACATCACATTCCCAGATCTTGAGTTTCACGCACAAAACTCACACCTGCGCTTGAAAATCACACAAAATTACTCCAATATAAACTCCACTTCTTTACAAAATGGTTAAATAGAACTTGCCGGCCTGGGAACTGAGCTGACCTCTAGCACCCCCGCTAAACAGCTCTTTGTCCCCGCCAGTCCTCCCACAGCTGGTTTGGAAGGTGGTTTGTGAGGACCACACTGCCACCACAGCCCCAGTAGTGGCTGAAGCGCCCATGTTATTCTGGCCATGCCTGTTTTCATTCCTACACTTTTTGGTGCGACGGCCGTCGTGGGAGGTCGGTCTGTTTTACTGTAAGTGTGGGACTTTGTGTCAGAAAATCCGGGTCATGACTGCTCCCTCTTCCCTCCAGGCCCTCCCCTCTGGCGGTAATCGTACCAAGCAGCTCTGCATCACACAAGCTGTTGAATCGCATTTGGGGAATATTAACCCTGCAGCTTTCAAAGCTTTGAAAAACACCTTCTATACACACACACACACATATATACACACACACACACACAAATGCGAACACACGCAAACTTGCAGGCACTACTGAACCCACAAAGGGGGCCGCCAAGCTGTCACGGAATTACAGTCCCATTACATTTTGGGTTGTAACTCTACAACTAAATAAGATAAAATGAAGTATCATGTGTCATATCGAAGGTATTAACTTGTTCTTTAATATTATTAAGTGAAAATATATCTTTTGAGAAATTTTCATAGAAGAAACAAGCAAAAACTACTCCGTCACGGAATTACAAAAAATTGACATGGTTTTTTTAATATTGTGTTTAACTATCCAGAAAGTGATGTTCCTATCATAGTTAACTTATGAAACTGCAATATGTCCATATTTAAATATTTTTTGTTAATACTGTCAGTTATAGAAACAAATATTGACTTTAACCCTGCTTTATGGGCAAGAAATTTCAAAAAGTCAATGTCACGGAATTACAAGAGGCAAATTGTCATGGAATGACAACAATAGTATTAATTAGTTTCAATGTATTTATTTTTATATATTATACATATATACATAATTATTTACATTTTTACAGTTTAGCAATATATTACAATGAGTTTTCCACTTATAATGATCATAATACATACTTCAATTTTTTTTTTTAATCTCCATGTCAACATTGGCTTGGCGGCCCCCCAAAGACAATAGTTGTAAACTTGTTTTTTTAAGTTTGTTAAGATTATTTGACGTGCAGGCGAAAAAAAAAAAAAGGCTCCATATTGTCAATGAACTCTGAGTACAAAAGAAAACGCACCACTTGAAAAAAGTCAATATTTAAGTTCAAATTAACTTCAATATAATTTTTATACAACAACAACTCTACAGTGACGTCACCCGACTTGCCAGGTGCAAGAAATGCGAGAATTTCAAGTTAACTGTAACGCTTGGCAATTTTTTGCAAAAACGCAACACCTTGCACGCACACCACAGGAAAAATGAATTTCACTCTGAATTTGTGCACACATTGCCTTTAAAAGCATGTGAATCCGAATAAAATTTCACTTCTTCACTGACACTAGTGAAACGTCGACACTATGCCGCGACTTACAGCCCCTGAACGGGAACGTGCCATAGGCATGCTTCAAATTGGCGCCAGCACCAGGGAAATTACCAGACGACTACACTGCACACCCACAACGATCACAAGACTCCATCAAAGGTTTCTGCAAACGGGGAGCACTCAGGACCGTCCTCGACCGGGTCAACAACGTGTGACAATGGCACGTCAGGACCATCAGATCGTACGGGATCATGTCCAAGACCGAACACTACCTGCGACAAGAACTGCAGCTCAAGTCCAAGGACGACGTGGATTCATTCACCCCAACACCGTACGAAACAGTCTGCGAGCTGCAGGCCTGCGTGCACGACGTCCTTATTTCGGCCCCATATTGACGGATCGTCACCGAATCCAGCGTCTACAGTGGGCAAACAGGCACCAGAATTGGCAACTACGACAATGGCACGGTGTCATCTTTTCTGACGAGTCACGATTTTACTTAAGGAACGCAGATGGCCGTATACGTGTTTGGCGGAGACGTGGTGAACGTTATAACGCCGATTATGTTGTTCAAACGGACCGTTGGGGTGGTGGCAGCGTTATGGTGTGGGGTGGAATAAGCCACCGTCACAGAACCCCTCTCCATATCTGCAGAGGAAGGGTGAACGGTGTCTACTACCGGGACCAGGTGCTGCAGAACCATGTTGTGCCGTTCTTCAACCTACACCACGATGTCCACACGTTCCAACAGGACAACGCTAGGGCACACACAGCAAGGGTGTCCATGCAGTATCTTTCACAGCAGAACATCCCTGTGCTTCAGTGGCCAGCTCTGTCACCCGACCTCTCCCCTATCGAGCACTTATGGGATGAAATTGGACGACGTCTTTCACGTCGACGCCAGATGGACAACATCCGAGAACTTGAGGTTGCCCTTCTTCAGGAGTGGAATGCTATCCCTCAGAACACTATCCAGAGACTGATCAACTCCATGCGACGAAGATGCACCGCATATGTCAATGAAAATGGCGGTCACACCCGTTATTGACTTTCCTGTTTGACCCCTACACCAGTTAAACCTCTCTCGCGCATTAACATTATCATGAATGAAATTGAATGATGTTTACATGTCTTCTTAAATCATTCATTATCTCAAATGCATCATACGTATATACTTCACTTATCAATCCGTGGAGCTATTCCAGATTTCGTGAGCGGTGCGTTTTCATATAGACTGAGTATACAATTAATATGACCCAATAAACAATCTAAAGGGACCAGAAGTAATTCCACCCAGTCAACCCCCAATATGTAGAGGTAATCAATTATTGATAATGGGTCAAGGTTTCTGATGATATTAGTCCTCCATAAATTGTCCCTCCCTGCCTCAGCAAAAACTCAGAATATTTTCATTTGGCCCAACAGCATCATTTTATTCTGAATGGTGTACAGCATAATGTCTAATGCAACTACCCCCAAGCTCTCCTGACAGTGTCTTCAAGATCGATTTCACCTGCAACTTATCAATATATCCTTCTCTTCATCCTCATGAAAGCTTTCATTATTTGTCAGTAAATCCCATTACTATCAATATCTTGCGTTTACGGCCAGATTGGACATTCTCTTTGTCTTCCATGTTTAGTTCTGTTTTCATAGTTTGCTTGCCGGTTGGAGGGCCACCAACACAGGGCCTCCAGGTCCCTTGTAAGGTTTGTAAAACTTGCCTCCTCTCGCCATCCCCTCCTTCTCCAGAAAGGCATGCTCAGCTGATGCTATGCTGGTCCTGGCTGCACTACACAAACAATCGCAGCCCACATGAATAGCAGCCAAAGGTGCTGTAAGTGAAGAAATGCTTGTATCCACCGTGCAGCAGAAGGCAGCAGTAAGAGGGGAGATGTGGGGGACAGAAGGGGGATTTCTGCCCTTGAGTGCGTGGGTGGGTGACTTGATAGAAGTGGAATGGAGCAAGCACCCTCACAATGGCCAGGGGACAGGGGCCGCAAGAGGGGTGCTCACAAGCACAGCTGCCTGTAAGCGGGAGGGCAGGATGCCTGGCAATGAAGTTTGGGTGTAGCTGAGGACTGGCTTGAAGTGGTTTCTGTCTTGTATTTAATCTGTATGATCTCTGGGTGAGGACTGAAAATTAGGAACCACGAACATGTCTTCAGGCTTATTCACGGTCAGAAAAAGGTGGGCTGTTTTGTAATAATTGTGCCTTTAGAAATATTTTGCCCCTTATTTTCACTTCGGTTAATTATCCAGGTAAGTGGTCCTGAACAGCAGCCAATAAAAAGGGCAAACATTCTACCTTTAATCACGATGACAAAAGAAATTAGCAGTACCCCCTCGATAGCCATCAATTTATAGGGAGTAAAAGGTTTACTCACAACAACTGTCTCCTTATTACTTCCATATGCGGACATTTACGGATAAGAGCAAACACAGTTATTACGGGGATTATTCACAAATTATGTCATTACAAGTGATTCATGTTCTGTTGACATGACAAGTCTCAGAGTTCTTTAGGATTGCTCATGGAATTACTTCAACTTGATGATAAAGATTGGAACTTCGTACTCAGGGAGGGGAAAAAAAACACTGCCGCTAAATCATAAACATCAACCAAAAGCATCCACAATGGGAAATCACCGTGATAAGAAGATACCAATTATGTAAATCAATGGTTCTATTTTTTCAGATTTAAGCTGAGAGTGAGTCAATTATAAGGGCGAAAAGATACTGCCATGGACAAAAAATAGGTAACGCTGACAATTCTGAGAAACCTCACAAAGAAGCGGCTGTCCGACTCTTGTTTAAATTTCTTATGCTCTCTGGCTAAATATAGTTTGATGATTTGTTTTCCACAGAGATAATAAATAAGCATTTGTGTGATCAATTCAATGGAGCACTCAGCTGACAGTTGCCTTCACTCCTGCTACTAACAATCTAGTTATATCTGCAATCTTCCACATAGCTGATTGGGCAGAGCCTCACAGAGAATGATTAATGGCAAAAATAAATGCTATATTTGGAATGCAACATCAGCACGCACCTTCATGAGCGTCACATGGCTTTGCGAGCGTCAATGCTTGGTACACTTTATAATTCGTCTGAGAGGTTGTCTCAGGTCTCCACAAAAAATCACTGACAGTACTTTTATGAAAGTATGGAGCAACTTTTCAGACGAGAGGGAATTTCAAGTCCATTCTTAACAATTAAATAGTGACTTTTCACAAATGCAGTCCATCGTCTTTGTTCCTCATTAGCTGTGTAATGTCTAAAACTACGCATCTGGCAGAGTGGGAAATCGAATCATCTGTTTCTACTTGTTAAATTCAGTAGCTAATAAAAAATCCTTTCTGAAATAACCTGCGACTTCAAGATTCTTGACTTCCAGGATCAAGGGTGAACACACAAATTAATGACATCTTCCTCATATTGTCATGATCCAGACAGACTGCTCGTCTGACTCATACCTCTTCCAGAACCCACCAGAACCCTTCCGGATGCAACATTCAGGATGCAACATGCAATGTAGGCAGGACTGCTACTGATGAGCCGGGGGTAGGCGGGGAGTGAGAAGGCGGGCTGTAATGAGAAAAAGAAGTAGGTTTTAATCTTGAGACGCGAAACACAAGGTGAGCACTACGAAAGGTGGATGGGATGGGGAGCCTGACAGCACTTGATGATAACTCTTCGAAGATGATCTTCTTCGTTGCCTCCCTGAAAGGAGCCTCTTTTGACACTAACTACACCATCAGTTCCATGTGGTATGGAGGACCTCAACAGCAACGGCAAATGCTCTGCCTCTGGTAAGCCAAGATGTGCTTGAGTAGAAGTGCATGAGCTCTCCTCCATCCCCGGCAGGTGCAGTGAACCAGGAACTGAGCTTAGGGAACAGCCACTTCCCTCTCCTTGTCCTGGAACAGTGGTGGTTGGTTACCCTGAGAACAATCAAAGTGTGACATGCCTGCGTTACCTTCTGACAGGCAAGAAAGGATTTTGCCTGCTCGTGGTTTAAAGGAGAATCCCGGTGTGAAATTGACTTGGGGTGTATTAGAACATGATAATGAGTGCTAACTTTTGTCGAATACCCCACCTCCAAATGCACGCAACATTTTGAAATAAATGGCTTTTTAGCCGAAGCTCCCATCAGGCTTACAACGGTAGTGAGTCGGGCATAGCGTTGCCAAAGAAATCGCTATTATTTTCATCATTAACAAGGCTCAAAGTAGCTCCACACTTCATCGGTAGATTTCCGAGGGCCCTGACATTTAAAACGAGGCACTGAGAACTTTGAAGATGCACAGGTATTTTATTAAAAAAAGACTATTTATGCAAACAGTACCTTGAGGTAGTTTCCAGTCGCCTCCATCTTGAAAGTCACAAAAAGTCGATTGTCGAGCACGAATGAATAGATTGCAATCTGTTCCCCATCCTTTCTATTCGCCTACTATAAGTCTACCAAGTCTAACAGGAAAACATCATAGAGCACCTACGGGTCCCACTGTGTAGAGGCAGTCAGCGTGTGGAAGTTGATGAAATATTTTGACTCCGACAAGCGGCCCAGGTGCAGTTGGAGAAGCCTCCAGGCAGCAGCAAGACCAGTGTGGGACCAGTCAAACATTTTCCTCATTTTCTGGGCAAAAGTGACAAAGCTCTGTACAGCAGAATATTCTGCCTCCCAGCAGGTAGCCTGCAAATCCCTGCCCGGAGAGGCAAGCGATCCTTAGAGCAACTCTTGAACAATAAGTGGGAAAGGAAGAGGGCTGGAGTTTCAAAAAACCTCAATCATTAGGTCATTAAGCTGTAGCAGGTGGAAGGGTAGCCATAATTGTAGTCCAACACAGCCAGGTTGGGCTCTCTAAGGGCAACAGCCAGAGGGAGGGTCTGCTGTAGGATGGCACTGGCTACTTGAGCACCAGCAGCAGAATCCTGGGAGATGTCAGGAATAGCTAATAGTTGATTGGAGATCGCACCAATTGATTGGTGTAGTTGGCAAAGCCATGTCTCTTGCTGTCCAATCCGAATCCCCTAGAACTGAATGGCTTCAACTGGACCAGTGTGATTTGCTGGTTCCATTTAGTGGCTGGGTTGTAATGTTTTGATCCAGACAAGGAGGCAAATGCAGATGGGAGCTGAAGGCAAAGAGGTGAATTTATTTCCCAGAGCCATGCAACAGAAATAAAGATGGCAACAAAAAGTTCAGGGTGAGGGGCAGTCTGTGTGCAGGTGATTGGCAAACAGCAGCAGGTGAGCGAGTCTGAGCCGAAATCAGCTACAATACATGACTAGCATTACTACACTAGCATTGGGCTCTGTGCTTGGCGGAAGATGTCAAGCAGCCTTACGCTTCACCAAAAAATACTTCATGAGCTGTCGTGCATAGAGCCCATTAAAGTCCCTGCACAGAAAATTTCAAGACAACTCAAGAGTAGGAGCCATTATGTTTCCATTGCACGAAAAGGAGCTGTTTCACACAAAGGTGATCGTTGCATTTTTTTTTCCTTTCTTTTCTTAGGAAGCAAACATTAATTTCGGGCAGGGGAACGATAAACCAGCTAGCATTGGTTCTGACAAGCATTAGAAAGGAAAATATTTGAATATGCTAAATGATTGAAAAAACAACTCATTCAAATTGAGACAGCGCCCGATAATGCAATAGAAACAAAATGGTTCCGTAACCAGACTTTGTGGAACCCTCATGTCACAACTGTTTATCTAGGATCCCAAAACATAGCAACAAAACATGTCCAAGAAGTTTGGTGCCATTCTGACCGGTATGACCAGAGAAGTCCTCAGAGACCATCAGCCAATCAGAGACCAGCGCAGCCATAATGAATTCTGAATGGAGCCAAAAAATAGTAAAACTTGGTCTGCGCCAGCAGATCCAAATAAGTACACCATGACTGATCCAAACCGGACCGCTGAAATTGGAGAAGTCATCGAAAATGCGTCTGCCAATCAGAGGTCATGGTGGCCATATTACAATCCCAATGCTGAAATAGTTGGGACAAAGTGTAAATTGTGAATAAAATAAAAATGTAATGACTTTCAGATCACATGAGCCAATATGTTATTTACAATAAAACATAGAATGTTGAAACAGAGATTTTACATTTTTATCCAGAAAATGAGCTCATTTCAAATTTGATGGCTGCTACAGGTCTCAAAAAAGTTGGGAGAGGGGCCTGTTTACCATGGTAAATCATCACCTCTTCTTTTTAACACAGAGTTGAGGCATCTGGGCATTGAGGAGGCAAGTTTAGCCATTGGAATTTTATCCCTCTCTTGTTTAAAACAGGCTTCCAGATGCTGGAGAGTTTTGGGTCTCCTTCGAAGGACTTTTCATTTAATTATGAGCCAAATGTTCTCAATCAGTGAAAGATCAGGACTGTTGGCAGGGCAGTTCAGCACACGGATTCTTCTTTTACGAAGGCATGCCGTTGTAATAGCCGCAGTATGTGGTTTTGCATTGCTCTGCTGAAATACACAAAGCCTTCCCTGGAATAGATGTCATTTGGAGGGGAGTATATGTTGCTCTAAAACCTTCATATACTTTTCAGCATTCATGGTGCTTGCAAGTGTCCCACACCATATGCACTAATGCATCCCCATACCATCAGAGATGCTGGCTTTTGAACTGAACACTGATAACAGGAGGGGTGGTGGACATGACGCCCATGATTTCCAAGAATGTCAAATTAAGACTCGTCTGACCACAGGACACTTTGCCTCTTTGCTACAATTCATTTTAAATGAGCCTTAGCCCACATAACACAATGGCCCTTCTGGATCATGCCCAACAATGGCTTCCTTTTCTCATGATAGAGTTTTAGGTGGCATCTGTTGATGGCATAGGGGACTGTGTTTACAGACAGTGGTTTCCTGAATTATTGCTGGGCCCATTTAATAATGTCAATGACAGAATCATGCCGGTGAGTGATGCAGTGGCGTCTGAGGGCCCAAAGATCACGGGCATCCAGTAAAGGTTTTCAGCCTTGTCCCTTACGCACAGAGATTTTTCCAGTTTCTCTGAATCTTTTGATGAGGTTATGCACTGTCAATGATGAGACCTTCAAAGCCTTTGCAATTTGTCGTTGAGGAGCACTGTTTCTAAAGTATTCCACAACATTTTTACACAAGCCTTCACAGGTTGGAGAGCCTCTGGCCATCTTTACTTCTGAGAGACTCAGCCTCTCTAAGACATCCCTTTTATAGCCAATCATGTTACACACCTGATGCCAGTTAACTTAATTACTAGCTGAATGTTCTTTCAGTGCCTGTTTCAAAAGTAATATCCTGATTTATAGAGGCATTCATGTTTTTCACTCTGGGAGAA
Organism: Gymnothorax reevesii; assembly: GCA_029721435.1. NCBI lineage: Eukaryota > Metazoa > Chordata > Actinopteri > Anguilliformes > Muraenidae > Gymnothorax > Gymnothorax reevesii. The sequence goes on along the minus strand of CM056585.1, from coordinate 66,460,554 downwards.
AGCACTCATGTGATAACTTAGTCCGCGAACATAAAAGCAATTTTGGTGTACTGGATCGAACATAATAACAGAGTAATAATATGCTGTGCAATCAGTGCTATGCAGAGATGATTGTCGGCCGTATGTCCAAAGCACAAAAGGGGGTTTTGGTAAACTGGACCACATTCAATTGCAACAGCCAAAAGACCATTGTGTGGGAATGTGTGTCGAATAGGTTGGAGTCGATCTATGCAGATGCAAGGGTGGCATATCCTGACAATTAGGTGGCATATCTTTAAATATTCCAGCTTTTATTCAATTAACATCCTTAACTTTGACATACTGTACGAGCAAACACTATTTATTTTGTCATATTTCAAGCAATTGCTGAGCCCACCACTGTGAAGAAAAGAAAATTCTTGCGTTTAATTATCTGGCAGAGTGAAGGGTAAATTTTGACTGAAACCCAGTCATTCTTCCTTTCCAGGAAAATAATAAGCAAGGTAAACAAACACATCACGGGCACTGCCTGTCTGCAGCCCCCTGATGGGAGCCCAGTGTGCAGAGGGCGGTCACATTCACAAATGAGCACTTCTAGAACTCTCTCCCCCTGTGGGTCATGAGGAGGGACGGCGCCCTTGTAACACATGGACTCTTACAGTAAATCTGGCCCTCGACCGTAAGACGCCAGAAGGGGATTGGAGGGGGTGGGGAGGTGGGGTGCAGAGTCACAGACAGCTAAAAATAGCCGGCACATTTACAGAGCCTCCGTAATGCGGACCATGCGCGTGTCTGATGTGGCCGCCAAGGCAATGTCCCCCAGGATGGTGTGTCACCAGCATCCTTAGGGCGGAATGGAGCAAGAGAGAGCACGGGAGAGCACTGGGATCACTGCGCCCCGCACCTCCCCCAAGCTCTCTCCCGCCCCCTCGCACCCATCAGACAGGAACAACGGTATCGCGTGTCAAGGATAAATACACCTTCTCCCTAAATCATCACTTTTATTCCCTGTGACCTGAGCAAGATATGTTTTATTGTGATTGGGCGAGCTGAGGCTCCAGTGGAGTGACTAGCACTTCCTGTCTCGTGTGAGAAACAAACCCATGTGTGAGACGGGGCGAGCGTTGAGAGAGAGAGAGACAGAGAGAGAGAGAGAGAAGGAGGGAGGGAGAGAGACCAGCAGACTCCGCGGCTTTTAGGGACTTTCCAATCCAGGCCCCTTCCAGCTGGAGCCAGCTGATGTGCAGTTCTGCGCGGTACAGTATGAGTTCACCCAGGGATATGGAGGAAGCAACAACAGGAACCACAAAAAGACACCTGTGGCTGCGAGTCAGTCCACATAAATGACCAAGTGCCCTCACAATACTGACAGGCAGCTACATAGGTCAGCACTCAAACTGTGGATCAAAGGAGACTTCAGTTTGAGTCAAAAGCAGGGCAAGTCACTGTGCTACTGTAGCCAAATCCCAAAAGTCCCCAATACGCAAAGTAAACACACTATTAGGCGTGCACAGAACAAGGTCATGTTGCCAGGCAAATAAATGATCTGATGACTGTTCCGCCAAGTGACTAAGCTCGTGCTTAATACATGTTTATTTTATAGCATTGTTGTTTTTTAACCTCTCCCGGAGAAAATAACACATTGATGTGTCCCTAAAATAGCTGGTAATGCCCAAACAGGGAGCCACAAACCAAAGCCTTCCCACTCTTGGGAGTCTATTCCGCGCAGGGACGAGAGATTTCGCCGCAGAGGCCACGGCCGCTCTCCCCCCACCTGACCCGTCCATGATACCGGCGGCATTTGTTTGGAGTAACAACCAGCTCAAGGGCTGACACATCAGACTTATCTGTTGTCCATTCAAACACTTCACTTCCTGCCCTGATAGACACCACCTGGCAGCAGCACGAGAAAATACAAACTGTCTCGCAAGTCACAAACAATCGACCTCCCGTCCTGGAGTCGAGTGGAGCACTTCAGCTGACCGTCCAAGTAATGTTCCCTTTTAAAATACTCTTTACTGCCCTTTTAACAGCCTATCTACTCTACACACTGACCATTTGGCCAGTATGCTCTCGGTCATATTTAGGACAAGTATCACAAACAAGCTAGCCAGGACCTGCTGAGTGGTTTAGACTCTGAAAAGAAGGGTCAGAAATTATTTGAATATCTTCAAAAAGCACGGGGAATACATCTTCCCAAGAAAACATTCAGATGGCTGCTAAATCGGCACCATAAACAAAACTCATTCCGGAAAGCACTCTAAATACACACACAAACAGATATATATTCTTATGGCTTCAATGAGGAAAAGAAGTTCATAACTTTTTACCCCCAGGGGAAGAAAAGATACAGTGACTGTCAGGCAAAAAAAGAAAAAAGAAGCAAGCCAGATTTGTGATTAGAATACTGTAGGAAAAGATTGAGGGCACCCCCTTTAATATAGGAAGTCTTCCCCCTTCTTCGGCTGGGAGATGTCAGCTTTGGTTCATTTTCTAATAAATCCATGGCCCGGAGTTATTTGTGTGCGCTGACTGGACAGGCAGAATGTGGTTTAAGGTTATCGCTGGCGGAAATTGTCGCGGCTGCAGTGGCAGAGAGACGCTGTGTCTTTAATCTGCCTTCATAAGTATACCGTAGTGGGAAAAGCTCTATCGAAACGATGAATGAGTGAAAGGGCCAATGAGCAAAAGGGCCAAAATCAACGTTTACAGGTTCCTCTCTTCCTCTGAATGCCTTTGTGATAGATACTGCCAAAGGTCCACTTGGGACAGAGATATGAACATGGTTGTGGTCAAAGTACATACAAACTAAGGCAACTTGGTTACCTCACTTGCACACTCAGCAAGCTATTCTAAGGCAGTAGATGTTCATTCCATACAAAAAAAATATCATACAGGTGGTAAGAGAGTTGATTATCTACCATGGTAGGTCCTGAACTGTGAAGTTCTGCATATTCCAAAATCTTTTCGGCGTTCCTTCCGTATCAATAAAGTCAGAAGTCATAATTACACAGAGGGATGACAAGAATTGCATTCCCCTTTGGAATTAATATACATTTATATATATATATATGCTGTGACACACCCACAAAGAGTTAACTACTCACTGGATCAACATTCTGTTACAGCTGACTAGAAAGTCTACTCTGAATTATTCACAGAGCTACGGTTACGTGCAAGACCTCAGCATACCCCATTCGGCTGGGATTAAGCAGACATGCTATTTATTTTCACTTTCCAGAGTATTTATTGCAAAAGGAAAACCTGCCAAAATATTGTGCAAATTAGACTTTGGACAGATTTCAAAGAACAAGAACAAGTATGTGTGTTAACAGCCCAGGGAATGGGAGTGTATGCTAGCATTCAATTAACGGTTTTTTATTCAGATTTACAGTGTGGTTCTTGGACCCAGAAAACAGCGAATACAAAGATATTAATGAGTATTTTGCCATTCAATGTGCTTTTTTTCTGCAGAAATTTGTAACACAGAGTGATAATAATGTTCCATTAGCCACACCCGAATAAGCCAATGAGCAATTATCTCTGCACCACTGATGCGAAGCTTGGCCACCTGTGGCAAAACCAGGACCCTTAAAACAGCTTGTGCCCAGCTGACAAAACCCTTAAAATAAAACATTAAATAGCTGACCTGGTCATTAGATATTTTTTTTCCCCCTCAAGGATAGAACCACAACAAAACAAACACAAATCCTGTGAACTTAAGGATTATATTACTCTCGGGGGGGGGTCAACATATTACATACAGCATTACATGCCAGTAAGCGTATGTTGCTTGAGCATGAAATAGATCTAAAATAACACTGCAAGCATTAAATTCCATCATGCAAAAAATGATAAAACCATGTGAGAAAGATAGTTGGAGACAGAGAATGATCAAGAGGGAAATTTTAAAAAATGGAGAGGTCTAGACCTCTATTTCTGAAAGAGAGAGAAAGAGAACAAGGAAAAGAGAGAAAGAGAGAGAGAGAGAGAGAGAGAGAGTGAGAGAAGGCAGTATTAAGCTGAGACATAAAAATAAACACGGCAACAGATCAGATATCTCACGCTTATGTTCCAACCTAACCCCATATGTCAACATGTGGTCCACACATACTTCACATTTCTAACGACTTGTTTTGAACTTTTATCTTGAGAAGGTGTTGCCTGGGAGACCTGGGTTTCAGCTGCAGAGCAGGGGTTTCCTGTCTAATTATCTGAGAAGAGTTTTATGTCTAACCCAGAACATCATATTGAATCTGAAGGCAAGAAGTTAGGGAAACAAAAATCTGAATGAAAAAAATAAAAAAAATAAAAAATCACACTCCTCTCAAGGGTCAGATGGCTGCGTATTTTCAACACATACTGTTTATTTAGCAGGAATGAAAACACAACTGCACTGAAACTGCAGACTGAACTGCTTCAGTTTTATTGTCTGTTTCCATCTTCACCTGATTTGTTTAACTTGTCTTGATTGCTTCATGGGGAGTATATGTTTTGTGACTACAATATAAAATCTTGTGTATATTTTCTGATTAACCCAGCAAGTCCATTTCAAAGAGAGGCTGGTTCAATGTACAGTAGTATTTAAATGATGCTACTCAGAATGATATGTTTTCCATTAAGTCAGCTTCAGTGAAACAATGCTCAACAGTTTTTGTGTGTGTGCATGTGTGCGTGTGTGTGTATTTAACTTTTTTTACATTTTTCTGACAAAATACAGGGAAAATGGAATCACTCCAACAAAGAGCAAATACACGTTTTACAGTACAAAAGACAGATTTATAATTACATCTAATTGAGGTCGTCTCTAATTTTACTCTCCTACAGGACAAATAATAACCAATGCTGAACACATGCAATAACTTTTCAGTTTGCAATGCCAATTCTCCAGCATGGGAGCCCAGAGGGCTTTTAACTTCTGACATTAGGAGGTGATGTCATCACATCTTAGGGACTCATTACACCATTTTAAGAGGCTTCACTGTGTTTTGGTGGAAGTAGGGTCTGAGTGCATTGAGTTACCAGAGTCATACAACGTAGATTACTAGACTCTCAGGGCCAGGTTAACTAAACATAACAGACCGAAGTCAGAAATGCTTTGCGGTTAGAGTATCAGTATATAAATTGATTTGAGGTTCAATAAACAGGCAGTTTAAGCCTGCATGTGCGAGTTCGTGTACATATACAATGCGTTCATCTCTTTGTGAACATTTGCACTAATGTGTAAGTGAGCCATGTAGAGGTATACACAATATATATTTATGTATGTGTGTGCCCGTGCTCTATGAGATGTGGAACTGTCCATTTTAATTCAAAATTCAAACTATCATACAAGCCTAACCTATCATATATTCAAAATTTACAGCATGCAAGCCTAAAGGACAACTTTGAGAAGTTAGCCTTGTTTCCCAGAAGATGGCGTTCCGAAAATATACCATCACCGCGATCACGAAAGTGGGATAATGTTGTTTTTTTAGACTGAAAAAAGAGAAAAACTAATTAAATTAGAGTCCAGCCCTGATGGACGGGTAATTACAACCCCAGAGCATCTGAGGAGTATAAACTTTTTGTATTGTGTTTGAACTGATTTGAGCAAAGTGCTTATTAGTTTGGATTCATTAGAACTTCATTTCGTGGGAAGGTAAGATGGAGAATGTGCTTATATGAAGCATGGCTCGGCAGGGAAGACTGGCCCAGGTAAAATGCGGAAGAATGGGAAGGATCAGTTCCAGAGCTCAGAGTTGGCTTAAGACTGGCACTTCCCAAGCATCCAATCTATGGTGCATCAGCTCCACCTCAACGGGGGCTAAAAAAAAGCCAGTAACACTCTCACATTCACTTATTGGTAAAAAAATCGTAGTTCCATAAATACAGCATAAGGGCAGCACAAGGCCCAGAGCATCACGCAGGCTATATGATCTTGATGCACAGCCCATTTTATACAAAGTAGCATTTCCCAGGGTAATGGATCTACTGGTTTCCCTGTTAACTGGTGCCCTTTGTTTATAATAGTTGGGTCTTTCTCACAGCAACAGCAGATGTTCCATCTAGATGTCCTTTACTGTCCGCGCAAATGCCTTGACAATTATGGTCCAACTTTTGGAATTCTATGGTATTATTGGTGCTGTTAAAACTTACAAAAAGTCTCTCCGTTTAGAAGATTATTCCAGTAAAGGTTTGATTGATTCAACTCCAGTTATGCAGAAAATAGAGTCTGTGAAAAAAGGCTCAAAAGCTTATTATTATATCCTTACACATTCTTCGACTATTCCCGTATCTCAGTATAAGTGGCAAATTTATTTCACTTCAGAATTAAATTGGTCTATAATTTACAGAAAGTATTTCAAAACTACTCAAGAAACAAAACTTTGTTGGTTTCAATTTAGATTAGTCCATAGAATATTAACCACAAACGTATATTTGTCCAAGTTACATATAATAGACTCTGCAAATTGTAATTTTTGTGATAATTGTGGGGAAACTTTAATACATTTATTTTGGGATTGTAATATTGTACGGCGTTTTTGGGATGATCTTGTAAAATGGATATCTGAAAAGTGCGGTTATGTTTGTGGTCTCAATCTTTCACCTGAACTTGTTATATTTGGTGGTGACAATCTAACAAAGATTGATAGTGTGTTGGATCTGATATTGTTACTTGCTAAATTTTATATATATATAAATGCAGGTGTGCGAAACGTGAACCAAATATAACAGCTTTTAAGAATGAATTTGGTTTGAGATATTCAATTGAGAAAAAAATACACTTCTGTAACGAAACATTGGACAAGTTTCAATCCAAGTGGAGGCAGTATCATACTTTGTTTGAATAAGATCCATTCAGATAAATATGAAATATTCTTAGTATCTCTGCTACCATATGTTGCACAACTGTGATGTCTGCATTTTCTTTGTTATAGGAAGCCTGTGTGAAAGGGCGTGAATGAGTGTAAACATGTTTTTTGTGTTTGTCTATGAAAAAGTTTGTTTTTCTTGTTTTGGAAATGTGGATTTTTTTCCGTCGTAAAAAAAAAATAAAAAAAAATTTATGGTCCTATTTTACTCTATCTATCCATCCAATTCATGTAGGTCATTGATTGTTGACAGAGTTGTGAAGCTGTGAAGACGATTCAAAAAAAGATTTTTATTTTATTGTCCTTCAGAAAAAAAGAAAAGAAACCTCACTCAGGATTCGAAACCAAGAAAATGTCCCACAAGCTCATCATATTCAGTGTGCATATCCACTAGGCCATCACAACATTGATAATTATCTAAAGCCCAAGTATGATATATAGGCCAACGAGAAACAACCAGTGTTGGTTGTTTGGTTGAAAACACCTTGGCTAGATTAACGTGTGACCATTGTTATCGCTGTGATAACAGTCAAACCTAAGTTTGTTGCCCCTCTGAAGCTGAACAAATATTGCTAATGTTATCCTGCTACCTTTATGGAAGCTTTTGATCTTGTAGAAGAAATTGTATCTGCTTGAGAAGGCGTCTTGATACCGTTTTCACTTTTGTTGTTGAAGAATACTGTTTCTATATTTTTCACATTTGTCAAACTGGTGGTTTATTTGCGATTACCTCCCTAGCTTCTGGTGCTACCATGCATAGCCTGGGAACCCGGTCTGTCCATCTATCACTTGAATTGACCGCTTAAATTGAATGAGAAATGACCATTTGCTTAGGGTGCCCAGATGTCTTCCTCGCCTTAGTCATGGCCTATGTACAGTAGTTGTTGTTATAACCAATGTTGTAATAATGTTAGCCCGTTAATTACTTGTTTGGCCAAGCTATCCTGATGATGCTAACTCCTACACCCGAGCGAGGTGTATCATAGCCCAACCTTGTATCAATTAGGTCTACTAAACTGGTTTGCATTAATGTTATCTGGCCATTAAAGATACAAATAATGACAATGTGAAAGCATGCTGTGTACAACCCCGATTCCAAAATAGTTGGGACAAACTGTAAATTGTGAATAAAATCAAAACGCAAAGACTTTCCAATCACACCAGCCAGTATTTTATTCACAATAGAACAGAGATAACATAGCAAATGATGAACCTGAGATATATTACAATTTTATCCACAAAATAAGCTCATTTCAAATTCGATGGCTGCTACAGGTCTCAAAAAAGTTGGGACAGGGCCTGTTTACCATGGTGAAGCATCCCCTCTTCTTTTTAATGCAGAGTGGAGGCATCTGGGCATTGAGGAGACAAGAGTCTTGAGTTTAGCCATTGGAATTTGATTCCACTCATGTTTAATACAGGCTTCCAGCTGCTGGAGAGTTTTGGGTCTCTTTTAACTGACTTTTTGTTTAATTATGCATCAAATGTTTTTAATCGGTGAAAGATCAGGACTGCAGGCAGGCCAGTTCAGCACACAGACTTTTCTACTTTGAAGCCATGCGGTTGTAGTAGCTGCAGTATGTGGTTTTGGATTGTCCTGCTGAAATACACAAGGCCTTTCCTGGAATAGATGTCGTCTGGAAGGGAGCATATGTTGCTCTAAATCCTTTATATACCTTTCAGCATTCATGGTGCTTTTTAAAACATACAAGTGTCCCACACTATATGCACTAATGCATCCCCATACCATCAGAGATGCTGGCCTTTGAACTGAACACTGATAACAGGAGGGGCGATCTTTCTCCTCTTTAGCCCGGAGGACATGCCCATGATTTCCAACAAGAATGTCAAATTCGGACTCTTCTGATCACAGGACACTTTGCCACTATGCTACTGTCCATTTTAAATGAGCCTTGGCCCACAGAACACGGCTGCGCTTCTGGATAATGCTCAATAATGGCTTCCTTTTTTCATGATAGAGTTTTAAGTGGCATCTGTGGATGGCATAGCGGACTGTGTTTACAGACAGTGGGTTCTTGAAGTATTCTGGGGCCCATTTTGTAATGTCAATGACAGAATCATGCCGGTGAGTGATGCGGTGTCTTCTGAGGGCCCGAAGATCACGAGCATCCAGTAAAGGTCTTCAGCCTTGTCCCTTACGCACAGAGATTTTTCCACTTTCTCTGAGCCTTCTGATGATGTTATGCACTGTCGATGATGAGACCTTCAAAGTCTTTGCGGTTTGCTTAGCACTACTGCCTCAAAGCAAGAAGGTTGAGGGTTTGAATCCAGCCTGGGGCCTTTCTGTGTGCATGTTCTCCCTGCATTCGCATGGGTTTCCTCCGGGTACTCCGGTTTCTCCCACCCACAAAAACATGCAATATAGGAACAGTCCTGCATGGCTGTGTGTGAATGTTTTGGCGCATACTGGCAGCCACGCTTTCGTCAGCCTGCCCCAGGGCAGCTGTGGCTACAAAAACGTAGTTTACCACCATCAGAGCGTGAATGCATGAGTGAATGAATAATGTATCCATTGTGAAGCGTTTTTGAGTCCCCCAGAAAAACTGATGCATTACAATAATAATAATAATAATTCTTCTTCTTCTTATTATTATTATTATTATTATTATTACTACAGGTTGGAGAGCCTCTGACCATCTTTACTTCTGAGAGACTCAGCCTCTCTAAGACATCCCTTTTATATCATGTTACACACCTGATACCAGCTAACTTAAATACTTGCTAAATGTTCTTTCAGATGATTCTCCTATATATTAATTGCTTTTTAGCCCTTTTTTGCCTGTGTCCCAACTTTTTTGAGACCTGTTGCAGCCAGAAAATTTGAAATAAGCTCATTTTGTGGATAAAAATGTAAAATGTCTCAGTTTCAATTGTAAATAACATATTGGCTCATGTGATCTGAAAGTCATTGCATTTTGATTTTATTCACAATTTACACTTCGTCTCAACTATTTTGGAACTATTTGGGTTGTACATAAACCTGTAAGATTAATTGGTATTGTTAGAACAAATTGCATTGCATGATTTGCATCAAAATACGCTGTCTAAGCTTCTCAACCTAACAAGCTTACCACTGTTTTAAATTCAACAGTAAAATTCCACAACTTAAACCTTCTTAGATTAATTAAGATTACAGGGTTTATTTCCTAAACGGCGGCTGTGGAAGTGAAGATCATTTTCATGACATGAAAAACTGCAAATTACGTAAATCACTGGAGGGCAACAGCTCAATTAACAGGTTGTTGTTGCAACAATAATAGTGACAGGATTCTCAACATCACTTTGGTTTTTGACCTCTCAAACATTTCCCACTAAACAAAGCCTTGACATTAAGGGCATTTATTATTAGGTCGTTTCGATCGCTATTATGCCTATGGGCTTTGAGCAATCCAAAATTATCAGCAGCCTATCCATTTGTGACAGTTTTAAGTAATTTAAAGGCTATGCATTTTTTCTATTCTATAGCTTATTTTCATGGTGCATCGCTGATTTATTGTGGGTAAAGATTAAGCCTCCAGCCTGCTCCCAAAAATGGCTTTCACAAAAACAAGTACATCAAAAACTTAATTGCTTTGTAAAGCACAGTGAAATATTAGCAGCCTAATGCTCACATTGTCATCATTTAGTTTTTACCCAAGAGTGCCAAGATTTACAACTGATATAATTTTCTTTTGGTTTCTGAGACACCACCAAGTGTCAACACTAGCGTATATCTCTTTACTTATTGTAAGGTGTAGGTTACTCAAAGCACCAATCCCTTTCTATTATATATACCCTAGAGTGTGCAAGATTGATGCAATTAGCTGAATGAATGTTCAAAATATTCAAAAGGGTTTAAAGTTTACCAATTCTACTTACTATAGTCCTTAAGCTGTCATGACTCCAAGCACTGATCTCATTGCTTCTGTCAATGATGGACAATATGATTGATTAAAAAGACATAAAGATTTCTCTACTTAGTGCACCCGTACTTTTAGTAAAGTTTGGCTGGGGTTACAAACTATAAACAGGGTAAATACATTTAATATACTGTACATTTACAGGTGTCTTATGCTTTCCTTTACTGGTTGCTATTCTGGCCCCTAATGCAGTTCCCTGGAAACACACAAATATTTAGTTTTAGATTTTTTTGGGGGGGAGGAATCCTGTTTTTAAGGCTAAGTAATGATTTATACCTTGAGGTGAACCCACTGTATTTATGCATTTGAAGCCTTTTCTTCACAGTTTGAAGACTCTTGACACAGAAATACCTGCCTCTTAGGGGTTCTTCTTGATCTATGGGAGTTGTGCGACGGTTTTTCTTAACCACAAATATAATTCTTCGGTCACCCACCACAGTAGTGGTGTAGTCTGTGGTCTTCCAGGCCTTTCAGTGTTTCTGAGCACACCAGTGCCCTCTTACTCCTTAAGAATGCACCAAATACTTGATGTTGCTCAACCTAATGTTCTTTATTATCTCTCTGATGAGTTTGTTTTTATATTTCAGCCCAATAATAGCTTGCCTCACTTGCAACAGCAAAGACTCCATCATCCAGTCCCACACTCTAGAAATCAACTCCCTTTTGCAGCTGACTTTATTCATTACTTATGTAATGAAATAATGAGGGAATGACACAACACCTGGGCATGAAATAGTTCTGCAGCCAACAGTCCAATTACTTTTGCTCCCTCAAAAAGTAAGGGACCACATAGAAATAGAGGTGTGCTACCTACATTATAAGCTCAATGTGGGTATAAAGTAAAATCAAAGATGAAAGTTTTTACATTGAGCTCATATTCAATATGTACCTTTAATGTGCTGCGGCATACAGCTAAAATAACAATAACTGTCAGTGTTAACCCTGGCCTACGTATGAACCTGATAGTAATTGAGTGACAAAGAGGGAATTACGTATATGAGAAAGCATCTGCGCATGTGAGAGAGTCTGGACCACTACAAGCAATAATTAAAAAGAATTAAATATTTACAGAGTGAGAGAGTTTGGCAAAGCATGAGAGGTGGAGTGATTTGGTGAGAGAGAGAGAGAGAGAGTGTTGATGATTTGATGTAAGGCAGAGTGGAGGATAAGTGTGAATGATCATGAGCTTAAGGGAGGGCAGGATCACTGACGAGGAGGAGAGAGGGGCCATTGGTACATACGACGACAACAGGAGAGGGTAGAGGGAGCCAAAACTGATCTGAGCAGGAAATAGTCAAGTAGGTTGTGAGAAGGAATGAATGAGCAAAGAAAGAGAGAGTGAAACAACGGAAAAAGCGAGCAAACGGAAGAACAGGTGAGCCTGATCCAACAGCGCTAGTGCAGTATACATGGGGCCATAAGGAACCAATTACAAAATGCTACCATTTCAACAAAATGCTGACATAAATGTAATTTACATTTGAATAAATGAAACTAGAATCTTGATGAAACACTTGATCCCTGTCAGAACCTGAAACCAGACCGTTCCATGAGAAGCAATGCACGGGTCATTTTTACATTCAAATATGTGAAAACAACTCTGGCTCATTTTATCCTCGTGGAGCTCATATTAATGAAGAAACCGCTACCTTCAAAAATAGAGGGGTGATGTATCCACAAGGCCCAAATGTGTTTCTTATTATGTCAAATAAGGTCTCATAAGTTAATGGCAAAGCGTGGAATTTTGCATCACCTCCCACTAGTTTTCCAAAAGCTACACACTCAGACGCACACGCACACACACACATTGACAGCCACCGCTCTAGCCCGGCTCGAATCTCTTACCTTGTCCGACATCTCTTACACTGAAAAACAAATGCTTTCATAGCTGTGAAAGACAGACTTCAAAGTGCAACTCTGAGCGGGCAAACATGCAAACTCATCCCCACCTGCACACACACACAGCCCTACACACATCATCACTGCACACAGCTGCTAGATCATAGAGTGCATCTACTCTGATTAATGGAGGTACGCGCACACACACACACACACACACACACACACACACACACACACACACAGATTCATGAAACTGCAGATCCAAAAGCACAGGTACATAAAAGCATACTGCACTAGAAACACGCACAGTGCGGTCCCCAAAATTTCTTTCAGCCATCAGAATCCAACCACAGCTTAAGATTTATACTCAACCTGTGTTTTCCCCTCGCAATAACCACAGTCCTCAAATATGAATTACCATATGGAGTGGATCCCATCCAGCCTCGTCTCCAAGCACACCCATGCACCTCTCTGATGGGGTTTGGACGTCCTTACAGTACATGCACTCATGTGCTCCTTGCCTCAATTAGCGAAACCACACTAACATGCAAAGAGCTGCGCCTGGAAAATACCTCTGATGTCGCACAGTCTCAGTACAGCAGCTGTACTCATATTACCTTTGCAAAAGGGCTCAAGGGATGCTTTGAAAAATATAATCATTCCTGGATTCACACAAACATTGAAATACTGTTGTTATGATGTACATATCTTTAAATAAACCAGCCTAACCATGTGCAGATGTACAGTCGTACAGATACAGCATTTATACTATAGCTGTCCCTCTGCTGTCTAACCAAGATGGGATAACAGTGTCAGCTAAATGCTTGTTTTCATATTGGAAAAATAATTTCTTGGTTTAATCGCACATAGTTCTGTAAGGGTCAAAGTGCCTCTAGATGTTATAGCTCTGTGTCATATATTCTAGCAATGAGACATGACTTCATGGATGTGCTTACTAAATGAACTAGACTGGATGATTATGATTTTGGATAACAGAGGAGTAGAGAGCCATATCTGACCAGAGCTCTATAATAGGTCAGATGACCTTTGGTTTCCACTCATTGCTTTTTTCCTCTATTGGAGGATCCATCTCATGAATGTTATGTATAGTAAAGAACAGAGGTGCCCAGGGAGGGAGATCAGCAGAAGGTAGCCCTACCTGCCCACCTGTGTCTAATGTAGAGTCCAGTAGCTCCAGCTGCTCGCAAGTTTTGGTTGACAAGAGGATGTTACAACCATAGTCTGGCCCGCAGCTGGGTTTGGAAATTCAAAATTGAAGACAAGAGAGGAATAAATGTCAAAGAAGGAAGAAGTAGAATTCAAATATTTTGAAGAGGGCTACACTTCAACACATTCAGTTTACATTCGTCAGGCTTTAGAATCTATATTTGATTGTAATTAGTCAACAAAATTTTCTGTCCATTTAAACACTGTCTACTGAAGACACATACACAGTGCAGTTCCGTGGTATGTGGTTACATTTTCTCAAAGGACCGTGGGACAATTTTGTGTGCTCTTAAACGATATAACAAGCACACAGTCCTTTTCTATCATTATTTTTCAATTTATTTAGTCAAACAGTACCGGTACGGCAAAAAGTACTCCAGTTCCTCATAGAGAGAAGAGGATGCGCTGTAAGACTCAACTCACATGCAGTTGAACTCACTGGTTTTTCCAGATCCCCATAGCTGTAGCCTAAAACTCGCCTATCTGATCACAGCACTGGAGGCAAGTGGAAAGGAGATTGCTTTTCTCATACAGTACAAACATCCTCCATTTTCTGCTAAACATACGCTCACCTTCCCTCAGTGTACACACATACAGAAAGTGCGCGAGCACATGCATATAGTGCACACACACCGTCTTTCACCCCTTCTATCAGCACATTTTGAAATAGGCCTATTTTTTTCTTCATCCACTAGCTTCCTCAATGAGATATATCCCCAAAGTAATATGGGCTTTTTTGAGACAGTTCCTTCTAAGGAAAGAAAAAAGCAGCATAAAGACCTTCAAACATGAAAAACAGCGAGGGGGAAGGAAATACCATGACAGACAGGACACATAAAACAGTTTTCTGTGTAAATGAAGCGGTCCTGGCTTTTTTCCCCACATGACAAAAAATATGGCCCGGCTAAAGGAAGAAAGGGGCACTGGCAGCCAGGCGCCAGTCAAAGAGAGGGAAGGGGGGAAGGGGAATGGGGGGGCTGATGCAAAGCAGTGGTGTCTTCACTCTGGCCTTCTCCGAAACAACCTGTCAATTACTCAGGCTACTCTTTGCATACCCTTGCTGCTTCGCGGGAGACAATGCCCCACTCCAGTCTCTCCCTTCCTTCCGTTAGCCCCATGGTTATTGTTCGGTCTTCTTCTATCCTCACAGCTCCTGTCTCCTGCGGGACACAGATCATGTCAAATATACCCAAGATTACCATGTTAAAACTGGAAATCCATGACAGCCTACCCGTGATCTAACATGAGCTCCCGTGTTAACACAGCGATGGAGGTCTTTGCCTGTGTCCCTTGTGAGACAGCAGTAGAAAGAAAAGAATTATTTTGTGCATTCCTATGTGGTAAAACAGAAGGAACAACATGTATGAACAGATAGGAAAAAGGTACGAAGCTACAGTATAAATGAATATGTTACATTCCAATTAATTAACTTGTAAATAAATTGTTACATAAAAAGAGTCCAAATTTAGCATTTTTGTATATTTATTAAGTTATATAATATTATAATATTTATAATAATGTAATAATGTAATACATAAAATACACAAAATGCCTATGATGAAATCATGTTTCAACTGACAATAATTATTTTAATCCTGACTGATTCAGCTCAAAAGATCACTGAAAAGATGTTTACTGTGTTTCAAATCAGGCAAATTACTGGCCAGCATCAAGCACAGAAAAAAGGAAAAGAGATTTCTGAAATCACAGGAATTGGGTCCAACAGTCTATTAAAACCTGGAATGATAGTGACTAACCATCAACTTTTCGGACATGGGTAGGAGAAAAGTCGTGATTCATCCTGATCGGAGATGACTAAAATGCTTGGTGAAGACTAAGCTTAACGCAACCAACAGTAGAATGCATGGCTGTGTATACTTATGAAGATAAACACAATTTCACACACACACGAAGCAACAAGAACCAGGAGCATTGGGACTAAACAGGTGCATTGCCATAAGATTGGCCACTTGTGAGTGAAGCTTATAGGGGGAACAAGAAAAAATGACTTCAATTTGCAAGGGAGCTTGAAGATTGGGCAGAGGAGCGATGGATAAAGGTCAAGTGGTCTAATGAGTCCAAATTTGGCACGAGCACATTCCAGAATGACAATTCCAAGATTCATCGGGCACAAATTGTGAAAGAGTGGTTCATCGCGCATGATGAATCATTTTCATACATGAATTGACCACCTTAGAGTCTGGACCTTAACCAGTTAGAAGTCTAAGGGTTGGCTCTAGTCTATGGTAACAACCTCGGACTGGAACATCGACCCTGAGCAGCTCCTTCCCCAGAGCGCTGAATGTTGCTGCCTGACCTCCGACTGTCCACTGACCAAAATCTGCCTGCCTTCTATTACACAGTCAGCCAGTGATCTGACCTGGCCTATTGACTCTGCTAATAAAGCTCTTCCTGATTGTCCATTCGATCCTGCTATTAGTTACTTTTGTTTGCCCATCCATGTCAATATATAGTCATATCTCTGCCACTGCTGCTACCTGCTGCTCTTTACTGACAGCCTGATTTTGTGTAGTCTCTGCTTGTCTGCGGTGGGACTCTGCCCTGAGCATGCTGCTGTGTGGTCTCTGCCATCTTTTTCATCCAGCCACAATGAACCAGGGCCAGTCAGGGTAGGATTGGCTTCCCCTCTCAAGCCTGGTTCCCATTTCGGTTTCTTCCCATCTGTTCCATATAGGGAGTTTTACCCCTGTCCACTGTCTCTGCAATGCGTTTGAGGGGGTTCACGTCAGGGTTTACTGTAAAGTGCATTATGCCAAATGTTTGTGAAACACACAATACAGATAAAACTTGATGGAAATTGCCCTTGTATAGTAGGCTCCAGCAGATATGACAACACAGCTGCTGTCTCACGCATAAACTGATCAGCCAAAACATTAAAACCACTCTCAGATGCAGCAAATAAATTTGATTATCTCATAACAACAGCATATGTCAAGGTCTGCAGACCGATGGTGACAGTAAATGATCTGGCGGTTCTTGTATTCAATGTGTTTGATGAGGGAGAAATGGGAAATGAACGACTGTAACTAGGGCTAAATCATTATGGCCTGATGAGTGGGTTAGAGCATCTCTGAAGTGGCAAGACCTCTGGGGTGCTCCCTGTCAGCAGCTATGAGTACCTACTGACAGTGGTTCAAGGAGGGACAACCGTGAACAGGCTGCAGGTTTTTGGGTGCCCAAAGCTCACCGATCCACAAGCGCTATGAAGGCTATAC